>CM042401.1:5153795-5463795 GCA_023634145.1 Thymallus thymallus | reverse complement strand
CCCTCTCAAAGGTAACAAAGGACTGTTGGACCAGCAGCTTACTGTAGGACTGAAGACTGACTTTATATACTGTGGGGAGAACAAGTATTTGATACACTGCCGATTTTGCAGGTTTTCCTACTTACAAAGCATGTAGAGGGCTGTAATGTTTATCATAGGTACACTTCAACTGTGAGAGACGGAATCTAAAACAAAAATCCAGAAAATCACATTGTATGATTTTTAAATAATTCATTTGCATTTTATTGCATGACATAAGTATTTGATCACCAACCAGTAAGAATTCCGGCTCTCACAGACCTGTTAGTTTTTCTTTAAGAAGCCCTCCTGTTCTCCACTCATTACCTGTATTAACTGCACCTGTTTGAACTCGTTACCTGTATAAAAGACACCTGTCCACACACTCAATCAAACAGACTCCAACCTCTCCACAATGGCCAAGACCAGAGAGCTGTGTAAGGACATCAGGGATAAAATTGTAGACCTGCACAAGGCTGGGATGGGCTACAGGACAATAGGCAAGCAGCTTGGTGAGAAGGCAACAACTGTTGCCGCAATTATTAGAAAATGGAAGAAGTTCAAGATGATGGTCAATCTCCCTCGGTCTGGGGCACCATGCAAGATCTCACCTCGTGGGGCATCAATGATCATGAGGAAGGTGAGGGATCAGCCCAGAACTACACGGCAGGACCTGGTCAATGACCTGAAGAGAGCTGGGACCACAGTCTCAAAGAAAACTATTAGTAACACACTACGCCGTCATGGATTAAAATCCTGCAGCGCACGCAAGGTGCCCCTGCTCAAGGAATGGGAGAAGGTCATGTGGTCTGATGAGACAAAAATAGAGCTTCTTGGTCTAAACTCCACTCGCCGTGTTTGGAGGAAGAAGAAGGATGAGTACAACCCCAAGAACACCATCCCAACCGTGAAGCATGGAGGTGGAAACATCATTCTTTGGGAATGCTTTTCTGCAAAGGGGACAGGACCACTGCACCGTATTGAGGGGAGGATGGATGGGGCCATGTATCGCGAGATCTTGGCCAACAACCTCCTTCCCTCAGTAAGAGCATTGAAGATGGGTCGTGGCTGGGTCTTCCAGCATGACAACGACCCGAAACACACAGCCAGGGCAACTATGGAGTGGCTCCGTAAGAAGCATCTCAAGGTCCTGGAGTGGCCTAGCCAGTCTCCAGACCTGAACCCAATAGAAAATCTTTGGAGGGAGCTGAAAGTCCGTATTGGCCAGCGACAGCCCCGAAACCTGAAGGATCTGGAGAAGGTCTGTATGGAGGAGTGGGCCAAAATCCCTGCTGCAGTGTGTGCAATCCTGGTCAAGAACTACAGGAAACGTATGATCTCTGTAATTGCAAACAAAGGTTTCTGTACCAAATATTAAGTTCTGCTTTTCTGATGTATCAAATACTTATGTCATGCAATAAAATGCAAATTAATTACTTAAAAATCATACAATGTGATTTTCAGGATTTTTGTTTTAGATTCCGTCACTCACAGTTGAAGAGTACCTATGATAAAAATTACAGACTTCTACATGCTTTGTAAGTGGGAAAATCTGCAAAATCGGCAGTGTATCAAATACTTGTTCTCCTCACTATACGTGAAGGGTCACATGACTTCAAGGATAATTTCACCACTGGTCTTTCAATTCAAACATGTTTTGTCATTTAGAAGATTATTTTATCCAAAGTGACTGAAAGCAGTGAGTGCATACATTATGTACAATTTTAATAGCAGTAGATCTTCTTGATAGTGCCACAAAACGTCTCATTATAAGCAGTAACACAAACTACACGTGCATCTCAAGCTATGAGATATACAGTATATTATCCTACTGTAGTATCACAGTGCAAAACACATTCATATTAGGTGTACTTATTAGGATTGTTAGAATATAGTGCTTTTGTCATTGAAGTACTACTTTAAAAAACAACTAATTCTCTGTTATAGTGCTTATGTTATTGAAGTATTACTTTAAAAGACTACTCGTTCTCTGTTATAGTGATTTTATTTGAAGTACTAATTTAAAAGATTCTAAAGTGATCATCTAAAGTGAGCTTTTACTGTATGTTCTTTACACCTTTCTCTTCTTCACCCAACCGGTATGACAGATCACCAAGGAAATCAAGGTAAAGCAATCCATTTATGGACCTTTTTTACCTTAACAAAAACAGATTAAAGTCTCTGCTACTTGAAGTTGGCCAGCTACAGTATCTTAGGGTGTTCTTAAGTGTTCCCTTGCTATAGGAAGAAGAGTTTGTAAATGTTTCACACTCAGAAATTCAAGAAAATACAATTCTCTCAGTGTTTTGTTGTTTGTCTGATTCGTCTCTCCCCAGCTCGTTTGGTACGGACTGAATCGGTACCATGTGACATCAACAACCCTCTCAGGTACACAGACCTGCACATCAGTCAGACGCTGCCCAAAACCAACAAAATCAACAAGGTAGGAACTACCAGACACATGAACGCATGCTCACACGCATGCACGCACACACACGCATCCGCGGTTCTGTGCTTCCACATCTGAGCTCTGTTGTCATGATATCAAAAGTCCATCTGTTCTTTTGGTCTGTTTGAAATGTGCATCACCTGAAGTCCAGTCAGACAGACCAGCATTACTGGACCAACCACAGTCAACTGGATTATATAAAAACAAATTCCTTTTCACACTTCAAAAGTAGCAGCTCATCAATCCCACAGATATGTACTTTTCAATTCTTCAAAACATTGTTTGGGATTTCCGCAAATACTCCTACCCCATTTTTAAGTTTGCAAGTCATCATAACTTCATAAGGGAGGTATTTTGTTTGGAAACCCGCACTATTGCGTTTTAGTGGATGAGAGTTACAGTTTGATCTCACTGTCATTATATTTGTGTTATTGGGTCTTCATCAGATGTCCTGTCACATGAAATGTAACCCAATTTGATTGCTTTGAGTCTTTATTTAAACAAGACAGAACCTCGTTTGAGACAAGATCTCCCTTACTCTACCACATCAATACAACCAGAAAATGTGCATGGTATGTGTGTGTGTGGGGGGTGCTATTAGTCAACACGCGTAGCAGCGCTCCATAATAAGCGAGTGCAACCAAGACCATTTATTTATACCTTACAACATAATATAGCTTGTATCTCTCAGTGCAAAGCCAGCATATCTCTCCCCTATCTCCTATCTAGAGCAGCACTATCTCTAGAGACCCGCGTCATAACAACACAATTAGTCGACAGGTGCATTGTCAGGTGTTACCTTGTGAATGAGGAAGTCTGAAAAGAGACAGAGTTCTACCTGCTCTAGGCCATAGAAATACATTATAGTACTGGTTTATTTAATTATGTGCTCCAGGCACTGAGGTGTATACAGGAGAGAGATGGAGCCGGAGGGTTCTAGAAGAAGAATGAGAGAGTGTGTGACTCACAGGGGGATGAGCTGTCTGTCAATGTTCTAATGCAGGGCACCAAAAAAGCTATAATGTAAACAGCAAGTAAACTCACAAGCCTAGGAAAATTACATTATTTTGGATTCACAGTCAGTTGTGAGACTTTTTTCACCTGTGGGTCTGTATTAATTTTACACTTTGAAATTGACTCACTCACTCTCTCTCTACCTTTCTCTCCCTCTCTCTCACTCCCTCACTATCCTTCTCTATCCACCTTTCTCTTTGTCACTCTCTCCCTATCTCCCTCTCTCCTCTCTCCTCTCTCCACCTTTCTCTCTCTCTCTCTCTCTCTCTCTCTCTCTCTCTCTCTCTCTCTCACTCACTCACTCACTCACTCACTCACTCACTCACTCTTTCTCACTCTTACTCTCTCTGTCTTCAGGATCACATCCCTGTCCCGTACCAGCCAGACTCCAGCAGTAACCCCTCCTCCACCACCTCATCCACCCCTTCCTCCCCCGCTCCACCCCTCCCTTCCAGTGCCACCCCACCCTCCCCCCTACACCCCTCCCCACAGTCAGCACGGCAACAGAAACAGTTCAACTTCACAGGTACGGGATGAAATTAAAACTTTATTTAAAGTCATATTCGTCTCCTTTTGAGTCCCATACGGGGCGCCGCACAATTGGGCCAGCGTCGTCTGAGTTTGGCCGGTGCAGGCCGTCATTGTAAATAAGAATTTGTTCTTAACTGACTTGCCTAGTTAAATAAAGGTACAAAATAAAGAAATTGAAAATTGAAAAATGAACACCTGATTTACTTAACAAAACATCTCAATAAGGGGTCCAGGCTTGACATCACATCCTTGAATGCCCTACTGCTTGAAGTTGATTGTTGTCTAAAAACCACAAAACCACAATTTTTTGCCTTAAGTGTGTGTACATTACTGTATTTATAGTTGGGATATTACTTTTCAAAAGGAAAATTGCTGGAGGACGTCTTTAAAGTGCATTTAGACATTTCATCTGAAAGATGTAGTACATGTAGTGCCACTACTCTTTCATTTTTAGAGCTGTCTGTCCGATATCTTTGCTCTAGGAAAGAAATGTAATTCTTGTCATTTCAACCTTTCTACGAACACAGCTCTGTGCTGATTGTCAGTAACAGAAGACCAAAAGGGTCAGCACCACCACTCAGACCCATTTTCCCTCTCTCCCTCTCTGCAGCCTCTTCTTACTTCAAATACAAGCAGCAGTTCATCTTCCCAGGTAAGTGCCTCTTAATTGATCATTACGCCTAACCATAATGCACTGCACTAGGGCCAAAGGAAGAGGAGGAGGAGGACTCTTTTGATATTATGATTTGATGATGATATTATGATTAAACTCTTAGTATTTTTTCTCTCTAAGCCTTTCTTAGTTGTTGGTCCCTTCATGTGGAGACTTGAGCCTCTCCTAGCTGATGCATTACAGCAGAATCTTTTAAAACAATGTTTTCTTAATCCTGGTCCTTTTTTGTTTTGGCCCAAGCACTACACAGCTGATTCCATTGATCACCTTATCATCAAGCTTTGATTATTTTAATCAGGTGTGTAGTTCTAAGGCAAAAACCTAAATGTGCACCCCTTTGGTTCCAAGGGGATCAGGGTTAAGAAACACTGTTTTAGAGAGAGATATTTGACAAGAGGGGATGTGACTGAAATCATATGGGGGTTGGGATAGAACATTTAGTAGATACAGAATGGTGGTATAGGATTGGTCTTGATAGAGTATCTCATGGAGAAGTCCTGAGTACTAACAACTCCTAATGCTTATTCTGTATGCCTGCAAATCATGTTTTAACTTAAAACATATGTGATACGCTGGTAAGTACATGCATTACTTTTGTAATTATATGTTTTAACATAAAAACATAGAATTAGAAAAGTAATACATGTACTTACCAGCGTATCACATATGTGTTATTACATCGTGCTGTGGTAGAGACTATGTAATGTTCAGTGTTATGGTGTATTGTCGGGATGATTTAGCATGGACTTCACCATCCAGACGTGGCCCCTGAAGCCCCCAGCTGAGCTCCGTAGATTACAGGGTTATTACATAGGTTAATACACTTTAGTTACCATGGTATAAGGTTTATGTTATGTTTTACCATATACCGTTATATACCGCTCCAGATGTGGCCCCGGCACCAGAGGCCCCCAACAGAGCACCCCAGGTCATCCTTCACCCTGTCCTGTCTGAGCCTGGGTGAGTAGAAATGTAGATGTTGTTGAAGGAAATAAACTGTTGACAAATAACTCTGATTCTTCTTCCGACTCTATTCGCCAGTGAAGTAGGTCAGAAAATGACCTAAATGTTATTTTTGAATGATGTGCTGAGGAGATTTGTTGAGCGAAGCGGTCGCAGAGCAATGTCCGCATGATCGTGTGGGAAACTAACAGACCGTTTCAGATATCACGTTGTGTCTGTCTATCTCTGTCCCTCCATTGGTCAAAGGGGATAGGGACTCTGAATTATTGGAGAAAATATATTTTGGTGACAATTTCAATGAGAGGGGCTAATGTTAGCATGGCCTTCACTTCACACTGCGTTATGATGACAACTGGATACCGCTTGTTTTTTTTTTTTTAACCACGGCTGCGGAAAACAAGCAGGAGGAGAAGAGGAGTGATGAAGATGTCTTTGGACTCTTCAGCTAATTAGATTATAATCTCAATCGATCATTAAACTAAACCCAAGGTAGTGCTCAGTAATTTTAGCTTTCAGTAACTGCATATGTACCAAGATGTTCAAATAAACCTAAACTAGCTTTCATAGACTATTTTCTATTGTTTTCATTTGTTGGTGGATTTTGATGCTTATTGAAATGGCCATTCCTTTTTAGTATCACTCCCATGGATATCTCCTCCCCCTCAATTGTTGTCTTTGGAGTCCTCAGCTAATTACCTTAAAATCTCTATCAATTACAAACCTAAAAGCAAACTCTAGCTTTCATAGACGATTTGTATAGTCAATTGCTGGTGGTTTTTAAGATGATAGAAATAGGTGACTGTTTGAATGACTTTCTAATGTCTTTGATACCTTCTAAGTGACTGACACAAGTGTTGTTTCAGTATCAATATGACAGGGGACATTTGTTTAAGGTACAGCCAGCAACAATCTCTCTCGTCTCTGTCTCTCTTTTTTCCCTCTCCTTCTCAGCCTTCTGACAAATGTGAATACATTATCTTGGTTATGAAACACACATTCTCATAATTTAATTAAAGCCAGTCTTCTTCTCTGTGTGCGTCTCCACGCGCTCCCTCGCCCAGCCAGCACCCAGTGGCAGCTGGCTGTTTCCCCCATCTTAATGGCCTCTTCCCTGGTTTAATGAGGGCCTCTCTCTGGCCCCGGCTGGTTCCTCTCATTAGGAGACAGAGGCCATACCAGGGGCCCCACGCGCCACAGGGACCACATATAATTTCATACACATATCGTCACGACACTGAGCTGCCAACCAGTGTCTCTCCTCACACAGTTACTGTGTGTGTGAATCTGTAATGATGATACAGAGATGTTAGGAGAGGTTAACTACAGTTAAATGGACAAAAAGGATGTCTGAGTGTATGGTGTATGGTGTTTAATCAATGTCCATGATGCATGATTCAACACAGTTCAGTACATATATGTATAATACTAAAGTGTGCGATGTAAAGTGCTCATTTGTCCCGTCTGCATGCCGTGCTCGTTTTCAGAATCGAGGTGAACCCTTTAAACCCTTTACTACAGATTGAAGTTGAACCGACATCAGACGTGAGTCCCCCATCTGATGGCATTGTATGATTTCTTTCTGAATAAGATCTGTGTAGCCTTTGTCATGTCTGTTATAGTTTGGCATGCTGACGCTCCAGATGGTAATCCTCTGCAACCCCACAACAAGGCTGTTCATTTTCACCATTTCAATTTAATTAAATTTTCTTTGAATATAATTGTAATAATTGTACAGTAGAGGATAGAACATTCAAGAATTATTATAAAACACTATTTTTGACCTGGATGGAAATGAGTTTCACTCTTCCTCTCCTGAGTAGAACGAGGAGGGCAACGATGAGGCGGAGTACTCAGAGGACGAGTTTGAGGAGATGAACCTGTCTCTGCTGTCAGCCCGTAACTTCCCCCGTAAGGCCAGCCAGACCTCCATCTTTCTCCAGGAGTGGGACATCCCCTTTGAACAGCTGGAGATAGGGGAGCTCATCGGGAAAGGTAATTGACAGACTTAAATAAACAGCCTCTGACAAGATCATCAACAGACTCCATCACCATCATCTACCAGTCTCTGACCAGCTCTCTCCACTCAAGCCATGAACTGACCCTCGCCATCTTCAGAGGATGCAGCTTTCAAAGACTCGGCCTCTATTGGTTGACCTGTCATGCTATATTGCTTGTTTCTTTTTTGTTCTTGAAGTGCTTTGAGATTCTATGAAAAGCGCTATAAAAGTATTATTATTATTAATACAATACTGTGAGAGAGCTTGCCTTTGCTCTACCACTCAAAAGGCATTGAAAACCAACAGAAGTAAAAAGAAAACAAGTACAAAACTGTGGCTCACCTTAAACACACAAGGATCCCTGAAACAATGATTTCAATAATTAGGGTGAAGGTATCACAGGGAGGGTCCACACCTGTGTTCAAACAGCCGCTCAATGACCTAGCCTATCAGGATACAGAACCAATTAACAGTGAAGAGGTACAATTTACATTGTAGCTAGAGTATTGCCTGGAATGTTGAATGGTTCAAATGAAAGGGATTCTGCATTCAACTTGTTTTATCGAACAAATAATCAATAAACACATTAATTGAAACACTGCCAATACGATACGATACCATGCAATTGTATTAGTTCAACTCTTACATCTGAAATTGGTCCACCCTCCAGTTACCAATTCAGACGCCGCTTTTTAGTGTCAGGCTCAAAACTTGAACCTGTGACATGTCCACCTCTCTAACCTCTAAGTTACAGTACCTTCTGCCCTCTTCAGGTCGCTTCGGCCAAGTCTTCCACGGGCGCTGGCATGGCGAGGTGGCCATCCGCCTCATCGACATTGAGCGTGACAATGAGGACCAGCTCAAGGCCTTCAAGAGGGAGGTGATGGCCTACCGAAACACTCGGCATGAGAATGTGGTCCTCTTCATGGGCGCCTGTATGAGCCCCCCACACCTGGCCATCATCACTAGGTGAGTGATGATGTTTGACATTCCTGAGCTCTGTTCCAACATGGACCACAGCCAACTGAAGACTTAATCAATAAGCATGTCGTTGCGGGCGCTCTTCAAGTACAGGAGGGGCATTGGGTCAGACAACCCTGTAATAAACATACTTTACAGCTTAGGAGTGGCAATACACTAAATAACATCTGTTGTGTTTATTATCAGCATCTGGTCTTGCAGTATAGGGAAGGAGCCCAACCCTTTTCCTGTCAAAGTAGCCCCTGATCCCCTTGTGTTCACCTCATAGAGTTGTGAAGTGGGATACTACCGCACGTTGACATCCGGAACGTTGACATCAAATCCCTGCAAAGTTATAGTAAAATAATTTAGCTCTGTAGAAGAAAGACAATACATACACTTACTAATTGATTTAGCTACTGTACAGCGCATTTGGAAAGTATTCAGACCCCTTAACTTTTTCCACATTTTGTTATGTTACAGCCTTATTCTAAAATTTATTAAATCGTTTTTTTCCCCTTATCAATCTACACACAATACCCCATAATGACAAAGGAAAAACATTTTTAATTTTAACTTTTTGTAAATAAATAAATATCACATTTACATAACTATCACAACCGGCCTTGATTGGGAGTTTTCTTGATTTTTTCTTAACTAACTTGCCTAGTTAAATAAAAAATTGTAAACTATTCAGACCTTTTACTGAGTACTTTGTTGAAGCACCTTTGGCAGAGATTACAGCCTCGAGTCTTCTTGGGTATGATGCTACAAGCTTGGCACACGTGCAGATCCTCTCAAACTCTGTCAGGTTGGATGGGGCTCTGGCTGGGCCACTCAAAGGACATTCAGAGACTTGTCCCGAAGCCACTCCTGCGTTGTCTTGGCTGTGTGCTTAGGGTCGTTGTCCTGTTGGAGTCGCCCCAGTCTGAGGTCCTGAGCACTCTGGAACATCGAGGATCTCTCTGTACTTTGCTCCGTTCATCTTTCCCTCGATCCTGATTAGTCTCCCAATCCCTGTCGCTGAAAAACATCCCCACAGTATGATGCCACCACCACCATGCTTCACCATGCTTGGAATTAGTCAGGTGATGATCAGTGCCCGGTTTCCTCCAGAAGTGACGCTAGGCATTCAGGCCAAAGAGTTCAATCTTGGTTTCATCAAACCAGAGAATCTTGTTTCTCATAAAATGCAAATGAATTACTTAAAAATCATACAATGTGATTTTCTGGATTTTTGTTTTAGATTCCGTCTCTCACAGTTGAAGAGTACCTATGATAAAAATTACAGACTTCTACATGCTTTGTAAGTGGGAAAATCAGCAAAATCGGCAATGTATCAAATACTTGTTCTCCCCACTGTATATTTTGGGTGAAGGAGGAGTAAGGGCCTGTAATGGAGAAGTGAACGAGGGATGTCAATGACGCTGGTATAGATGAGGCGGCCTCCATCTCTAGCCAAATTGGGGGTGAGAATATCTCTCTGCTCTGCAACCAGTACTGAATAATCCTCAAGTTAGCGGCCCGATAATAGAATCTGAAATCCGGTAGCGCTAGACCGCCGTCTGGTTTGGGCCTCTGCAAAAGCTGTTTTCGTATCCTAGGAGGCTTTTTGTCCCATATAAAAGGTATTAGGCCGTCTATCCTTTTGAAAAATGTAATGGGAAGAAAAATCAGTAAGCACTGATAGAGATATAAGAATTTAGGGAGAGTATTCATTTTAATATAATTAATTATTGCGACTAAGGAGATGTGTAGCAAAGACCAGCGTTCCAACTCGTCTTTAGTACGGGTTAAAAGAGGAGCAAAGTTGGCCTGAAAAAGGTTTTCAAATCTGATTGTGACGTAAACGCTGAGATAAATAAAACTACTGTGAGCTATTTTAAATGGAAAGTTATGTAAAGGGAATTTGTTTGAGGCCACATTAAGCTGCATCAATTAGCTTTTACTCAGATTCAGTTTATACCCTGATATGTGACTGAATGATGTGAAAGTGGCAAGGGCAGCAGGAAGGGGTTCTATGGCGAGGGCGAACAGTAAGGGACTTAAAGGGTAACCCTGGCGTGTCGATCGTTGCCAAGGGAAACAATCTGATTGAGTGTTATCAGTCCTAATAGAGGCTTGAGGGGATGAGTACAGAAGTCTTATCCAAGTAATGAATTTGGAGCCAAAGCCAAATTTATTTAAAGTGTAAAAAAGTTATTTCCATTCCACCCGGTCAAACGCTTTCTCCGCATCCAGGGATATAATGGCTTCAGAGGCATTGGTGACAGAGGGATTATATATGATATTAAATAATCGTCGAAGATTGAAGAATGCGTGTCTATTTTTAATAAATCCTGTTTGATCCGGAGAGATAATTGATGGGAGGACTGTTTCCAGACACGTTGCCAGAAGTTTGGCTAGAATTTTATAGTCGCCATTTAACAGGCTAATTGGACGGTATGATACACAGTCAAGAGGGTCTTTGTTTTTTTTAAAGAATAACACAAATAGTTGCCAGAGTGAGAGTCTTTGGGAGAGCACCATTTACAAATGCTTCATTGTACATTTCAATTAGAATAGGGCCCATTTTAGATAGACACTTTTTATAAAACTTTGCAGAGTAGCCGTCAGGCCCTGAGCTTCTCCCGGATTGAAGGGATTTGACAGCATTAGACAATTCTTCAACAGTGATCGGCTGCTCTAAAAAAATGTTTTACCAAATCCCGGCTGACAGAAGGCACAGCAAGTGAGTGGAAGAAATCATCCAATTCCAATATATCCACTTTACTTTCAGAAGTATATAAAGACTGGTAAAATCTCTTGAATCTGGTGTGATGATGATGATTGACGTAACTTGTGAGCTAATAATTTATTGGCTTTATCTCCTTGTTCGTAGTAAGTGCTCCTAGACTTGACAAGCAGTTCAGTAACCTGGTCTGTTAGTAATGTGTCAAATTCTGCTTGCAAAGTTAATCATTCCTTATAAATATCTGGAGATGGTGAAACGGCATAAATGTCATCTAATTGGGCAATACAGCGTGTTAACATAGATAGCCTATTCTTTTTCAGTTTGTTCTCATGTGTGGTGTAGGAAATAATTTCACCTCTGATATAAGCTTTCAAAGTTTCCCAGAGAGTTTGGGGTTTTGCTTGTACTCATAAAAAAGTTGATTTGACCCAAAACAAAATGAACAAAGTGTTCATTACTGTGCAGTTGAGTATTTAGCCGCCAAGGCAGTCGCAGGTTGTCAACAGTTTGAAAGACCACTTCCAGAGTAACAGGGGCGGGGTCAGATACAACAATTGGATTATATGAACATGAAGATATGGAGTGGAGACCACTGACAATTATGTATCTACCATGGGGATCTGCGATCACATTAGAACATGTAAAAGGTACCAGTAAAATAGCCACCCCTCTTGCCTTACTCTGAAATGAGGAATGGAACACCTGACCCACCCATCTGCACCTAAGACTTGAGTGTTGTGATACCTTCAGTTTCTTGGAAAAAGATGATGTGAGCTTTCAATTGATGAAGGTGGTGGAGCACCTTACTACGTTTTACTGGGTTATTAATGCCCCTGCAATTCCAAGTAAGAAAATTAAAACCATTTCCTCTAGCTGGATGGGCTATACCAGGCTGAGTCATGTAAAGGACGAGGTACAATGTAAACTAAAAATCTTAGTTGACCCTAATAGCGCAATTTAAAAAAACAAAGACAAGCGACAAAGCGCAAAAAAACATATAAAAACTATATACAAATAAAGAGGCAAAAAACCCTTCCCTCACAACCTCCCTTGCCAAAGCATCTCCACAACTCCACAACATCATAATTTGCACATCCTTCATTCCTGTGTTAATGATGATAATCTGTAATTTATTTCACCACTATGGTCTATTTATTGTCCTACCTCCTAACCTTACTGCATTTTGCACTACATTTTGCACTCTGTATATAGATTTTCTATTGTGTTTTTGACTGTGTTGTTTACTGTGTAACTCTGTGTTGTTTTTGTCGCACTGCTTTGCTTTGTCTTGGCCAGGTCGCAGTTGCAAATGAGAACTTGTTCTCAACTGACCTACCTGGTTAAATAAAGGTGAAATAAAAAAATAAATAAAAAAACAACTGAGATGCAAGCAAAACCCTAAATACAAAAAAAGTTTAGAGCAAAGCATAGATACATAGATACTCTGTGCTACCTGAGATTTGTGACCATTGAACGGCGAGGTGGCCATCCGCCTAATCGACATTGAGCGTGACAATGAAGACCAGCTCAAGGCCTTCAAGAGAATGTGGTCCTCTTCATGGGCGCCTGTATGAGCCCCCCACACCTGGCCATCATCACTAGGTGAGTGATGATGTTTGACATTCCTGAGCTCTGTTCCAACATGGACCACAGCCAACTGAAGACTTAATCAATAAGCATGTCGTTGCGTGCTCTTCAAGTACAGGAGGGGCATTGGGTCAGACAACCCTGTAATAAACATACTTTACAGCTTAGGAGTGGCAATACACTAAATAGCATCTGTTGTGTTTATTATCAGCATCTGGTCTTGCAGTATAGGAAAGGAGCCCAACCCTTTTCCTGTCAAAGTATCCCTTGATCCCCTTGTGTTCACCTCATAGAGTTGTGAAGTGGGATACTACCGCACGTTGACATCCGGAACGTTGACATCAAATCCCTGCAAAGTTATAGTAAAATAATTTAGCTCTGTAGAAGAAAGACAATACATACACTTACTAATTGATTTAGCTACTGTACAGCACATTTGGAAAGTATTCAGACCCCTTAACGTTTTCCACATTTTGTTACGTTACAGCCTTATTCTAAAATTTATTAAATTGTTTTTTTTATTCTTATCAATCTACACACAATACCCCATAATGACAAAGCAAAAACATTTTTTATTTTAACTTTTTGTAAATAAATATCACATTTACATAACTATCTCAACCGCACAATTGGCCCAGCGTCGCCCGAGTTTGGCCGGTGTAGGCCGTAATTGTAAATAATATTTTTTTTCTTAACTGACTTGCCTAGTTAAATAAAAAAAATAAAAACTATTCAGACCTTTTACTGAGTACTTTGTTGAAGCACCTTTGGCAGCGATTACAGCCTTGAGTCTTCTTGGGTATGATGCTACAAGCTTGGCACACTTGCAGATCCTCTCAAACTCTGTCAGGTTGAATGGGGCTCTGGCTGGGCCACTCCTGCGTTGTCTTGGCTGTGTGCGTAGGGTCGTTGTCCTGTTGGAAGGTGAACCTTCACCCCATTCTGGGGTCCTGATATCTATTACCTGAGATTGACAGAGAGAGAGTAAACTTTACCAAAAATATCGGTTTTGAGGGTGCCCATCACGGATTGTAGCAGCTCCACATTCAGTGTTCCCGTGGGGCCGACATTAGCCGCAGCATCCTGTGGTTGGGGTGAATCAGGAGAGGGCGCGAGCTTGCTGCGGCCTGCTCTTGCAGACTCAGTTTTTGCCCGGGTAGACGACATTACAAACTTACATTTCTCAGACTTGATCTGAATTGTTTAGAGATCTCTTCAGTCGCCGGACCAGATAGAAATATATAACATTTTACAAGGATAAATATATACATTTGGTCACTAACTCAGGAGCGATAGGGAAACGCGTCCTACATCCTTGGCTTCCAACAGCAAATTGTCTTTGACAATTTTTGGGGCTTTCCTCTGACACCGCCAAGTATATAAGTCCTGAATGGCAGGAAGCTTTGCCCCAGTCATGTAAAAGGTGTTGTCGTGCCCTCTTCACTACTGTCTTGGTTAGGGCTGGGCGATATGACCAAAATCTCATATCCCAATATAGGTAATTTCATATCCCGATAACGATACATATCACGATATAGCACATTTTCTGTAAATTCAACGAATAAATAGTTTATATAAAATGACAACATGTAAAGGCCTATTTCTTATTACATTTTGAATTATACTCAACAAATAAAAGGTACTTACTCATATTTGATTATTTCTCCTTTTATTTAGAACCTTTGTGCAAATGTTCAATTAAGCATGTAACAAAATATAAAATATGAATGTATAAAATCTAAAAAGGTAAATAGAAAACACTTCAACTATAGTTGCAAACAAAATAAATATAGGCCTAAAATGTGAATATGGTAAAAAATATCCAAACCAAAGGAAGTCCAGGATCCAGTAGCAGAGGGCGGTGTTTAGTCCCAGGGTCCTTAGCTTAGTGATGAGCTTTGTGGGCACTATGGTGTTGAATGCTGAGCTGTGGTCAATGAACAGCATTCTCACATAGGTGTTATTTTTGTTGAGGTGGGAAAGGGCCGTGTGGAGTGCAATTGAGATTGGCCATCAGTGGATCTGTTGGGGCGGTATGCGAATTGGAGAGGGTCTAGGGAATCCGGGATGATGCTGTTGATGTGAGCCATGACCAGCCTTCCAAAGCACTTCCTGGCTACCGACGTGAGGGCTACGGGGCGGTAATCATTTAGGCAGGTTACCTTCGCTTCCTTGGGCACAGGGACTATGGTGGTCTGCTTGAAACATGTAGGTATTACAGACTCGGTCAGGGAGAGGTTGAAAATGTCAGTGAAGATACTTGCCAGTTGGTCCGGGCAAGCTTTGAGTACAGCTTATACAGCTTGATGAGTGCGGTCTTAGTGCCAGCATCGGTTTGTGGTGGTAAATAGATGGCTACGAATAATATAGATGGGAACTCTCTTAGTAGATAGTGTGGTACTCTATATGATGCCCCAGCTCTATATTATCCGTGTCGTCGTTCAGCCACGACTCGGTGAAACATAATACATTACAGTTTTTAATGTCCCGTTGGTCATCCATTTTATTTTCCAATGATTGCACATTGGCCAAAAGAACAAATGTGGAAAAAGTCAAGGCGTCTGAATACTTTCAGAGTGACCCAGCCTTTGTTACCCAGGGTCCTAGCGGTGTTCAGAGTCTCTCTCACCAAGGGTGATGTCTTGGTGGATTCATTATAGATCACAGACAGCTCCATTCCCTTCTGGGGAACTCGCGTGTGTCTGGACTGGGAAGTGGGTGACATGGGTGTGTCAATGAAGCGAAAGGCACCGCAGGGACTGAGAGAGGCTGCTGTGGTTTGCGTACCCCTTCTTCGATCTCTCACTCTCTCCCTACTCCCTCCCTGTATGTGTCCTGGCTGTGCTGTCTGGCTGGCTGATTTGGAGGGCACTGGGTTGAGCTAACTCAGATGTGCAGTGATTCTCCAAGGCCCTCACGTGTTGTGTAGAGATCTGTGCTTACACAAAGGGTTACCTTTCTGAATGGTCTGCAAACTCCTTTGAATGCTTTTCTAGATGAGCATTTGTTGGTTTTATTATAGGTTTAATAGACATGGTATTGTTTGGAATTTATCAGGACTCTCCAAGAAACTTTATGATTCATCTCAGGCTGTTTACTGTATATGGCAGAGAATTCATATGAATAAAATATGAAATGTTAGTGGCTGGCTAAAAAAAGAAAGAAACAATGTTGCGGCTATGAAAATAAATGTATGTTAAGGTTAAGGGACAATCCGAAATACCGCACAAGTAGAAATGTATACTTTCAGATGAAGCAGTTCAATTGATAATCAAAGCGCATCCAGACATGACACTGTTGTAGTGTCACTACTATGAAAATTAAATCCTGGTTTGGTATTATTCTCAAAGACTGAAATTAAGATTACATAAATCTGGACCTTGATACTATACGTTTCTATCTGCCAAAAGATGATTCTGAGATAATTGGCTTTAAAGTTCCGAACTCTCATTTGTTTGAATGGTGTCAGCCATTTTTATCTTGTATTCTTTTGAACTTAACAACATGAATTAGAGTATTTAGAGCAGTGGTCACCAACCTTTTCTGATTCAAGATCACTTTTGCAGTCAAAAAGCAAGCCGAGATCTACCTCTGAGATTTTTTTTTTAACATTACTTAAAAAATGTAACATTAACTTAAAACAGTTCTCTAGGAATTAGATTTGGGCAGTAGGCCTAATACATTATCACAGCATATTGGCTATATGCCTGGACTGCCAATATTGTTATTATCAGATCATATTATATTTAAAAACTCAAAGATTTGATAACAAAATAGATTAGTTGGTGTAGCACTTGCGAGACACTGCAGAGCATGAATTGAAATAATTTGCCTTTTTATTTTACTGGACTGATGGTATCTGCATCTTATGGTCATTGTGCTTTCCAGACTACTGGGAACTCGGGAAAAAAAACTAGGTCAAATCATGACGTCAGTGATCTTTAGGTCAGAAAGTCGGAACTCTAGAAAGATGCCCCAGTTTCCGACTTGGAGTTCCGAGTTGGATGACCGTTCGAAGCTATTTTTTCCCCCCAGTTGTCTTGAACACGGCATTAGTCTCAGCGGAGGGAGGGAGAGAGCAGCTCATGGTCCGCCTCTCATGGTCCCTGCTCTCTTCTTCCTTTCCTCTGGTGAGAAACTCGAGTCACACCGCATCTGCCTCATGCACAAATGTTGTTCCTATGTCCAGAGAAGATTAAATATTCCTCAATATTAAAATAGACACGACGAGCTGCTAATAATAATAATACAAATGCAGGGATATCGATACACTTGGCTACTCATTCATTGCAGCTGCAGCGCGAGCGGAAGGGTAGGCAGAGTTTGCCTTTTTGTAAAAAATAAAATGGTTAAAAATGGGAACACTTTGCTCTGAATCAAGTCCACGTACCGCCAACAGCGCAAACCTTTATCGGTGGCTTTTCTACAGAAATGTTTGGTGATCGTTTAGGAATGCCTTGAAGATCGACCAGTTGGCGACCACTGATTTAGAGTTCAGTATATACCGTATAGGTATAGAACATTGAACAGAATAACGCAATGTCAAAAACTGAAGTCCCAAGCTGTCAACATTTTTGAAAAAAGTCACAAAAACCTCAACAAAATCCCTTTAAATTTCTCTGGAAATTTAACATGGAAAACAACCACTTTTAGTATAGTATTAATTTACCATCCTTACAAACCACTTAATTTGAATGCACATTACTGTATTGTAAATAGGCTGGTCATCTAGGTTTGTACCTGTAGACTTTCCTTTGCAATGAAGAAAAACAAATCACAATACAGTAATTGAGTACATTGAGACATCAAATGGTTTGTAATGATGTGGCTCAGTTGGTTCAGCATGGTGCTCACAATGTTAAGGTTGTGGGTTCGATTACCACAGGTTAAAAGTATGAGAATGTGTGCACTACTGTAAGTTGCTCTGGATAGGAGCGTCTATGGAAATGGAATGAATAGACCATTTCAGTTATCACTTAGATCAAGCAACCCTTTTGTAATTGAGTAGATGCTCTTATCCAGAGCGATTTACAGTAGTGAGTGAAAATATTTTCATATTTTTGTTTGTACTGGGGCTCCAGTGGGAATCGAACCCACAACCCTGGCGTTGCAAAATGCCATGTTCTACCAACTGAGCCACAAAATCTCTTTATAATCTTCAAGTATTATCAGATTAACTGTTTTGTACAGATAATTATCAGACAAGTTACAAATGCTCGAAAACACTTAAATACATTTAGTAAAAAGAAATCACAAACGTCTTGCATTGGGGTTTTACTAGTCCTGTACAAAAAAAATCTGCAAAATCGCTGCACCCTCACTCCCAAACTACTTCCAGCAGCTATTATATTGGAGCAGTATAGCTTCTAAATCGGCTACCATAACTTCAATTACTTTTCAAGTACCAAATAGCCTAGAGGAAATGTCTGGTTTTCAAGGTAGGCTACTCCATGACGGCTGCATTGCGCGTCGCAAATATTGAAGACTGAACTTTTTAAATACCTAGTTTACATACCCATTCTTCCTTTAGCATTTACTGGTAGTTACCGTAACACCTTTCCTACCACTGCCTGTCTTCGGTAAACTGTTCCATGCAACATCCAGCTGTTTGAGAGCTACGCGATCTCTCGGCTCGACAAATTACATTTAGGCTATATGTGTGCAGCGCGCGTGATTAAATCGACGAAAGAACAGCTTCGGTAAACCATCTGTTTAAAAAAAGCGCGCTACTGACAGGGACGATCAACTGGCCTGGAGGGTTTCGAAAACCTCCCGGTCAGCGGGCAGCCCTGTCTGTCCAGCCCTGTCCATTCCCGTGCCATTGTTTCCTCTTCAGGAAGTTGGTGTGTTTTTGGTCAATTGCACAAATCTGTTTGATTTAAATCGTGATAATAAAAAATAAAAATGTGTGAACCAAAACCTAACGTGACCAGGTAAAACATTTTCACTGACCCCCTTGAGATAAAATAAATTAATAAATAAAATACAAAATGAGTGAATGCAACTGTGTTGGTCGCAGTATCGAACCCTGATAATATTTACAAAGAGAAAAACATAATCCGAAACAAAGGATTTAATGCATCAAGTTGTATTAGTACCATGTAAACTTGAAAAATGTAGTGAATTTAAAAGAAATAGCAATACAATAGAAGCAATGTGGATTCCCTTTGAAAATACGTAGTTCTTACTTTGTGCTACTGACTAGGTATCACAATCTGGGTCGTTTGCATGACTCGAAACCGCAATAGCAGTGAATTTTACTCATCAGCGAACCACCAACACTCACAAACAATATTTAAGATGACTCAAAGTCAAAGTGTATGCTTTGCCTTCTACTAAAACACAAAGTCATCCCCGGCAGATGTGGGGTTAGATTGTTGCTCTGTGGAAATTATTTTATGTTCATTACAAATTGTTAATTTGCAAATGATTCCAGGAGGGTAACATGTTTGGGATTACACGTCATATATGGACTACCCCTATTATATGGGGCTATGGAGGAAAATGATCTCTGCTGCGGATTACATGTGCAAACTGAATAATTGATTTATGTGCTCTGTCCCTATTAAATACATGTCATCATGAATAAATAAAAAAGGACATTGAATGGCTAATAGTAGGACCTAGTATAAAGATACCGTGTCATACAGATACCATGTCATGCTGTCTAAAGTACAAGACCAATTATTGGTTATTTCTATCGAGCATAGGACTGAGTCTTAATTTTGTTTTGGACAAGGCCAAATATGTCTCATAAGATTTTGACTGCTTGCCTAGAAATTTGGATACAAATGATCTATTGTTCTCTGAAGTCCTAGAAATTAGTGAGTGCATGGAATCAAAGTAAATGACAATGTCACAGCAATACTTGTATTTATTAGTCAAAGCTAGCCGAGCTCACTCTTATTATACCTTGAAGAACAGGAGTCTTAATTATTCCATTCAGGCCCAATTACCCCGGAAAGCAACAGGAGAAACAGGAACGTGTTTACCTAAATGAGGTAGAAATGGGCTCATACCAGCTTTACCTAAATGAGGTAGAAATGGGCTCATACCAGGTTTACCTAAATGAGGGAGAAATGGGCTCATACCAGCTTTACCTAAATGAGGTAGAAATGGGCTCATACCAGGTTTACCTAAATGAGGTAGAAATGGGCTCATACCAGGTTTACCTAAATGAGGTAGAAATGGGCTCATACCAGGTTTACCTAAATGAGGGAGAAATGGGCTCATACCAGCTTTCCCTAAATGAGGTAGAAATGGGCTCATACCAGCTTTACCTAAATGAGGTAGAAATGGGCTCATACCAGGTTTACCTAAATGAGGTAGAAATGGGCTCATACCAGCTTTCCCTAAATGAGGTAGAAATGGGCTCATACCAGCTTTACCTAAATGAGGTAGAAATGGGCTCATACCAGGTTTACCTAAATGAGGTAGAAATGGGCTCATACCAGCTTTACCTAAATGAGGTAGAAATGGGCTCATACCAGCTTTACCTAAATGAGGTAGAAATGGGCTCATACCAGCTTTACCTAAATGAGGTAGAAATGGGCTCATACCAGCTTTACCTAAATGAGGTAGAAATGGGCTCATACCAGGTTTACCTACAGTGGGGCAAAAAAGTATTTAGTCAGCCACCAATTGTGCAAGTTCTCCCACTTAAAAAGATGAGACGGGCCTGTAATTGTCATCATAGGTACACTTCAACTATGAGAGACAAAATGAGAAAAGAAAATCACATTGTAGGATTTTTAATGAATTTATTTGCAAATTATAGTGGAAAATAAGTATTTGGTCACCTACAAACAAGCAAGATCTCTGGCTCTCACAGACCTGTAACTTCTTCTTTAAGAGGCTCCTCTGTCCTCCACTCGTTACCTGTATTAATGGCACCTGTTTGAACTTGTTATCAGTATAAAAGACACCTGTCCACAACCTCAAACAGTCACACTCCAAACTCCACTATGGCCAAGACCAAAGAGCTGTCAAAGGACACCAGAAACAAAATTGTAGACCTGCACCAGGCTGGGAAGACTGAATCTGCAATAGGTAAGCAGCTTGGTGTGAAGAAATCAACTGTGTGAGCAATTATTAGGAAATGGAAGACATACAAGACTCCCTCGATCTGGGGCTCCACGCAAGATCTCACCCCGTGGGGTCAAAATGATCACAAGAACGGTGAGCAAAAATCCCAGAACCACACGGGGGGACCTAGTGAATGACCTGCACAGAGCTGGGACCAAAGTAACAAAGGCTACCATCAGTAACACACTACGCCGCCAGGGACTCAAATCCTGCAGTGCCAGACGTGTCCCCCTGCTTAAGCCAGTACATGTCCAGGCCCGTCTGAAGTTTGCTAGAGAGCATTTGGATGATCCAGAAGAGGATTGGGAGAATGTCATATGGTCAGATGAAACCAAAATATAACTTTTTGGTAAAAACTCAACCCGGAAAAAGAATGCTGAGTTGCATCCAAAGAACACCATACCTACTGTGAAGCATGGGGGTGGAAACATCATGCTTTGGGGCTGTTTTTCTGCAAAGGGACCAGGACGACTGATCCGTGTAAAGGAAAGAAGGAATGGGGCCATGAATCGTGAGATTTTGAGTGAAAACCTCCTTCCATCAGCAAGGGCATTGAAGATGAAACGTGGCTGGGTCTTTCAGCATGACAATGATCCCAAACACACCGCCCGGGCAACGAAGGAGTGGCTTCGTAAGAAGCATTTCAAGGTCCTGGAGTGGCCTAGCCAGTCTCCAGATCTCAACCCCATAGAAAATCTTTGGAGGGAGTTGAAAGTCTGTGTTGTCCAGCGACAGCCCCGAAACATCACTGCTCTAGAGGAGATCTGCATGGAGGAATGGGCCAAAATACCAGCAACAGTGTGTGAAAACCTTGTGAAGACTTACAGAAAACGTTTGACCTCTGTCATTGCCAACAAAGGGTATATAACAAAGTATTGAGAAACTTTTGTTATTGACCAAATACTTATTTTCCACCATAATTTGCAAATAAATTCATTAAAAATCCTACAATGTGATTTTCTGGATTTTTTTTTTTCATTTTGTCTCTCATAGTTGAAGTGTACCTATGATGACAATTACAGGCCTCTCTCATCTTTTTAAGTGGGAGAACTTGCACAATCGGTGGCTGACTAAATACTTTTTTGCTCCACTGTATATGAGGTAGAAATTGGCTCATACCAGGTGGGGGTGCAGGTTTCGTCAGTGATTGGGAAAATATAAATATTGATTGTTTGTGTTAGTTTTATCGTGAGTAGCTGTGTATGGACTGATTTGCAGGAGTGTCCTCAGCGTGGAATAGTCATTAGCCTTTTCTCGTCACCGCAGGTTTCTATCCATACAGAATAATTACTCAGCTTTCAAAGCTAGGCTCTCTAGGCTCTCTGATTGTTATGGTGACTTTATTAGCATTCGATAAGAAAAGACTGCCTCGAATATAATGCCATCCCACACTTTAAACCTTCAGTATACACACACGCACGCACGCACGCACACACATGCATGCACTGTAAGAACCGACGCTGGAGTAGAGAAGCAGGTATGGGGAGTTAACATTTAATAGCACAGACATCAAACAGGATACAACGTCAGAACCGGGTAACACAAACACGTACGACAATGCTGAAGCCCGGGAACACCACAAAGGAACAGACAGATATACAGGGGGCAATCAACGTGAGGGAGTCCAGGTGAGTCCAATGAGCGCTGCTGCACGTGACGAGGGTAACAGGTGTGCGTAATGATGGTGGCAGGAGTGTGTAGTGATTGGCAGCCTGGCGCCCTCGGGCGCCCTCGAGGGAAGGAGAGCAGGAGCAGACGTGACATGCACACACTTACACACACACACGCACGTACGCTCACACACACACTCTGAAGTTGTTGACGGTGACGGTGCATCATCAGGCGACATAAGGCCCCTGTCTCGTCATCTGGAACCAGAGAGGTCCCAGAGAGATGGTAAAAATGGCTCCTGTCGCCTTACGACTTGGTATGAATGAATATGCATGAAACCCCGGTATCAGCTGGTCATCTGGATGTCACCTATCTGTGTCAAGCCGTCGGGGTGAGGGAAAAGGCTCTGAAGGGGGTGAGGAAGGGGGGAGGAGGGGAGAGGAGCTATGTGGGTGAGAAGAGGAGGTATAATTCTGCAGTCTGGGATGAAGCTTCCATTGATATCTCCTCCCCCTCCTCTTCCCCTCCCTCTCCCCTCCCCCCCCCCCCCTAACCTCTCATGTCCAACCTTGAAAAGAATCAAGGAATCCTTCCACCTTTGAATGACAGTGTATCTCTATCCTTTCACAAGGGCCATCAATCTTACAGCAAAATGTTCTGGTATAAAATATGGGCTACGCTTGTTAGGATTAAATGATAACGACATACTGTACAGTTGAATAGTCGGCGGCTCAAAATGATCAGAGGACTTTGCTTTCGTGGAACCATTCTGTGATTCACCAGTAGTGGATAGATAGATGGCAGGCTGCCCCTGGCTTTAGTTGTTCTCTGCTCTCATCCATTGCCTTCCCTCTGAGCCCAAATGAGGGGCCTTGGGGATAGATGTCACACCAGTTATTCCTCCACTGCAAAGCCAAATGCTCAGTTTGGGGTCAATTGGCGATGTAATGTAATGTGATTAGAATATATATCACCCTTAGGTGTTGGCATGACAGGATGGATTTGTCACTACGCTAGAACTGATACCATCATCATTGTTGCATATTTAATTAATTTAATTTAATTAACAATGCCCCCCTGGTAAAAAAAACAACATAGCATATGATTTCATCAAACAATGCATCTCTTGCTGTGAAGATGAATATGTTATTCTACTCTACTCTATTCTTATGTATAGTATGATGTGTTGTTAAGGTGTAATGTCTATCTCTCTCTCAGCCTGTGTAAGGGAAGGACTCTATATTCGGTGGTGAGGGATGCCAAAGTCATCCTGGATGTCAACAAGACCAGACAGATCGCCCAGGAGATGGTTAAGGTCAGAAAAATGAAACATACAGTAAATACACTGAGTGTAAAAAACATTTAGAACACCTGCTCTTTCCATAACATAGACAGACCAGGTGATTCCAGGTGAAAGCTATGATCCCTTATTGTTGTCACTGTAAATCCCCTTTAATCAGTGTAAATGAAGGGGAGGAGACAGTTTAAAGAAGGAGTTTTAAGCCTTGAGACAATCAAATCAAATCAAGCTTTATTTATACAACACATTTCAGACATGGAATGCAACACAATGTGCTTCACAAGAAAAAAACGAATAAAAACAATGAAATATTTACTACACAACAATCACAAGAGGATAAAAAACAAATGAGTAACAATAAAACTGAACGACTAAAAAGCACCCTAAGGAAAGCAAAGCTAAAAAGGTGTGTTTTGAGATCTCTTTAAAAAATGTCCACAGTTTCGGCCCCCTTCAGGCTATTCCAGAGGCTAGGGGCATAGTAACTACAGGCTTTTGGTCCTAGGCTTTGGGATAGTTAAAAGGCCAGCGCCAGAGGACCTGAGGGGCCTACTGGGTACATAACTTAAAAGCATGAATTGGGGTGCACAATCGTGGATTCATTTAAAAACCAATAGAATAATCTTTAAATGAATTCTAAAACTCACAGCCAGCCACTGCAGAGACCTTAAAACCAGTGTAATGTATGCTCTCCGTCTGGTCTTGCTCAGTACCCGTGCTGCAGCAGTCTGTATGTTTTGCTGTTGACCAATGGCTTTCTTGGGTAGACCAGACAGGAGAACATTACAGTAGTCAAGCCTGCTTGTAATTAAAGCATGGATGAGTCTCTCTCTATCATCCTGAGAGAGAAACGGACGCACCTTGGCAATGTTCCTCAGGTGGTAAAAAGCTATTTTGGTCACATTCCTAATGTGTGATTCGAAATTGAGTTCAGAATCTAAACTGACACCTAGGTTTGTTTTATCTTTATTGCCTGTGAATTAAAATGTGTGGCCAGATTCTCTCTCTGTGCTTTGGCTCCAACAATAAGTACCTTGGTCTTGTCTTGATTTAACTGGAGGAAGTTGTGGGCCATCCAAGTATTTACATTTTGAATACAGTCTAATCATTTATCCGTGGAGCTAAAATCCTCTGGTGACACAGAAATGTAAAGTTGTGTATCCACAATGCTGTGCTTTCTGATAATGCTGCCAACAGTACCGGACCCAAAATCAAACCTTGTGGAACGCCACATGTGATATGTATTTTCTCTGAGTTATGTTCACCAAGGGTGACAAAAAACCGGTTAAATAGGTCCTAAATCAATTTAGAACTGGAACAAAGAGGCCAACCCACTTCTCCAGTCTGTCCAGAAGGACGTCATGGTCAACAGTATCGAATTTAGAGAGAATTTTTTCAAAAATACAGTTGGAAAATCAATTTCTCCAGAATTTTGCTTAAGAATGGAAGGTTGGAGATTGGCTGAAAATTGTTAAGAGCTGAAGAATCTAGATGACTTTTCTTCAGAGGGGGTTTCACCATAACAGCTTTTAGTGCAGTGTGGAAAGTGCCTGTGAACAGGGAGTGATTAACAATAGCTTGCGCTTCTTCAGAAATGCAATTCATTGTTTTGAAAAAGGTGGTGGGGATAGGATTGAGAAGGCAGGTAGAAGTTGTGATATCACTGTGTCAACCAGGGAATATAAATCCATAGTGCCTTTGCGTGGAAGAGCACATATCATCAAACTTCTCATTTGGTCTTGCTTGACTGATACCCAGCCTAATGTTCGTTATCTTATCTCTGAAATATATTATATATATTAATAGAAATATATATTAATATTAGATGTGTAGGAAAGTTCACATAGGTTTGCGGGGGTAGGATTTATCAGGCCGTCAATGGTCGAGAAGAGCACTCTCAAGTTATTCTGATTATTAGTGATCAAGTTAGAAAAAGTAGCCCATCTGGCATTTCTAATTGCCTTGTGATAAATGCCAATATGCTCTCTCAGAATATCATAATGGACCTGCAACTTTGACTTTTTCCATTTCCGCTCTGCCTTTCTGCAATTTCTATTTAAGCTATTAGTTTCATCACTCATCGTTTGGATGTGGCCTTTTTCTACTTTACTGGAGCTATGGCATCAATGGTTGTCCTTAATTTGCTATTAAAGTTATAAACTAAATCATCACAAGAGGAAGGCAGAATAGATTATGGAGTATTGTTCATACACTCAATAAAATCTGTAGCAACTTCAGAGGTAAGATAGCATTTCTTAATAATGCGTACAGTATTTTCCTGGGCTATGGGCAATAAGGTAATAAAAAATACACAGTGGTGATTTGATAAAGCAACATCAACAAAGCCCTTAATAGCCAGGTCCAGAGTATGGCCGCGGTTATGGGTGGGCCCAGTAACATATTCGATAAAGTCCATAGAGCTCCAATGGCCTTGAAATGACCACAGAAATCCAATGGCCTTGAAAACAGTCTCTTTGTCAACATGAATATTAAAATCACCCAACACAATGATTTTATCATAGTTCTGAAGGACAATAGACAATAGTTCAGAGAAATCATTAAAGAAAGTGGGACAGTGCTTTGGCCACCACTGGTGTCTGACATTTAAACAGTATAGCATGATGCTCAAAAGACCCAAAGTCGCCAAATGAAATGTCCTGAGAGCATTCGTCCCCCTACCTTTTTTCCCTTTTCTGATAGAGTATGAAAAGCTGTAGTCTGGGGGGAGGCTTCAATAAGAGTGTCACTACAGTCTGAAGACAGCCATGTTTCAGTGAGAAACATGACATCAACTTTGTGCTCAGTAATGAGGTAATTCACAAGAAAGGTTTTTTACTAGTGATTGCTCTAACATTTAAAAGTGCCTGGGGCATCTGCTTAGAGGTAACCAATTGAATAACAACCAAATTATTAACGTTACAACCAAATTTTCGGACAGTCTCCAATCTATCAGAACGGTAGGAGATGACAGTTTGTATAAACTCACTAGAAGGCGGAGTTAAAGGAACCGAAATTATGTTACTCACAATAACCATAGTTGAGACATGGATTGTGTATGTGTGACATCCAGCCAACTTGACACAACTGTGGGAGGCATTGGAGTCAACATGGGCCAGCAACCCTATGGAACGCTTTCAGAAACCTTGTAGTGTCCATGCCCCGACGAATTGAGGCTGTTCTGTGGGCAAAACGGGGAGGGGTGTAAATACATTTTAGGAAGGTGTTCCTAATGTTTGGTATACTCAGTGTGTATGGTTATATAAGTAACATGATGAATAGTGATTCCACATTATCTGTAGCACAGCATGGTCAATACATGAGATCAGTCAAGCAACATCGGTCACAAAATGCAGTGACTCAACCTAGAACCCTGATGAGTTATATTGTTTGTGTTTGTATTGTTTTAAGGGGATGGGCTATCTCCACGCCAAGGGGATCCTACACAAGGATATGAAGTCCAAGAATGTCTTCTATGACAACGGCAAAGTGGTCATCACCGACTTCGGACTTTTCACCATATCTGGGGTTCTGCAAGCCGGCAGGTGGGTAGCTAATGTTGTACTCAATTATTTATTTTTCGGGGATCAACTAATGTCTCCCTCAGAAATGTGATTCTTTATCTCAAGGGACTTCCTGGTTAAAAAAAGTATACATAGAAAACAAAAACATCAGTGCTGAACCACACAGGGAGGCGTGTCATTAGTAACCCCTACTGTTGTGACAGTTATTGTATTGCAGTGATGATTATACTCTTTAGTGGCTAATTGGTCAGTATTTGCCAGAAAATTATATGGATCGGCGCTAATCTCTTTTAAATTTTTTCTCCCTGAGAGTGATTAAAGTCTATCTCGGCTGCTACCGCTGTGCTGAAATGACTGCTCACTGAATGGTTTCTCCCTGAAATGCCAACAGCTATAACTTTCACACAGCAAGGAATTCTAATCAATCTTAGACATAAAACTATATAAGAGGGCAAGGAAATGTAATAAATCTTAGATATAGAAATGGAGCAACTCAACAGGTTATCAGTGTGTGTGTGTGTGTTTGCGCGTGTGTCTGTGTACGTGCACGTGTGTGTGTGGGTGTGTCTGTGTACGTGCACGTGTGTGTGTGGGTGTGTCTGTGTACGTGCACGTGTGTGTGTGGGTGTTTTGTTCTCTATGCAGTAAGTTTACTGTGTCTATAGATTTTGATTGACATTTATGGTGAGATAACCGCTATAATTGACTGTATTTGATTTATCATAATAGATCTTTGTATTCATTTAATTGCGACATCAATTAAAAATATCTAGCAGTAGGTGTGAGATGCTTTCCAGTTAACGACTGCGAGAGGATTACACATGCTTTGTACTACTAATTATTATAATCAGAAATATGTTTATTATATAACTGACTTGCATAGTGTGTTTTCAACAAGTTCACACAACACAGTTTAAACCTGGGGTTGCGGAGGAGTGCATTGCATTACCATGGATGGAAGAGTATAGGTGATGTTCAATAGCTGTTTATGGATGGTTTCATAATGCCATCCTTATCAGCTCATTAAAACCATAAGCCTCTTTCAAACTAGATGCTGAGGAGTTGCTGTAGACAGACAGTTATGCAATGCAGTGACATGATGCAACATGCACGTCGATCTTATCCTGTCTATTGTTCATTCCCAGTGTAGCTAGCTGCCATTTAGGTTTGCTGTGAAATCAATACTTTGTATAGTGAACATCTCACACTTATTGACTAGACACAAGCAGAGCCATAGAGCATTGTGTTTTTGGACAAAGGCAGGCTGAGAATTCTAAAGATTCTAAAAGAACATCTAAAGATTCTAAGATATGTAAAGACTTTGTGAATCACTCTACTCATTGTGTTAGGGTGGTTTTCAGGAACTGTTGGTACCGCAATGCCGAACAAAGAAAACCTGGAGATGGTTGTTTTAGTATTTCCTCTTGTGCTAGTTGAATTGTAGTGTAGAATGTTTTCAATAGCCTCTATGAAATCACTGCCTGCCAATGCACACAATGGCCACAATAGGGACTACCGTTTATCAGGTTATCATTTTACGTTCTTGGCATCTCTCGGTTGATGGAGAAAGACCAAAAAAAGGAAAATAATCAAAACATGTTTTTTTTTGCTGTTTTTAGACGGTACACCCGCCACCTTGCTTCTTACTGCACACTCATTGGACCTTTTGTATTGTCATAAATACCCAGAACCCTCTCCTTTCAACGTGGGTAGCCTCACTCGAGCCTCAGTCATTTCCGCGACTTGTTTGTGTTGTTGTTTATTTATTTATTTCTGCCTAAATGTTTTAATTGGATGGCAAAACGGCTAGCTAATTAGTAGGTCTGACAGAATGACAAGACAAGTATTTAACTACCGCCCCACTCTGAGCAGGAACATTATGTTCAATTCAATTCAATGAACTTTATCATCTGAATAGCATGGCTGTTTGCCATAGCAGACGAGGGGAGAGCATTGAGAACCTGTACAAACAATCATGCCCCAGAATTGTTAACTGTCATGACGATACTGTTACTATGAATACTAATGGTCTAGACTGGACAGACACAGTACCATTGGATGGACATACCCACAAGTTCTCTGCTGCGCTGTGTTAGAGAGCTGACAGTGTTCCTGTCTATCTGAGTGAGCACTCAGGATGCATTTTGAAGTAGTTGTGAACGTCATAATGATAGAGGGAGAGAGACAGCGAGAGGGAGGGAGAGAGAAAGAGAGAGAGAGGGAGATGGGTAGGTTGGAACATAGTGGAGAGAGAGAGAGGAGAATTTCTAATGGGGTTTGATTGCATCCAAGATTTTTCAGTCAGGGAGAGAGAAAGAGAGAGGGAGGGAGAGAGACAGAGAGAGAGAGGGAGAGAGACAAAGAGAGAGGGAGGGAGAGAGAGGGAGATAGGCAGGTTGGAACATAGTGGAGAGAGAGGAGAGTCTGACTGAGTCATCAGGAATTATTAGAATTTCTAATGGGGTTTGATTGCATTCAGGATTTTTCCTGACGGGTGAGGAAGGGAAGGACACATTCAACCTTGAGACAAAATGCTGCTTTAACTCCATTAGTGTCCGAATGAACTATAAGTAGAAAATCTGTATTTAGACTTTTTTTTACATGGAACAAAAATGTAACACACATTTTTTTAAACATTTCACTACAACTTCTGTGGAGGGATGAAATGTTGAAATCCTAAACAATTAGAAAAAGAAAATCACCACATAACAGAATTCAGACTGTGTCCTGTCTCTTTTCTGTCCCCTCTCTATAGCCGTAGAGAGGACAAACTGAGAATCCCCAGTGGATGGCTGTGTCACCTGGCCCCTGAAATAGTCTCTCAGCTCTCCCCTGAAACAGAGGAGGACAAGCTGCCTTTCTCCAAACAGTCAGATGTCTTTGCTTTCGGGTGAGTACAACTACGTCTCAACTGGCACCCAATTCCCTATTTAGTATGCTACTATTGATCAAGACCCATAGCTCTTCTCTTTGTTCTGAGGAGTGTTTTAGGGACCTCTTTACTTTGAAGATTTTTCCAGAATCTCTGTCTTGTTTTCATTGGATTTTCAAGCCTGATTTAATTTAATTGAATTCAATTGAATAAACTTTATCCCACAAGGGGAAATTGTCATTCATCTTCCCTCCCAAGTCATTTTTGGAATGGTTTTAATAACCAATCCCTGGAGTCTTTCCTGGCCACCTGACCTAACCAGGAACAACTCTGGTATCCTAGATATAACACTCCATGCTCCAGGCCTGCCTTTCCATTTGTATTTTTTGTATCTTCTGTGACCGTCACAGACGCCTTTGCGTGGTTGGACCCTGCTCTGTTGGACCCTGCTCTGTTGGACCCTGCTCTGTTGGACCCTGCTCTGTTGGCTCCTAACACAATTGCATTTTCAGATGCCCTCCCATATGGAGGGACTGTCACTGAATCAGTCTGAGGGGGACGGATGCAGCATTCACACACGCTGGATGGGTTCCAAATGGCACCCTATTCCCTATATAGACCAGAGCCCTATGGGAATAAAGGGAATATGTTGCCATTTGGGACGCAGTCACTGTCCAGCTGGTCTGTTGGTGCCTTAGTGTTACCTAGAGGTGACCCCTGAAGCTGTTTTACATATTCAACAATCCTCCATGTGTTTTTCGGTCTTGGCCGAATGCTATTTTTATGCTACTCAAACCCGGTCGTTGACATGGCAGTGGAACAAATGCCTGCTCATAATGCTGAGAGGATTCTGTGACGATGTTGATGACGTATGATTATGATTATGTGTTAAGGGACTGTTTATCGGATAATTTACATCTAACCGGTAAAGTTAATTCCTCAGCATTAAAGGGTTGTTTCTTTAAAAAAGGCATCCTTGTCTGTCAGACTCATTGTGGGTGCTTCTGGAGCTTTTAAATAGATTCAGACAACCACAACAGACATACAGTATATAAATCCAGGTTTAGGTATTCAACTTGGTGTGATACCCCTTGTGTGTGAACGTCCGTAGTTGAATTTTGTTTTTAGAATGTCAACATTATAGGAAAACATTACATGCACACATCCAATCTCTCTGAGCTGGTGCTGGAGGTTTTCTTGAAAAAGAAACACGGAACCACGCATGGTATTCTACCTTGGGATTTAAACACATCGTTTCCATTTTGTAAACCATGGGATATTTCATACATCCGCTCCGACTGATTTCCCCCTGTACTGTCCCTGCAGCACTATCTGGTATGAGTTGCATGCGCGTGAGTGGCCTTACAAGAACCAGCCAGCAGAGGTTATCATCTGGCAGGTGGGCAGTGGGATGAAGCCCAACCTCACACAGATCGGTATGGGCAAAGAGATATCGGTGAGTGTTCCTTATATACAGTAAACTGGTTGTACCACAAGTCGCTCACTAGTTGTAGGTGTACATATTGTATGTACATGGGCTACTAGATATCGCTGAGTGGTGTTCTTTGTAGTACTGCACTGTTGACTGTTTTTCTTCACAGAGCGAAGGTGTGATCAGCAATTCGCAGGTGTTCAAAATGAGCATCTTCATTCCTGGAAGGTTCTTGGAATAAGACTAAATTATCATGTACATCTGTCTGGGCTGTCTGGGATGTTTTTTGAGTTTTCTGTTGGCTGTTGTTGAGTTATTTGTGTTTTCTGAACCACTCCACACAAGAAGTTCTCTCACAGCGAAGAATACAGTTATCTGAATCTGGTGGCATTCATCGATTTGTCCACTTACACTTGTGGCTCTTTCTCTCCTGTGTTTCCTGTGTCTACCTGGGTCTCTAAAGGGGAGTCTGTTCCGTCTCTCTCTCTCTCTCCAGGACATCCTGCTCTTCTGCTGGGCGTTCGAGCAGGATGAAAGGCCCAGCTTCTCCAAGCTGGTGGATCTGCTGGAAAAGTTGCCAAAACGGAACCGTCGCCTTTCCCACCCAGGGCACTTCTGGAAGTCAGCTGAGTATGTCAAATAAGATAGGCGCTAAACAACACCCACCACTCACAAAACCACAACTCCCTAAGAGTGCACTGAAACCAAATGCCAAATGAATGAGTAAAACTGTCTAGACAACCGTATGTATCCTCATGGAGTGTGTGTGTGTGTGTGTGTGTGTGTGTGTGTGTGTGTGTGTGTGTGTGTGTGTGTGTGTGCTGGTAAGAATAGGTGCAGTTGACCAAGACCCCCTGAACCTAGACTTCTCAACATCCTCTGAACTCATATTTTTGGTTTATTGTTTAAACACATGGAATATATGTTTTATTTGATTATTCAAATGACCTGTTCAGTTTGTTTGTTGGCTTATTTATTTTGGAATGTCTTTTTGTCAATGTCACTTGTTTTAATGAGAGTTTTTGTGTCATGAATCAGTTCATTCTGTTCGGATTTTCTATGAACCAATGCAGGATTAATTTTTGTGTGTTTTCTTTATCGGAATAAATTGTTTGTAGAATGAAAGTAATTATTTTACGAATTGTGAAATGTACATTTTTAAGTCAGTCTTGCCATTTCCCTTGTCTGTCAACAGTCAACTGTCTCTGTCATGTGTTATCTCTGGTTACCTCATGGTCTCTCATGTGTGAATGTCTACATGTTTGTGTTTTCTACGTTTGTCTCAAAGCTTTATCTTATAGTCATTATTTACTATTAAATGTGATAATGCCACTCCTGCCACTAGTAGGGCTGGATGATGGAACAGTATCTTAGTAGGAAACTGTTCTCCAGTTGACGTGTGCTTTGATTATTGCTTGTGAACACTGTTGAGCATGCATCAAAAATGTAATCCTGTTCCATACATGGTGCGCTACTAAGGTCAAAAGTAGTGTAGAATGGAATAGAATGTGACATGTTTGAACAACAGCCTTTTTTTTTTCAAACTGCCCTTTGGCTGTTGGTTCAGTCAGTAGGCCAACACTGACTGTCTCTCGCTCTAACGTGAAAACGCTGACACTTGAAATGTATCTCATTACAATACCTACTATGAACTCGCTTAAACATCTTAGAGAATTGCTGTCACTGAGCCCGTGGAGAAATAAGTGTATAGTGGTTACTTTAGTGTTTTAAAGTGGACGAGGGTAATCACAGGTGAATCGCTAGCTAAGCTCACCATTTACCGCCATTAATTATGACGCAATTGATTTACTTCAGGAATTCTTCAGCCCTACAATTGACAAAAGCACTCTCTGAACAGACACCATGATACAGTATATTCTAGTAACATGACTGTTTCCATGACCTGGCCATTTGTATAATATATTTCACAGTGATATTTTAAATATAGCTAGCTAGAGCCCTGTCAGACTGAATGATATCGTTATAAGCAGTTTCTCAGTAAAAACTGTATAGCAACTGCTTTGGGCTCCGTACAGCCATGTCTTATATAGATGCAGACAATCCAGTCCTGTATAAATCCATTTCTACTACACTATATTATACAGTACATGTAAACATCTGCCAGTGTTGGAAATGCATACAAAACTTTGCTGATGTTTTTTTGGAGTACATCTGTCTATTTTGGAATTGCTGAGATTCCGATGTTGTACGTGGGTCATTTATATTTGTACTGTTTACAACTTCTAAGTGCATGACATGGACTATAAAGGATCTATTCTTGTTATTACGATAAAAAGTTGACTCCTTCAGCTTTATATTAAGTATGCGATCACTGGGGTATTTTCTGATTTATCTGTTGTCAGCATAGGGCCATCAAACGATACGGATACAACAGTTCATAATGTTATACTGCCGGCTTTGTAAAAAAAGGAAATGTTCAAATACAATGTTTAAGAGAATGATTGTAATATTATATTTATACATTATAATAGCCTATCGTGAAGCGGAATAACCAATTGTGCTGAATTCGACAAGAGCCTGACTAGAAAATGATTCAACATTTAGTGCCAAGTGTACATAACAGATTGTAGACCCCGTTTTATGCTGTAAATCAATATTCCAGCAGCATTTTATAAAAATTCCACATAATAAAGCATTTATAATGAATTAGTACATAGTATATTAATAATGTATTAATCATTACTGCCACACGTACATGTTATTAACCTAGTAATTCACACATTTATGAATAACTTTAATAATGATTCATAAGATCATTCAAAATATGTTTAATATAAGTCCTTATAAGCATTTACTAATCATTAGTTAAGTATTTTTGCGTGGTCCCATCTAAAGTGTAGACTATTTATACTTTATAAATACTTAATAAATGTTTTGCATGGCCAGTGTAATTTCTATCAAAAAGATGGACATGCCATTGCTAGACATTCCAGCCGTACCTGATGCTCTTTAAGGACTCAAAATGGCCCCTAGAACATATCAATGCTTAAACAATAATCACACAATACCGAAGAAAGAAAATAAAATATATTGGACATGTTATTCCAAAACAGTCACACTGTTGTTTTTAGTCCAAAAGTGCTAACATAAGAGTTTCTTGGCCACGACTTTTCTACCAACACCAAAGTGTGGATTTCAGTCTCTCCATTTTGCAAAGTCTCAGCCAAACACGGGAACTACTGCTGTTCGTCATCTTGCGCATTCCATCCCGTTGTCACAGAATAGAGTGAATAAAAGCACTGGAAGCATTTTAAGGTTATACATATGTCAATTCTACTTGCAAATCATACATGCAACATTTATACCGCAATCACATATCAGTAGTAATGGAGGAATAAAAATCCACTAGAGAAAAACAGTCCGGTCTGGCCAGCTGTTGTTTGTAGGCTACATCTCCCTGTTTTATGATTGGTTAGTTTTATTTTTATTTTTTTTATTTAACCTTTATTTAACTAGGCAAGTCAGTTAAGAACAAATTCTTTTTTACAATGATGGCCTACACCGGCCAAACTCGGATGGCGCTAGGCCAATTGTGCGCTGCCCTATGAGACTCCCAATCACGCCAGTTGTGATACAGCCTGGATTCAAACCAGGGTGTCTGTAGTGACACCTCTAGCACTGAGATGCAGTGCCTTAGACCACTGCGCCATTTGGGAGCCCCTTGAAAACATTAGCTCATTAATAAAGTCCTTGCAACAGTTGTTTTTGTGAATAGAATGTTCAATATATTTCCTTTAACATCCTGTGTTGTGTGTGGGGGGGGCAGATAGACATGTAATTGTTGTGCAATTTAAATGTTTGAATAAGAAACTATTTGTGATAAGGTGAAATGTAATTTTAGCCTCCTAAATGTGAGAGAATTGGTTTCATAGTAGACACTGCACAGTCAGTGGCCACACCCAAGTAAACAGACATTGGTTGAGAACTATGAAACACGCCCTTCTCTCCCCCAGTACAAAAGCCCGTTGACGAAAGTCAACTCTAGTTCCCGATGACGCTAGGACTGTGGTCCATGCATTTAAAAAGGGCTAATTGAACTACAACTCTATCTAACGAAAGCTACATGCAAAGATAACGTGGAGGTGACAATCGCCATGTTAAAATTGTGAATTTCGACTAGACCAGCCAAGAATATAGCGTTGATCTGATTATGGCAAAATGGTATGAACTCTGAACTGTTGACCACCGAAGAAGAGGTGACCAACCCCAACCAGAAAGACTCTACAAAGGACAATGGTGATATCCGATCTCTGCTGAACCAGAGTCCTCCAGCTTTGACGCATCTATCGAAGCCAAGCTAAATATCTATAATTACATTAACTCTTGATGCAGATGTGAGCAGATCTCCAGGTGCCATAGAGAAAATCATTCCTTTTGTCTTTCAATCTCCCGCTCTTTCATCCTCCCCCTTCCTTTGTGTAACCAGCTGTCATATCAGGCTAGTCCACTAGGGACTTTTCATGATGTGACTGAGTAATCAATGTATAATCTATTGTGGATATATATATATACAGTATATAAAACAAATTTGTGTAATGCAGATTCAAAATGTTCGCTAGGGTTCGTACTGATCTAGATCTTACGACCATCAGAATGAGACTGGTAAGAGGTAACGATTAATAATTGACTGCTATTGATGTAAAAGATCATCAGATCTTTAAGAGTGGATTCGGGAGATAGCTGCTCTATATAAACCAATGCTTCCGTGGTGCCCCAAGGTTATTAATAGGTTAATTGTTGCACGATTTAATTCAATCACGTAATCAATAAAACGTTAGGTAATCGATTTGATAAGATAGCAGCCACCAAATTAATCAAAGCCAACGTTATGACAAGGTCACACAAAATACTTAATTAATGATTAGTAAACGGTTTATAAGGAACTATATTAATGTCTTATGAATGGAGTAATGATTAATAAATGATTAATCAACTATTTACCAATCCATTATATATGCTTTATTATGTGGAATTATTATTAAGTGGTTCCAATATTCCATGTGAACTCACTAAAGCAGTTTTGTTGTACAGGATTTTTGGCTTACTTTATGAATTGTGTTCTTGTGGTTTTGTTGTATTTTTTTGGTTCATTCAAATTTATTTTTCTCTGTATACCTTCCTATATTATGTAAGCATTGATGCTGTGTTTCTTTTCTGATTCAGTCCTTGTGTTGTAGAGTATAGCTCCAAAAGCTTATGGTCCATGGCTTAGTGATGGGTAGATTCATCAGAAGCTTTTTATTTGCACTCATCCTCTCAACGAAAAGTGTATGACAATAAAAAAATATGTTTTCATTTTGGACGTTTTTTGTTCATTTCTTCTCTCATCTTATATCTTACCCTCTCCTCTTTTCCTTGTTTTGCACTTGTTACTTTGAAAACTTTGAACACACCCAAAGATCTTTATTTAAACTGGGCTCAAAGTCAGTTTCTAACATCAAATCAACTGACATAAAATCTATTCAAAAAGATAACTGAAGCATTAAAACACAAATCTGGATTAAAGGTATCAATCAGGAAAAGTTTGTGAAATAGCTAGCCTATCGTCCACAAGTTTTTCACAGGCATAACACCTAAGATATGTGTGTTAATGAGATTAGTGAGAGATACAGTAATTGCATTTGGCAATATCTTGAAAACTTGATTGCTGACATTCAAAACGTTTTGGGACTGTATCAACAGTGGATTAAAATATTATTTATCCTTTTAGCAAATTTGTCAGCAATAGTGTATTTGCATGAGTCTCTTTAGGTCCGTAGGAACCTGGAGTGTTGACTATGTGCCACTAGGAATGGATCATTCTCCTCATTGGCTCTTCCCGTTGTGTTTTTATGTATTTTTTAGCCACACATTCCTACCTGCCGCAAGAGAAGGAATGGTTCAGGACCATAGTGCAGGGAAAACTCATACAATGCTGTGATGTCGCATAATTGTTCAAATAGCACCCAAATAATCCCCCTGAGACTTCAGGTTAGCTTGTCTAAAGCCCTGCCTCTGTGAGGGAAAGTCAAATCAAATTAAATCAAATGTATTTATAAAGCCCTTTTTACATCAGCCGATGTCACAAAGTGCTATACAGAAACCCAGCCTAAAACCCCAAACAGCAAGCAATGCAGATTTAGAAGCACGGTGGCTAGGAAGAAACCTAGGAAGAAACCTAGAGAGGAACCAGGGTCTGAGGGGTGGCCATTATAACATTTCATGGCCATTAAGGCCAGTTCTTTCTCCAAGATGTTCAAATGTTCATGGATGACCAGCAGGGTCAAATAATAATCATAGTGGTTGTAGAGGTTGCAACAGGTAAATACATCAGGCGTGAATGTAACTTGGCTTTTCATAGCCAGGCATTTAGATGCGGCAGAGAGCGCAGGCACGGTGTGATAGAGCGCAGGTATGGTAGAGAGAGAGCGAGAGAGAGAGAGATGAAAACAGCAGGGCTGGGACAAGGTGGCACGTCCAATGAACAGGTCATGGTTCCATAACCGCAGGCAGACGAGTTGAAACCGGTGCAGCAGCACGACCAGGTGGACTGGGGACAGCTAGGAGTCATCAGGGCAGGGGGTCCTGAAGCATGGTCCTAAGGCTCAGGTCCTCCGGGAGGGGAGGTAGAGTGGGAGAGAGAGAGAATTAGAGGGAGCATACTTAAATTCACACAAGACACCGGATAATAACATCAGATTTAACAAACTGGCCCTAGCCCTTCGGCAGGGGGGGTCAGGAGACACTGTGGCCCCTTCCGACAATACTCCCAACAATACCCCCGGACAGGGCCAACCAGGCAGGATGTACGGCAGGACCAAATCTGAGAGATAAGTAGGAGCAAGCCCATGTAATGCTTTGTAGGTTAGCAGTAAAACCTTGAAATCAGCCCTAGCCTTAACAGGAAGACAGTGTAGAGAGGCTAGCACAGGAGTAATATGATCAAATGTTTTGGTTTGTAGTCAAGATTCTAGCAGCCGTGTTTAGCACTAATTAAAGTTTATTTAGTGCTTTATACGGGTAGCCGGAGAGTAGAGCATTGCCATAATCTAATCTAGAAGTGACAAAAGCATGGATTCGTTTTTCTGCATCATTTTTGGACAAGAAATGTCTGATTTTTGCAATGTTACGAAGATGGAAAAAAGCTGTCCCTGAAATATTCTTGACATGTTCGTTAAAAGATAGATCAGGGTCCAGAGTAACGCAGAGGTCCTTCAAAGTTTTTTGGAGGACGACTGTACAACCATCAAGATTAATTGTCAGATCCAAAAGCAGATCTCTTTGTTTCTTGGGACCTAGAACTAGCATCTCTGTTTTGTCAGAATTTAAAAGTAAAACATTTGCCACCATCCACTTCCTTATGTCTGAAACACAGGCTTCCAGGGCAGGCAATTTTGGGGCATCACCATGTTTAATTGAAATGTACAGCTGTGTGTCGTCCGTATAGCAATGGAAGTTAACATTATGTTTCCGAATGACATCACCAAGAGGTAAAATATATAGTCAAAACAATAGTGTCCCTAAAACGGAACCTTGAGGAACACCAAAACTTGCAATTGATTTGTCAGAGGACAAACCATCCACGGAGACGAACTGATATCTCTCCGACAGATAAGATCTAAACCAGGCAAGAACTTGTCCGTGTAGACCAATTAAGGTTTCCAATCTCTCCAAAAGAATACGGTGGTCGATGGTGTCAAAAGCAGCAGTAAGATCTAAGAGCATGAGGACAGATGCAGAGCCTTGGTCTGACGCCATTAAAAGGTAATTTACCACTTTCACGAGTGCAGTCTCAGTGCTATGATTGGGTCTAAAACCAGACTGAAGTGTTTCGTATACATTATTTGTCTTCAGGAATGCAATGAGTTGCTGCGCAACAGCTTTTTCTAAGATTTTTGAGAGAAATGGGAGATTCAATATAGGCCGATAGTTTTTTACATTTTCTGGGTCAAGGCTTGGCTTTTTCAAGAGAGGCTTTATTACTGCCACTTTTAGAGAGTTTGGTACACATCCGGTGGATAGGGAGCCATTTATTATGTTCAGCGTAGGAGGGCCAAGCACAGGAAGTAGCTCTTTCAGTAGTTTAGTTGGAATAGGGTCCAGTATGCAGGTTGAAAAAAAGGTCACAACGTCGCTGATGGTGTGTGTGTGTGTGTGTGTGTGCGTACGTGTGTTTGTGTCTGTGTGCTAGCCTCGCTTGCTGCCTCTGCTTTACACTGGCGGGGGTATGTTCAGGTGTGTGACTCACAGACCGAGGAGGGAGAGAAGTGCACAAAAAAATGAATTTGGGTTCCAAAAGGGTTCTTCGGCTGTCCCCATAGAACTCTTTTGGGTTCGATGTAGAGCCCTTTGTGTAAAGGTTTCTACCTGGAACCAAAAAGAACCAACAGTTATTCACAGGGTTCTCCTATGAGGGCAGGCGAAGAACCATTTTAGGTTCGAGATAGCACCTTTTTTTCTAAGAGTGTGGGGGGAGGAGAGAGGGAAGACAGAGAGATGGAAGACAGAGAGATGGAATGGATGAGTGGGAGCACTGGGTCCTCCACACATTCCCTCCCTTCTTCCATCTCTACCTCCTGTCTTCCATCTCTACCTCCCACTCCACTTCTTCTGACCACCCCCACTCAGGTGTAAAATTCACATAAATTCTGGAGATATCTTTCTCAATGATGGTGTAGTCATGTATTTTGAGGCAAACAAAAAACTGTCTACTTAATCAAAAGAGTTGTTTTTGTTTCTGCTTGTTGAGTGTGTGGGGAGATGGGGTGTGGGGAGAGGTGGATAGAGAAGGGTGGAGAGATGGTAATTTAGGAAATACCAGTAACTCCACCAGATCCTGGGTTCTCCACATCTAACGGGAATAATAATTAACTCATCATATCCTGATTCTTGCACAATTAGCCCAAATTAGCTTGATGACTTTTCTCCTCTTCTGTACGTCAAACACATGTACATCATTTCCCGGTAAATCCCCTTTAAACGAGGAAGATCTGGTGGAGGAATTATCCCATAGATTCTAGAATGCAATCGTTAGTCATGATGTCATGGTGATCAAGATTCCATTTGCAAGTTCACCAGGAATGAATTGTTCTTTCATGCCAAACAAAAATGATATACAGTGAAAACCTGTAGACTAGACTAAAACCTTAACCCCACATCAATGAAATGTATGTTTCTTTTGTGTTGTTTTTCCTAATGTTTTCGCATGATGTTTTGTTGGAACGTTTGGATCTTTCCATTACCATCTTCTCCCCCCCCCCCATCATGTATATTTTGCTTCATCCATTGTAAAGTTGTCATACAGAGAGCTGAACACAGAGCAACCCAGGCTGCAGGTAAAGAGACCTTATTTCTAAATGCTGTCCCTGTTGGACCAATGGCTTCAGTATGGCTTCTATACAAATAGGTAGAGGTAAAGTATGCAAGACCCAAACATGATCCAAGGTCTTGCATATCTCACTAAGAGAGAGCAAGTCAATGAAAGTTATGAAAGTTATACATTTACGGACTGAAAGGCAATGAAGCAAAATCTTGTGAAATAGATTGGAGCAACTGCAAGCTTATGGAACCTAAAGCTTAAAGATTGTATCAAATCAATGAAGCACGTACGGTACAGTAGCTTTAGAAACGGCCAATTTGGTGCAACAAATGAGCTGTCTGAGAGTTAGTGGTAGTTTCATATCCTCCAAAGTGTGTGGGCTTTATTCCTCCAAAAACACTGACAAGCTGCACTTCACTGGAAATGTAGTTTGTTAGGCGTGCAGCTTAGTTTGAGAAGGACGGGGAGCTAGAGAGAAAGAAGAGAGGTAGAAAGATTGAAAGAGAGAGAGGACAGAGAAATAGAGAGACGAATACCCTGAAAACTATCGTATGAATTTACTGAAAATTCTTCCTTTAGCTGGCTATGTTTTGGACCAGAGCTTGCATTAATTCATGCTCTAAGGTGTCAGATTGCCCTCTGGCTCTCGCACATGTTCCTCAACAGCAAGGAAACACCTGTAAGATTACATATCAAGCATCTGGCGACCTCCCCCTCCACTCCAAGTGAGCCAACAACTCAAATTCATGCCAAAACTTTTAGTCGCCCTTGTTTGACTACATTAAATTTTTCCACATTCCTAACCCCACAAATCTTTTCAGCCATACAGAATTGTGCATTGCTCACATCCTTTTTTGGATTATTTTGGGATATTATTTGGATTAAGAATCTAGTGGCCAAAGAAGAGCGACATCCCCTGGGACTAGACAGATACCCAGAGGGTAGTTCTGGTTCCCTCACTGACAGCCACATGGCAGACACACGTCAGTTCATACTGTAGAAGCCCAAAATAAACCTTACATAAAAGAAAAGAGAGCAGGCAGGATGTGATGTGACCCTTTCCTTCCCTCCAGCAGTCCCCATGCTGGTCCATCTGCCAGCTAAAGGAATACAGTACCAGTGAGCCTCTCAGAATAGCCAAGGCCTATTGTAGTTCTGCTACATGCCGAACAATGTCATGCTGCTGTATAGATCTGCTCAGCTAGTATCAGGGAGTTGAAGATACAAAATAAATAGTTGGATGATCATAACTAGTTACTGTAAATAAATGCATAAACAAAATATCCCTTCCACATTTACAGTTGAAGTTGGAAGTTTACATACACCTTAGCCAAATACATTTAAACTCAGTTTTTCACAATTCCTGACATTTAATCCTAGTAAAAATTCCCTGTCTTAGGTCAGTTAGGATCACCACTTTATTTTAAGAATGTGACATGTCAGAATAATAGTAGAGAGAATGATTTATTTCAGCTTTTATTTCTTTCATCATATTCCCAGTGGGTCAGTAGTTTACATACTCTCAATTATTTGGTAGCATTGCCTTTAAATTGTTTAACTTGGGGCAAACGTTTCGGGTAGCCTTCCAAAAGCTTCCCACAATAAGTTGGGTGAATTTTGTCCCATTCCTCCTGACAGAACTGGTGTAACTGAGTCAGGTTTGTAGGCCTCCTTGCTCGTACATGCTTTTTCAGTTATGTTCACAAATCTTCTATAGGATTGAGGTCAGGGCTTTGTGATGGCCACTCCAATACCTTAACTTTGTTGTCCTTAAGACATTTTGCCATAACTTTGGAAGTATACATTGTCCATTTAGAAGACCCATTTGCGACCAAGCTTTAACTTCTTGACTGATGTCTTGAGATGTTGCTTCAATATTTCCACATAATTTACTTTCCTCATGATGCCATCTATTTTGTGAAGTGCACCAGTCCCTCCTGCAGCAAAGCACCCCCACAACATGATGCTACCACCCCCGTGCTTCACGGTTGGGATGGTGTTCTTCGGCTTACAAGCCTCCCCCTTTTTCCTCCAAACATAACGATGGTCATTATGGCCACACAGTTCTATTTTTGTTTCATCAGACCAGAGGACATTTCTCCAAAAAGTACGATCTTTGTCCCCATGTGTAGTTGCAAACCGTAGTCTGGCTTTTTTATGGTGGTTTTGGAGCAGTGACTTCTTCCTTGCTGAGCGGCCTTTCAGATTATGTAAATATAGGACTAGTTTTACTGTGGATATAGATACTTTTGTACCTGTTTCCTCCAGCATCTTCACAAGGTCCTTTGCTGTTGTTCTGGGATTGATTTGCACTTTTCGCACCAAAGTAAGTTCATCTCTAGGAGACAGAACGTATCTTCTTCCTGAGCTGTATGACGGCTGCGTGGTCCCATGGTGTTTATACTTGCGTACTATTGTTTGTACAGATGAACGTGGTACCTTCAGGTGTTTGGAAATTGCTTCCAAGGATGAACCAGACTTGTGGAGGTCTACAATTTTCTTTCTGAGGTCTTGGCTGATTTCCCCATGATATCGAGCAAAGAGGCACTAAGTTTGAAGGTAGGCCTTGAAATACATCCACAGGTACACCTCCAATTGACTCTTTTGATGTCAATTAGCTTATAATTTTCTGGAATTTTCCAAGCTGTTTAAAGGTACTGTCAACTTAGTGTATGTAAACATCTGACCCACTGAAATTGTGATATAGTGAATTATACGTGAAATAATCTGTCTGTAAACAATTGTTGGAAGAATTACTTATGTCATGCACAAAGTAGATGTCCTAACCTAATTGCCAAAACTTTGTTAACTGGAAATCTGTGGAGTGGTTGAAAAAGTGTATGTAAACTTCCTTCTTCAACTGTAGATAATTTATCAAACATCTCGTTTTCTAAATTTTAAATTATGCCCCGGTCATGTCGTCCAAGTGGGAATTCATGTTTGTACGTTAGTGTGTGTCAGTGTGTGTGTTTCTGTGCGTGTTTGGATATGATTTTCTCTATTTCGTCTCGTTATCTTGGTGTTCCTCAGGGCGTTGCAAGGTTTATGGAAGACCACTAACTGACTTAATGTTGTTTCTTGTTTTTCCTTACTTTCCTTCTCCTGCTCCAGGCTGTAACAGAAGTAACCATGGGACTGTGTCTTTGCGTGGTGAAGCTTTCCCCCAGCTCCTTCTGCTTGCTTCTGCTCCATCACTTGCTAACCCCCCTGTCCCCTCTTCTCATCCCTCCCCATTCCCTGCAAACCCCTCCACCCACAGCCCCATCAGCTTTCCCCATCCTCCTGCTTTGGCCTCACTTGTCCACCTCCCCTCTCAGCCTCCTCTACCCTCCGCCTCAGCCTTACATGCCCCTACCCTTCCCAACCCCCTAAGCCTCTGCTTCGACCCCCTCTGCCTTGGCCCTCACCGAAACACACACTCTCTCTAGCCGTCACCTGATGGGAACCTGTGGGGGTTATGACCACTGACCCTTGACCTTACACTCTACCAGAGGGGTTGAGAAGAGAAGACAGACAGACTACAGACAGACTACAGAACAGATCGACAGAGAGGCCTTTTTTCCACTCTCTGCCTAAAACCTTTTCCCAAAACGGCATCTTTAATCTTTGTTTTTTTTACCGGGTTCCGGAACCAACAACTATGTCCATTATTCATTCATTCCATACAGGTACAGTACATCTAATTTTCACAACCATCTTGTTTGCACATTTGTCATTTTCATCCCCTGGGACTAGACAGGGGTGTTGAGGTGTTGTATTCATCAATCTGTGAATACAACACCTCAATATTCACAGCTTTCCAGCTTTGTAGCTAATTCTTAAAAGTGAATACCTCCAGATACAGTACGTTATCCTCATCACATCCAATATCCACTAAGACAGAGTTTTTTAAATTAAATTTTCATAAAATGTATTCAATTTCAGCGTATAGCTATTTACCCTGTCCAACTCCTTCAACAGCTTGGAAGTACTTTGATGAAAATGAGCCAATAACTCATATCACAACTGATGTTTAGGTTACAGTATAATAACCATGAAGATAGTCTTATGGATGAGTTATTCAGTCCTTACACATTCCATGAAATTTCAATAAATAACGTCATACTATGTTTTCTTCTTCCCCCATCTTCCCATTCTCCCCTTTCACTTCAGTGTGCCAACATTCACCGGTAGAGCTGAGCGATTAGTGTCTTTTGAGGTCGATTCTGTTTCGGTTTTTGATAATAAAAAATGTTGGGGGACATTAAATGCATTTTATGTGTTGAATGCCATTACTGCTTACTACCATCATTTATTCACATTACTTTACTTTATTAAAATATTTCAGAATATTAATATTAAAATATTAATTTGTTTTGTAAATTACATTTGTTTTATTTGATGACTTTATTATTTCATTCCAAGTCATCTCATCTCTATAGAGCTGCTGCCTATGCTGTCTTACAAAAACAACATTTTAGTAAGTAAATAAGGAATACTTTAATGACTGCTGAATACCAACTATAAATCACTTAGATCATGTATTTTCAGGAAGCGATACCTCGTGCAGCAACTGCTCTCTATTCCACTCAATCGCACGTTCTCTTTTCTCTCCCTCTGCTTGTCTGCTCAACACAATGGATTATGGTCATTGTAGTGAATTACCACATTTTCTGCACTAAACTAAGTTGAATATTGGCCTGTTGGAAACCCTAACACTAACCCTAAACCTAACCCTAACTCCCTACTACAGTGGCAAGAAAAAGTATGTGAACCCATTGGAAATACCTGGATTTCTGCATAACTTGGTCATAAAATTGGATCTGATCTTCATAACAATAGACACATTCTGCTTAAAGTAATAACACATAAACAATTATACTTTTTTCATGTCTTTATTGAACACACCGTGTCAACATTCACAGTGCAGGGTGGAAGAAGTATGTGAACCCTTGGATTTAACAACTGGTTGACCCTCCTTTGGCAGCAATAACCACAACCAAACATTTATGTAGTTGCGGATCAGACCTGCACAACGTTCAGGAGGAATTTTGAACCATTCCTCTTTACAAAACTCTTTCAGTTCAGCAATATTCTTGGGATGTCTGGTGTGAACCACTCTCTTGAGGTCATGCCACAGCATCTCAATCGGGTTGAGGTCAGGACTCTGACTGGGCCACTCCAGAAGGCGTATTTTCTTCTGTTGAAACCATTCTGTTGTTGATTTACTTCTGTGCTTAGATAGATAGATAGATAGATAGATAGATAGATAGATAGATAGATAGATAGATAGATAGATAGATAGATAGATAGATAGATAGATAGATAGATAGATAGATAGATAGATAGATAGATAGATAGATAGATAGATAGATAGATAGATAGATAGATAGATAGGTGCTTTATTGATCCCCGTGGGGAAATTACTTTATCAAGCAGCTACGAAAACCACAGGGCAGGTGCAAAATAAATATACACGAAGTCTGGAGTGCAAAAAGCTATAAAAACGCATTGCATAATATGAGTGTGACTGAATATGTGCACTATACATTGTTATATTATACATTGTACATTGATTCAATTATTTCATGTTGATATAAACAAAAAATATTTGCATGGTTAACTATACAGGTCGATGGCAGAGAAATACCTAAATAGCTAAAAGCGCATATGATATAAGTGAGGGTAATAATAGTTTACTCAATTTACAGTCTGGTTAAATGTACAGGTAAATGAAAATTTGCATGGTTAAATTAACTGTACAGGTAAATGACAGGAAGAGATACTTAAATAGCTACAGTAAATGTGCGTATGATATAATTTAGGGTAATAATACTAATTCCCTTAAAATACAGTCCTTAGAACAGGGCTAATTACAGATAAACGTATTTCACATTCGATATACTAAATGCGATGAAAAAAAGATACCACTGACAGGATACTAATATACAGTCCTGAGTGAATGACTACGTAAGTTCAGTCCAAGAATTACTTACAATATTGCATGTGACATGATATAACAACTGTACATGAATATGTACATACAGTCCTGAATGAATGAGTGCTGAATGAATAAGTCCTGAGTGAATGAGTGATTACAGACCAGAGAGTTACTCTGGATGGATGCTTAATTGTTAAACTAGGTCCTAACAACCCAACAGTTCCAGGTCTATGTTGCCGACGGCATGGCACCCCGGTGAGGCATTAAATAGTCTAATAGCACCCGGCATGAAGGACCTCTCTGGCACACCGTAGTGGGATCAGTCTGTGACTGAAGGTGCTCCTCTGCGTCATAACCATGGCATGCAGAGGGTGGAACAGAACAGTCCAGAGAGAGCAGAGAGGGTGTCGCTGATTGTCTTAACGGAGGTGCACCTGGCTCTGCCTCAGCTTGTCCTCCATCTTCTCCTTATACCCTCTCTTCCCCTCAGCAATCCGCAACTTCAGCTCCCTCTGGACCCATTTAAATTTGTCCTTGTCCCCCTCCTTGAAGGCACTCTTCTTCTCATTCAGCAGGGCCTTCGGGTCGCTGGTGACCCAGGGTTTATTATTTGGAAAACAGCGTACCTTCCTGGTGGGTACGGTGTTGTCTACACAAAAATTGATATAGTCCGTTATGCAGTCTGTAAGTACATCAATGTCCTCCCCATGAGCCTCACAGAGCACATTCCAGTCTGTTGTCTCAAAGCAGTCCTGTTGCATTACCATACTTCTGTTGAGCTTCAATTGGCGGACAGATAGCCTTACTTATTCTCCTGCAAAATGTCTTGATAAACTTCATTTTTCCGTCGATGATAGCAAGCTGTCCAGGACCTGAGGCAGCAAAGCAGCCAAAAAACCATGATGCTCCCTCCACCATACTTTACAGTTGGAATGAGGTTTTGATGTTGGGGTGCTGTGCCTTTTTTTTCACACATAGTGTTGTGTGTTCCTTCCAAACAACTCAGCTTTAGTTTAATCTGTCCACAGAATATTTTGCCAGTAGCGCTGTGGAACATCCTGGTGCTCTTTTGCGAACTTCTTCCGTGGTGTCCTCCCATGAACACCATCCTTGTTAGTGTTTTACATATCGTAGACCCGTCAACAGAGATGTTAGCATGTTCGAGAGATTTCTGTATGTCTTTAGCTGACACTCTAGGGTTCTTCTTAACCTCATTGAGCATTCTGCGCTGTGCTCTTGCAGTCATCTTTGCAGGAGGGCCACTCCTAGGGAGAGTAGCAAAAGTGCTGAGCTTTCTCCATTTATAGACAATTTGTCTTACCGTGGACTGATGAACATCAAGGCTTTTAGAGATACTTTTGTAACTCTTTCCAGCTTTATGCAAGTCAACAATTCTTCATCTTAGGTCTTCTGAGATCTCTTTTTTTCGAGGCATGGTTCACATGAGGCAATGCTTCTCGTGAATAGCAAACTACAATTTTGGGAATGTGTTTTATAGGGCAGGCCAACTCTAACCAACATCTCCAATCTCATCTCATTGATTGGACTCCTGACTCCAATTAGCTTTTGGATAAGTAATTAGCCTAGGGGTTCACATACTTTTTCCCAACCTACACTGTGAATGTTTAAATTATGTATTCAATATAGACAAGAAAAATACATTAATTTGTGTGTTATTAGTTTAAGCACACTGTGTTTGTCTATTGTTGTGACTTAGATGAATATCTGATCAAATGTTATGACCAATTTATGCAGAAATCTAGGTAATTCCAAAGTGTTCACATACTTTTTCTTGCCACTGTACATCGCACAGTTTGGCATTGATCTAATTTATCTCTAGAGAAACTGTTCACAGAAAACTGAACGAAATGGAATTCAAATAATTAAACCGATGTCAGTCAATTAGTTGTTTAAAAAGTGAACAAATTATAGACATTTCTGTTAATTGCTCAGCATTATCCACCAGTCAACTCCAACATTGTCAACCCCATATAGAGTACTGCACATTACCAATTGATATGACTTTTTTATTAGCTACTGAGCTGTCATTGAGAGATGCATACAGTACATACATAAGTCACTCACTCTTTTGTTCCCATGTATCTACTTCCTCAAAAGGATTATTGAATGGTGCAAGATTTATAAAGGGGACTTTGTGTGAAATATAATATGAATTATTTTAATATGCTTTTCTTTTTTGTTTGTGGTGAACAGGCACAGAGAGAATGAGCAGGTTGTTGTTGGAAAGCAAAGACCTGAAATAAAAACAAAACTTTTAACAAAAGTGACTCCACTTAACCAACTCTATTACATGGTCTACTAACTTAGGAATCTGCAAACTCAATAAAGTGATACAATTGTCTGAACAACAATTGGCTGAAATGACAAATTAAACGGTTTCCATTAAATTAATTAGATAATTATGCACAAACGAAACCGGTACTAGACAGGGCTGTGATGTGTCCCCGCAGGAGCATTAAAACAGCTAACTGATATTCCCCACCAGTGAAGTTTATGTTTTTTTGGGAGATGTTATTTTGTAGTTTTAAACATAAAGTGCCGAAAGTATTCAGAGCCATGTACTTTTTCCACATTTTGTTACGTTACAGCCTTATTCTAATATGGATTCAAAAAATATATAATCCTCAGCAATCTACCCACAATACCCCATAATGACAAAGCAAGTTATTAGACATTTTTGCATATGTATTATAGAAAACAGAAATACTTTATTTACATACAATACCAGTCAAAAGTTGGGAGGCTCAGGGGCAAACCCGACCTCAACCCAATTGAGATGGTTTTGGATTAGTTGGACTGCAGTGTGACGAAAAGCATCCAACAAGTGCTCAGCATATGTGGGAACTCCTGTTGGAAAAGCATTCCAGGTGAAGCTGGTTGAAGAGTGTGCAAAGCTGTCATCCAGGCAAAGGGTGGCCTCATTGAAGAATCTAAAATATAAAATATATTTTGATTTGTTTAACACGTTTTGGGTTACTACATGATTCAATATGTGTTATTTCATAGTTTTGATGTCTTCACTATTATTCTACAATGTAGAAAATAGTAAAAAAATAAAGAAAAACCCTTGAATGAGTAGGTGTATCCAAACTTTTGACTGGTACTGTAAGTATTCAGACCCTTTGCTACGAGACTCGAAATTGAGCTCAGGTGCACCCTGTTTCCGTTGATCATCGTTGAGATATTTCTACAACTTGATGTCAGAGCAAAAACCAAGCAATGAGGTCGAAGGAATTGTCCGTTGAGCTCTGAGACAGGATTGTGTCGAGACACAGATCTGGGGAAGGGTACCAACATTTATTTGCAGATTTGAAGGTCCCCAAGAACACAGTGGCCTCCATCATTCTTAAATGGAAGAAGTTTGGAACCACCAAGACTCTTCCTAGAGCTGGCCGCCCGGAAAAAAACTTAGCAATCGGGGGAGAAGGGCCTTGGTTAGGGAGGTGATCAAGAACCCGATGGTCACTCTGACAGAGCTCCTAGAGTTCCTCTGTGGAGATGGGAGAACCTTCTAGAAGGACAACCATCAATGCAGCACTCCACCAATCAGGCCTTTATGGTAGAGTGGCCAGACAGAAGCTACTCCTCAGTAAAAGGCACCTGACAGCCCGCTTGGAGTTTGCCAAAAGGCACCTAAAGGCTCTCAGACCATGATAAACAAGGTTCTCTGGTCTGATGAAACCAAGATTGAATTTGGCCTGAATGCCAAGCATCACATCTGGAGGAAACCTGGCACCATCCCTACGGTGAAGCATGGTGGTGGCAGCATCATATTGTGGGGAAGTTTTTCAAGGGCAGGGACTGGGAGACTTGTCAGGATCGAGGAAAAGATGAACGGCGCAAAGTACAGAGAGATCTTTGATGAAAACCTGCTCCAGAGTGCTCAGGACCTCATACTGGGGCGAAGGTTCACCTTCCAACAGGACAATGACCCAAAGCACACAGCCAAGACAACGCAGGAGTGGCTTCGGGACAAGTCTCTGAATGTCCTTGAGTGGCCCAGCCAGAGCCCGGACTTGAACCCGATCGAACATCTCTGGAGAGACCTGAAAATAGCTTGAGAGGATCTGCAGAGAAGAATGGGAGAAACTCCCCAAATACAGGTGTGCCAAGCTTGTAGTGTCATACCCAAGACGACTTAAGGCTGTAATCGCTGCCAAAGGTGCTTCATCAACTTATGTAAATTATCAAACATTTCTAAAAAACAGTTTTTGATTTGTCATTATCGGGGACTGTGTGTAGAATAAGGCTGTAACAAAATGGGAATAAAGTTAAGGGGTCTGAATACTTCCTGAATGCACTGTACCTTTAATCTAGTTGAAGGGTCTTTTTCACGTTAGCCTTTCCTGTTGGGTTTGGAGAGCTATTTAGAGAATGCAGGTGGTGAGAAAGAGCTAATTGGGCAGAATGATGTGTTTGTTTACTGTGGGTGTATATTCTGAGGAGGGAATTGTGTGTGTGGGCACATGTGTGGGTACATGTGTGGTGTGTGTGTGGGTGCATATGTGTGTGTGTGTGTGTGTGGTGTGCGACTGTGCTCGTGTGTATGCATTCATGTTTGTATGTGTGTTTGTTTCTGTGTGTTTATGTGTGTGTCGATACTGTAAGTGTGTGTGTAATGTGTGTGTTTGTGATCAGTACTCCTCCCACGCATATACACTCTTAGAAAAAAGGGTTCTTCAGCTGTCCCTATAGGAGAACCCTTTTGGGTTCCATGTAGAACCATTTGTATAAAGGGTTCTACATGGAATCCAGATGGGTTCTACCTGGAAGAACCCTTTAAGGTTCTAGAGTGCACCTTTTTTTCTATGAGTGTAGATCAGTAGCGGATCTAGCTTGTATGGCGCCCTGGGCAAAACCCCCCTTCAACGGCCGCGCCCGACAATTAATTGATGTGGAGTATTTGGATGCACTCCAGATAGAGTTGCGTATGGGCTGATGGTGTTTGTAATGTTGTAGTTCTGCCTACTGACGTATGAATCATTCACGGGTCATGTGATTTACAAATAATTCACATTAGAGCAGATTTGACTAAATAGCCTAGCAAGTGTTGAAGGGAGAGGGATCTGAATAAGAGCACCCCTATTTTTGATTCACTAATTGAGTTGGAAATTAAATATTCATCCTCCCTGTACTCTGATTGGCAACTGCACTTAAAACAGCATTGACAACATGCTCCACTCCTCCACCTCTTCCTCCTACTCCTTCAACAAAAACAAATTCATTCATGATTCATCTTTGTTTGTCCCTGCCTGCTCTGCTGTTTTTAATGCTTAATATTGCATAAAAACATGGAATAGGTCTAATCTATTCAATTTGTATCTGACATATACTGCACAGACTGTGAATATTGGGAAATCGTGAACTGAATGACTTCCACATCATATTTGTACTACAGGAAGAGTTGGCCTTGTATCTTTAAATACATATCAGCATAGATTATGGCCAGTTTCTTTCACTATTAGTCCCTACCACTTTTCGCCTATGTATGACTGGATTTTCTGACACATTTAAATGTATGGAGGCTGTGTCCTCACAGATTCCATGTGCTGTTCTGTGGTTTCATGACTGTGTTCTGAGAGGCAAACGTGGGCAGTGGACAAACCAAACGCCTTTCGGTCCTGTTGCTCTTGAATTTGCCCCTGAGCCTCCCATATTTACTGCTGTAACTAAGGCCTGGTGAGAGCAAGAGCAGCAGGACTTAAATATAGAGATCAGCTCATGATCGTATGAGAAAGGAGAGGAGAGAAAACTCTACAAAGCCACCAGCACAATTCATTCCATCATACGGTCCTTAAAGCCTGACAGCCTCTCCACTGACATGAGTCCCGCCACCGCACCACATGCCACCGACCTTGTGGCAAAGCAGCTTTTAGTTGGGAAAATGCTAAAGAAATCCACCCAGTCTGCCAGAGAGAGATATGTTTATAATGCAAAGAATGGAATGCCCCCCCCCCCTCCCCTCCCCCTTGATTCCCCCCAAATCCAAACAGGAAGAAAGACAGGAAGGTCTTCAACATACTTGGTTCATGCATAGGCTACTTGCTGACTGCTGCCTCCTTTGAACCACTTCAACACCTACCTAGTCCCATGATTTAACCATCCAGGCCTGTAAAAACACTCAACAACAACCTGATTATAACTGAAACAACTTCAGAGCAGTAGAATCTTGAAGAGATTCACTCTAAGATTAGTACCACAGTACAGTTGAGTCAAGGAGTAAGTTTCTGGTCAAAGTAGGTAGTTCTTACTGTAGCTTCACAAAACCTTGTCCACCTGAGAATGTACTCTACATTGTAGCACATGTGAACTGTATGTGTGAGTTGTTTGAATAGCATTCTTTGCCGATTCATTTTTCTATTACATTTTACAAAAGACACTGAATTCCACCTTGACTAAATGTGAAGAATCTAAGAGTCTGAAAGTCTTCTTCTCCATCTTATATACGGATATTTTGTGGTTATTTCAGTGTTTTATCCAGAGGAAATACCTCTGTGAACTCTGTGAAATGTTTGTCGCTTTCCTTTTCTGATAGGCCTACTACATTTTGCTGCAGCACAAATCATCATCATCTTCATCTTCACCATCGCCACCATCATCACCATCACCATTATATCATATTTGATGCTGTCCTTGCTCTTTCTGATGTTAATGTATTTGAAGGAGCAACTCTTTCTTGTTCAAACAAAGATGATGGATCTACATTTGTACAGTGATATTTATAAAGTTTTTTACCCTTCAAGAAAATATTTATAGTTTCTGCTGTTCAATGTCTATGAATAAATTAAATCTCCAGGCCTTGTTATTACTATGTTTGTGTTCTTTTGTGCAACTATTGGATTTGTTCTACTGTCCAGCCAATAAAAACATATTCCTCTACATGGTGGAATTATTGTTCTAGTGAGTTTTGTATTGACCTTTTTTTGCACTGTAACCTAATGTAAGCTACACTTACAGTAAACTGGGTGATGTTCTTCAAGGGATCATTTTTCTTTGATTACATGATAAACAATATTTTCCAACCAGATTTGTTTTTATATCTTTATACACTCTACTGTATACTCTATACTCTTCTTTCAATCGACATGGCTTGTCAATATGTTTGTTATGTTTCACACAGAGTTTTGTCATATATTTCTGTCCACCAGTGATATCTGTCGGCAGGACGAGAAGACTGAAAAGGAGGCAAACTGGCTATGAGTCATATTTTGCCCCGAGATATCATTAATGCTGCCATTAATGTTGCTAATTTCCTATCTTGTCCTGATATTGAAATTAGAAAGTTAATTTATTATTCCCTTGATATTGACCAAGGGCAAGTTCTTCGGCATATTTAAAATTCATTATAAGTCACACTACAGAATCTTAGTAGCTTGTGGCAGTCAATGTAAGAGAAGAATACATACTTAAAAATGGTTTTCTTGCATCCTTCTAGAAGCATCCTCTTGCATTTTGCATCTTCTTGCGTCTCCCGAACCGTGCCCCTTGTCTTTGCTTATCCAACTGTCTTTTGAGAATCCCAAGGTAGAGTAAAGAGGTATTATTAAATTCTGGTGGATAATTCAGATTGTGGTGTTCCGGTCACTCCAGCCCACTTTACAGTAGTTGCGCAGTTGCACATAAACATCCAATTTTCTTAGAGTTGAATAAAACCACATAATGGTTTTGGGAGCTCTAACCAGTAGGCTCTCCTCACAGGTTAATGCCTCCAATTTTCAGAAGTAGTCGTGTGTGGTGTGCAGACAGTAGTTGAAATTGATTCTGGCCGCCAAGACTGATGTTGCACTCCCTTGACTCTCTGTTCCCAGAGGTTAGGTTATGGTTGCTAGATCTCTGAGTGTTAGAGGAAGTGTATGGGATGTTACACAAGTGGATAATTGTCACTCTGAGTCTGTCAGACTGGTTATTCGGTTATTGGTGGCTCCTAATCAGGAATTTTCTTCAGGAAAAACTAGTCAATAAAAAAACGCAATTACTATAAATAGATTCCAATCACTTCATCTGAAATTGAAGTGGTGGCCCTAGTTATGGACTGTAATTATGGGCTACTGTATAACAAGGCCCTATACACATCTTACCCACTTTCTCTGTCACTCACACACTCAGAGACCAAGCAACCGTATCCTAGACTATGTGGACAGGGATTCAACGAAGCACTACAGTCTAGTTCTAGACTATAACTATGGTTCTGCTTTTCCTGTCAGGTCGATTGGCCAAAAACTCAGGGCCCTAATTATAACTGATACATTGTCCAACAGGGGGGACTCTGTGTAGCACCGTCCCCGTCTATAAAATACAACACATAACACTGAGACAGTATTTAATTGTATCTCTTGGTGCTGTGTTTTGGCTCATGAAACAAACTGCTGGATATTAATGAAGGTTACAATTACACAACAGTGGTTTAAGCTCAATGAAGTCAACATACAGCCGTGGTCAAAAGTTTTGAGAATGACACAAGTATTGGTCTCCACAAAGTTTGATGCTTCAGTGTTCTTAGATCTTTATGTCAGTAGTTACTATGGTACACTGAAGTATAATTACAAGTATTCCATAAGTGTCAAAGACTTTCATTGACAATGACATTCAGTTTATGCAAATAGTCAATATTTGCAGTGTTGACCCTTCTTTTTCAATACCTCTGCAATCCTGGCATGCTGTCAATTAACTTCTGGGCCACATCCTGACTGATGGCAGGCCATTCTTGCATAATCAATGCTTGGAGTTTGTCAGAAGTTGTGGGTTTTTGTTTGTCCACCCGCCTCTTGAGGATCGACCACAAGTTCTCAATGGGATTAAGGTCTGGGGAGTTTCCTGGCCATGGACCCAAAATGTCGATGTTTTGTTCCCGAGCCACTTAGTTATCACTTTTAACCTTATGGCAAGGTGCTCCATCTTGCTGGAAAACTTTAGGAGTCGGGCCTGGCGCTTGCTGGACTTTCTTGGGCGCCCTGACGCCTTCTTCACAACAATTGAACCTCTCTCCTTGAAGTTCTTGATGATCCGATAAACGGTTGATTTAGGTGCAATCTTACCAGCAGCAATATCCTTGCCTGTGAAGCCCTTTTTGTGCAAAGCAATGATGATGGCACGTGTTTCCTTGCAGGTAACCATGGTTGACAGAGGAAGAACAATGATTTCAAGCACCACCCTCCTTTTAAAGCTTCCAGTCTGTTATTCTGACTCAATCAGCATGACAGAGTGATCTCCAGCCTTGTCCTCGTCAACACTCTCACCTGTGTTAACGAGACAATCACTGACATGATGGCAGCTGGTCCTTTTGTGGCAGGGCTGAAATGCAGTGGAAATGTTATTTGGGGATTAAGTTCATTTTCATGGCAAAGAGGGACTTTGCAATTAATTGCAATTCATCTGATCACTCTTCATGACATTATGGAGTATATCATCAACACTGAGGCAGCAAACTTTGTGGAGAGCAATACTTGTGTCATTCTCAAAACTTTTGACCACGACTGTACAGAAGAGGAGCTCTTCCGCTGTTATCAGCTCTGTAGAATCTCTTATTTTCTATTTCGTATGTCAATATTTATTCAGCCATTATTTAATCTGTTGCCACCACAGTTTAGTCATTTTTACGATGAGGAGACACAGTTTGAGACACATTCACTCCTCTTTGAAGTTCAGTGTCTACCTGTACTAGAGACGGTGATCATTATTGAAGTGAGGCATGGCAGTGAGTTGGTCGAGAGCTAGGCTCATAGCCAGACAGTGTTATGAGGAGTCAAAAGGTCAAATGGAGTACACTGTAATGTATAGAAGTGTGCAGATGTAGGACCTTCACTGTTGCAGGAGAACGTTCCTGTTAAGTCTTGTGTATGAGGTTTTAAAAAAGCTTCTGAAGTTTGACATTTCAGACTTGATTTTCCCTTATGAGAAATGTATCAACCCCTACAAAAATGTCCACTAATTATAATCCACATACACTACCGTTCAAAAGTTTGGGGTTTCTTAGAAATGTCCTTGTTTTTTAAAGAAAAGCACATTTTTTTGTCCATTAAAATAACATCAAATTGATCCGAAATACAGTGTAGACATCGTTAATGTTGTAAATGGCTATTGTAGCTGGAAATGGCTGATTTTTTAATGGAATATCTACACAAGCGTACAGAGGCGTAGGTGACCATTGCTCATTCTGTGACCATCGTAATCTCTCTTGCTTACGATACAAGCTGCTAAATATTATTCCAAGGGCTGATGAGGCTTGGGAGTAAATTGGTTTTAAAGTGACTTCCATTACATTACAAGTCATACTTTGACACCAACACACACACAGCCCCAGCTAGCCTCATGAATTAGTCAAGCACAATGCAGTTACATCAGGGTGCCGTTTGAGCCACACATCACAGTCTCTCTCGGAGCCTGGAGAGATTTCCAACTGCAGTTTCTCTTCTCAAGAAGCCGTGGATGCAAAGAGCCTCACTACAAATTACAAGCCTTTCTGAGCGAGGAAAGGTCCTCTGTAGAAGTGTTTTCTAACAGCCAGCATACTCAGAGAGGACATTCAGTACAATGGAACATAAAGGGCCACAAAAGACACAGAATATTTTTACTTTTTGTTAACTTTCAGGAAAAAAAACAGAGCGGAAACTTATACCCAAACTCAACTATCAAGAGAGATATTAAAATTACATTACACAACTCTGCATTGTTACATCATAAGACGTTGGTCCTTTCCGACCCTGATATATTAGGAATGATTTGACTACCCTAAAATATGTAATTTCGTTTAATAAGAATGTGTAGATGTGTAAATGTGCTTCCTATTTAAACTCTCTGTTCCAGTTTAATCATAAATTATAAAAGACCTTAGAGGACGTATTGGGGGGCATTGGGAAATAATGCATTAGTCTACTTGTATTACGTCCTTAGTTTACCATAGTTTCGTCCCCAAGATCCCACACACTCAGATCCTCCCCAGCTTCCAATCCACACATTCAACGCCGCTTCTCTTCCAAGTTACTTTCTCTCCTGAAGGTCCTCACTCCCCGGCCTCCCACCAGCTCCCTTGGGCAACGAGAGAGAAACACGACTCAGGGAGGCACATTATCATCCACCTAACAGCCTGTTGAGAGGCCCCCTCCATATTGACGTGTCCCTCACATCCTTGTACCCATGGTGCTTCTACCGTGAATGTTCCCAAGGCCTAGAGACCTTGACTGAAGAAAATTACAGACATTCGGAGTAAAAGTTGTAGATGTGCCTTTGACCTCTCTCTCTCTCTCTCTAGTCTCCAGTAATTCGTATGATTTGACACTATGTTCAGTGAGAACAGTGTTTCAGGAAACCTCAAGGCCATGCAGAAGAGAAGGGTGTCCTCTGGTTGCATGGCTACCCAAAGTCCTTGCTCCTTACTCCTCTGCAATGTGTCTGAATATGAGTCCCTCCCAGACAATTTCTAGAACGCCAAAACATTCTAACTGTTCTGATTGGTCCCAGAAACCGATGGGTTTGGCTAGAGCCAAATCACGTGGGTAAAGCGGCTTTTTGAAAAACTCGTCATTGGCTTTGATACTCTGATTGGTTAGAAATGAGATCAGATCGCTGATGACGTTGTTTTGTACTATAGGGAGGCCTCTAGGCATCTTTATGTTGGTCTGGAGGTGACTGTCAGGGCTTGACAGAGGGGGAGGCATCTAGGCAACTTTATGTTTGTTTTTGTGGTTGTCCCCAATTGAAGGCAGCTGCCCTGCGTTGCCTCTAATTGGGGATCCTATTTTAGTTAATGAGTTTCCCACCTGCGTGTGGGTCTTTGTTTGTGCTACGTGCATATCAGTTTGTGGCTGCTGCCGCTCCTTTTTGTTGTTTGGTAAAACCAATAAAGGAATGTCTATGTATTACTGCTCAGCGCCTCAGGTCCTGCCCATCAACCATGACAAACACCCCTCATTTTGATGTCACCACAAAACGACTTCACCACAAACGACATGTAGTGAGCATGGAGCAGCTCTGGTGCTTTGGTCCTCCACAGTCCCACAGTACATCACCCACAGGCTACACGGATGGAATGCAAACCCAATAATTTCAAATCAAATTATTTCCTACACTAACCAGAGGGAGGATGATATCTGCTTGCATACGTAAAGACCCTTTTATGTTTTATCACCACTCTGCCTACCCTTTGGAATTATACTGCATTTTATCACACTTTAAATGCCAACTTTTGAGGCCCTTCCCCCTACTGAAGGAGCGATAGTGTGCTTTTCATTGCTTTTTCTCTATGCCCTGTAGTTGACTGTTGGAGAGTGTTGAGAATGTTGATACATCCCGGGCGGAAAGCCATTCAATTGACTCTTCTAGGTCATTCAGGGTAAAGATACTTCCTTATTATTTTGTAGCCCACACACCAACCAAAATACTTTAGGGGACTGTAGGGGAGTCCTAAGGGGACCATAGTTGGAACTATGAATACAAATTGTTCCAATGAAGCTACAGTTCTGAGAAGAAGAAATGTTGACCAAACTGCCTGTGTTGCGTGTGCGAGCATTGCCAAAAATGTTTTTAAGTACATGTTATTCAATACTTTAATCTAAACAGCTCACAGGCGTCTGTTTAGCCAGGCGCTCAAATCGAACTTGGACGCGTGACTCGCTGCAAGTCCCGCCTCCCATCTACTCATTGGTTGTTACTTGCATATACCTATACCGACATGGGTGATTGAAAGATGAACGAGGTCCACACTCCAGTTCAATTGGTGGCGGTAATGCACCTTAAAAGTTGGTTGCCAACCCCCATATAAAATCCAAAGAAGAAGGATGGAGGAGAGATTCATCCAATTCTAAAAAAGATCCAGCTAAAAACAGGACCATATTCATTTCAGATAAAATAACAACCCAATGTTTATCTCCTGGTACAAATTAACTATCAAGAGCAAGCTATCTAAATGTCCATGAATGTTTGTTTCAACCTCTCCCCAAATGAATACAGTTGGTTCACAGTTGTTTTTGGTATTTTAACCAGTGTTTCCTGAATGCATCTGGTGGGGATAGACAAAAGCAACATGCACACGATGGTGCACACGCGGAGCCATGTAAGGCCATGGAGACTTTGTATAAGGTGCTCTTTGAAAAGGGTAGTCTATGACTGGCAGAGAAAACAAGGGGGATAGAAAGATGAATTGTGGGGCTTACTTTTCCCATCAAGGCACTTTGTGATTATAGTCCTAACATCCTAAACCTCTGCAGGATTGTTATTTTTTCTTGTCTTAAGCAGGATAATGATCAAGTAATCAAAAGCTACCTCAAACAATCCTATAGAATCCAATTACCTGACACGGCCAATAATAGCATTCATCCATCAAAAGACATATACAATCAAAACACAGCGAGGAACACATTTCTTGTGGTGTAACCGGCAATAATGAGAAGGATCCAACAGAGAGACTTACACCAAACACACAATGAAAATGTTGCCATAGTAACCAAAAAATGTAACCCAATCCAAGCGATATCATGGATATCACACCTGACCAATTAAGTGAACTCTATATATAGTTTGACATGGAGTCAAATGGTGAGAGCAAGGAAATGAGAAAGGAACACCTTCCTAATATTGAGTTGCCCTCAGAACAGCCTCAATTCGTTGAGCATGGACTCTACAAGGTGCCAAAAGCATTCCACAGGGATGCTGGCCCATGTTGACTCCAATGCTTCCGACAGTTGCGTCAAGTTGGCTGGAAGTCCTTTGGGTGGTGGACCATTCTTGATACACACGGGAAACTGTTGAGTGGGAAAATAAAATAAGTTCTTGACACACTCAAACCGGTGGGCCTGGCACCTACTATCATACCCTGTTCAAAAGTACTGAAATATTTTGCCTTGTTCATTCACCCTCTGAATGGCACATACACGATCCATGTCTGTAGAAGCTTTCACCTGGATTCACCTGGTCAGTCTAGGTCCCTCAAACTCAACTCTGGACCTGGAAGCCAGTTCCACTGCATGTTTTCATTGTTGCCCTCTAATCAGGGACTGATTAAGACCTGGAACACCAGATTTCTGCAGTTAATGATCAGGTAGAACAGAAAACCAGCAGGCTCTGAATCTCGTAGGGTAAGAGTTGAATACCCCTGGTCTAGGTCATGGAAAGAGTAGGTGGTCCTATTGTTTTGTACACTCAGTGTATGTTTAGGTAATTTATACGTCAATAACCAATACGCGGAATGCGTAAATCTGGAAGAAATCATCATGTTTCATCATGAGAGGATCATGTGACTCAACCCTTCCTCCACACTTTCTGCATGCACCTATGCACGTACACAGACACACACACACACACACACACACACACACACACACACACACACACACACACAAACACAAACACACAGTCAGTCTCTCTCAGTCAACACTCTTGTCAATATTCGAAAAACATCCACGGCTTGATTTTCAAAAAGGAGGGTGGATGAATGGGGCAGAGTATAAAAAGTAACAGATTGTGATGTGAGGTGAGGTGAGTCAACTCTGGTGATGTGATGTGAGGTGAGTCTTAACTCTGGTGATGTGAGATGAGTCTTAACTCTTGTGATGTGAAGTGAGTCTTAACTCTGGTGATGTGAGGTGAGTCTTAACTCTGGTGATGTTATGTGAAGTGAGTCTTAACTCTGGTGATGTGATGTGAGGTGAGTCTTAACTCTGGTGATGTGATGTGAGGTGAGTCTTAACTCTGGTGATGTGAGGTGAGTCTTAACTCTGGTAATGTGACGTGAGGTGAGTCTTAACTCTGGTGATGTGAGGTGAGGTGAGTCTTAACTCTGGTGGTGTTATGTGAGGTAAGTCTTAACTCTGGTGATGTGACGTGAGGTGAGTCTTAACTCTGGTGATGTGACGTGAGGTGAGTCTTAACTCTGGCTATGTGATGTGAGGCCCAGCAGCCGGGCGGCTGGCGGGACTAAGCAGGGGCTTTGCACAGTGATCCGTGGCGCGTGGCTTTATTAGAGGGCAGATGGTACCACTCAAGCAAGAAGTATAATGACATAATGACATGGCCGGGGATGCAGGCTGAGTGTTTCAGGCACAGAAGGATGCTGAGGGGAGGACGACTCTTAATAATTGTCTGGGATGGAGTGAATGGATTACTATGAGCCATCCTCTCCAAATAAGGTGCCGCCCAACCTCACGTGGTGTCAGGGTTTGTGTGTGTGAGAGTGTTAGGTCTATCACTGCATCACAGCAATGTTTAGACTTATAAGATAGATTTCCATCCAATTGACAAGTATTATAGAATATGTATAAAAACAATATTCACATTTTCCCACCAGAGATGTGTTGCCATCAAATTGACCTGTTACGGATTAAAGGCTGTGCGTGATGACGTAGTGCACATAGAAATACCTTTTGCAGTTAAATTCCCAGGTACCGAAATAAAGAATACAAGTTAAATAGGTTTCCATCACATTTTCAACTCTGATGGTTTTGTGAACAAACAAAAAACTGTTACAGTATATTGCGAATGTGCCCACTCTGGTCTTGCACATGCTTCTAACCAACAGCTCGCAGATACAGTGCAGGTAGGACAGCCTACACTCTAAAAAGAAAAGGTTCCTGGAGTATCCTGTAGGGCAGGGGTCACCAACACGGTGCCCGCGGGCACCAGGTCGCCCCCAAGTACTACATGAGTCGCCCGCAGGCCTGTTCTAAAAATAGCACTTGTGAGCTGCGTCTGAAATTAAATTTTATTCTGTTGCTATTCTTTTTTAATCACACTTGCATTTATATATATATTTAAAAATGACAATATCTTAAAAATATGTTCATTATACATGAGTTTAGATAAGTTTAGGTGAACTCTGACCTACTCTAGTTCAAAAGTATTTTGCGCGAGACAAAACCAGTGCTCTTGGAGAGTAAGCTAGCGGGCGCGCGCGCAACGAAGATGGTAGCTGAATGCAGTTTCTTGCCCCAAAAACATGGCAGAAAAAAGGAAGAAAACGTATCACTTTCACAACGAATGGGAGGAGGAATTATTTTTTACGACTGTGAATGAAACCTGCGTGTGTCTCATTTGCGGGGCGACTGTGGCGACGGCAAAGCGGCACAATGTGGAGAGACACTTCACTACGTGTCACAAAAGCTACCATGCTAACTACCCACCGGGAGTTTTGTGACCTTCATCAGCTTGAGCCATGTGTGTCGTTCATTTCCAATCCTTTCATGAATGTGGACACAACATGGTTTGCTGAGCAACTAAGTGCAACGTTCAACTTGGATGCTGGACAGGTGGAGATTGAAATCATAACATTGCAAAATGACCTCCACCTCAAAGCCTACCAGGCTGCACCAAACTTTTGGTCCCTTGTTGACACAGAGAAGTACAGAGGAGTATGCACAGCAGCTATGAAGGTTGCTAGCCTGTTTGGTTCAACCTATCTCTGTGAATCAGCGTTTTCTGACATGAACTTCATCAAGAACAAACACAGAACACGCCTCACTGATGCACATCTGAAAGACTCACTCACAGTTGCAGTGTCAAGTTACACACCAGATTACAATACACTGGTAATCATGCAATGCCAGTCTTCCCACTAAAAAAGAAACAGATACCATATGTTGTCAGTGGCAACATGGCAGTGCCATGGCGAAATTGAATTAAAATAATGAAGAATTGTGTTCAATTTAGAAAGTGTTTTAAAAGATTTGGTAATTAGTTCAAAATGTGACAAGATTTATTTAAAAATATGTAAGTTGATTTTTCTAACATTACATAATTGATAACTTTTTGAGACAACATAGTTCATGATTTGATAAAAGGGTTTGTCTGTGGCTAGTGAAAATGGGACATTTTTCCTATGAAATGTAGTGATGTTAGTGATTTTCTAAAAATGTAACAATTACTGAGATTAAAGTGCTGAATATTGATATCTGTTTCCCTCCTTATTGTCATTGTTGCTAATTATTGTGAGAAATCATTTAGGTGATTAGTGTCTTCACATAGATGAGTATTATTAATAATGTATAACTAAAGGCAAACTGAGCAAATGTGTTATTTCAGAAGAGCGTATGAAACTGGTAGCCCTTCGTATGACTCAGTACCCATGAAGTAGCTCTCAGTTTCAAAAAGGTTGGTGACCCCTGCTTTAGGGGTTCTTCAAATTGAAACTGTGGGGGAAGCCCTATATGTTCTTCAAATAACTCCTTTTAATGGATCCTTGAACAACCTTTTGAAGAACCTTTTGGGGTTCATTTTTGAACTACCGCCCCTCCCCTATTATTATTATTATTCATAATACGCATAACAATATCAACACTATTTTAGTTCTCAGTGTTTATTATGATTTTAGTGGCAAAGCTGAATAAAAAAATCAAAATGAGGTAAACTCCCAAACAAGTCCAATGGATATATCCTCTGTTGTGTTGATGTTAATGTGTTGATGTTCTCCGTATCCATAGCCAGAATGATTTTGCAGTGCATGGTGATCAAACAGGTTTCCTGTTATATTCATCAGAGGTGTAGGGAGGGAGTCTGTGAATCTCAAAAATAGTAATTATACAGATGATTAACAAAACATGCACACGACAGAATTCATACCTTGGTTTTTTGTGGTGAATGTGACTGTTTTGATAATGGTTTTCATACACATACCCTGTCCATAATGTAGAGGCCTATGGCATATTCATTATAGAGGTAAGGAAGGAGGATGGTCAATGTGATCTGCATAACAAACCAACACAAATTGATATACCTTTGTATATCAGACAGATATACGTGCAGACAGACACAAAAGTGAGCAGTTCAGTCATCTACACCCAATACAGCTAGCCTTCAACATATTCTTGCAGTCTACATATTTTTACCTCTTTGTTGATTGATATCCATTGAATTGTGTCCGTTTTCTGTTTTAGAAAGATTTGCACAAATATGAAAAGAGAGATGGTATCATTGTATAACAATATCAATTTTGATCCTACAAGGGACAAACCTTACCTTTAAATTGAGGAGATCTTTACCTTCTCAGTTAACTGTCTGCACCTGTTGCCCTTTCAAATCAAAATGTTTCAGTTTGGCAGTTAGGTTCCTGCAAGAACCTCCACCAACTAAATACGTTCCTTGAACCCCGCCTCCTATTGGATTCTTGGAAGTACCTTTTGGGGCATTTCAGTGCCAAGAACCTTAAGGTTCTTCAGAGAACTTTGAGGATCTTAGAAGAACTCAAACTTGGTCCTAGGGATCACAATGGGTGCACGTCTTGGTTTTTGCCCTAACACTACACTGATTCAAATGATCGAAGCTTGATGATTAGATGATTATTTGAACGTGCACTGAGTTTGTGAAACCCTGGCCTACATTATGAGATTTTTATGGTCAAAAGAGCAAGATAATTGTTATTTGTCAAAAGGCAGCCAAGCATTTATCATCATGTCTCCAGAATAAATCCGTCAATATTTATTGGAAAGAAGCATCAATCACTGTGTGCAACTAAGGAGGCTGCTGAGGGGAGGATGGCTCATATTAATGGCTGGAACGGAGCAAATGGAATGGCATCAAACACTTGTTTAGTGCATTTGATACCATTCCACTCATTCTGCTACAGCCATTACTATGAACCCGTCCTCCCCAGTTAAGGTGCCACCGACCTCCTGAGGCGTGCACGTTCGCCACCTTGTAAAGTTCATCATAACTTATTTCATCTGTAGCCTAATAAACTGCATTCTTTCCTGGGTCGTAGTGGAAGGACCACACAACATACCATTTACTTCGCTATGATGGTTATTATATGCACATAAAGGCATTTCCATCGCCATTTCTTGCATAATTAATTTTACAAAAGATTCCACCTTGTCTAGCATATTTTGTTTTGTCGACATTTGGAAAGTTTACCAACAAATCTGCTGTTTCCATCAGGCCTGTTGTGACTTTTTTTAATCTGACAGCCAGGAAGTGGGAAGCAAGTTGGGTCAAAAGGCCAATGCTGATTGGCAGGCGGTAATGCATACAGCATCCTTTGTCCCATATGCTTTGCTAATCAGTGTGGACTGCAGTGCACCACTGAGACAGTGCCCTCTACATTTGAGTAATGAGGCAGATGCTCTTACTCAGAGCAGCTTATATAGTGAGTGTAAACATTTTCATACTGGTCCCTTGAGGAATTGAACCCACAGCCCTGACTTTGCAAGCACCATGCTTTACCAAGTGAGCCACACAGGACACTCTCTGGCTGTGGTTGCACAAATCCAATTCTTTTAACTGTGTGAGGGGGAGTGAATGAGTGGACACTTCTGGGTGAAGGGAAAGGAACTGGAACGCAAGTTTCTTACTTATAGGCCAGGGTTGCCTTCCTTGAACGCTGTGACAGCTGGGTGTTCCTGGAGAGTAACAGCCTTAGAATAAAATAAAATAACTAAAAACTATACCTCAGTCATAAAATATGATTGGAGTTCAATGTCAAGGCCCCTTCGAACTTCATGACTGGTGATATGTGTGTGGAGATAACCTCAAGTCCTTGGATGTGCACCTCCACATCACCTTTTCAAACACTGGATTTCCCCTTTAATTAGTTGCTATATCTGTGAGGTCAAAAAGGTCTTTCCTTTAGATAACAACATTGGTCAGGGCAAAACCATTGGCTAGCCAACTGAGGCAGTTTATATACAAACAGATTACATTGATCAATTTTTCAGATCTCTTATCCAGAGCAACTTTTGTAAATTGAGCCTTCTTCTTTACTTAATCTACTCCAATGTGAACTGATGGCTAAGGGCATTATTTTGCATATTCAAAGGAGATCCTTCAGTGGGCTACTGTTGGAAATAAAGGTTCAGTTTGTGTCACATTAGCAAAAAGCAGGGAGTGGTGTGTCTGTGTGACGTTGGCAATGACATCACTTATCTGCGCAAGGAACTTTGAACATTTGCCGCGTTCAAAACAACTGGGAACTCAGAAATATCTCACTTCCGACTTCAGTGCGTTCACGAAACCTGAGAACTCGGGAAAAATCGATCTCTGACTGGGAAAAATAAGTTTTGAAAGGTCATCCAACTCAGAATTCCAAGTCGGAAACTCGGGCATCTTTCTAGAGCTCCAACTTTCCGACCTAAATATTACTGACGTCATGATTTGACTAGTTTTTTTTCTGAGTGCCCAGTTGTCGTGAATGCACCAATAGTGCGTACAAGTGTCCCACTGAGTAAAAATAGTTATTAAATGCAGTAACCCTGTAAGCCTATAGTCCTGATAAATCATTTAATATAATTTGTGACATATACAATCAAATGTAGTCTAAGATAATTTCACGAAGTGATATCAAGGACATGGTCCACATCATTGGCAGAATTGCGTATTTCTATATATCCTTATATTGCCTTATATTGACTACACACAAGTCATGTTTTGAAGTTTAAAATGGATTAAACAACATGTGGGCTAATATAAACATTGGCAATAACTAAGCATAAGTACTTTTTTTCTGTTGTAATCCACTATTCCACTTTCTCAAACAGTGAAGGGTTCGGCCGCCCACACCCATTTGCAACGGGTGTGCACTCAGAAGGGACTAGTGTAGTTTTGGTGATGACAGAAGTGAAAAGGCATAAACCTGCCCTACACCGACCAGGGTATAAATGCCCGCGCACGACCCAATCTGCGCTCGTCACAGTGTCTCTCGTGCTCCATATTTATACGGCACCCTGGCGCGCAGAGAAGCACAGGCATGCCGCGGCTCTAATGAGACAACGCGCACAAGTGGGACTTGAGGAGCTCGAGAGAAGCGAACAACCTGTGTGTGCAGTTTCCGAGGAGAACGAATCCGCACGAGAGGAGTTAATCTGTGAGTTGTATTCGCAACAGTTCGTTGTGGCAGTGAAGTTGTTGTTGTTCTCAGAGGTGAGTTTCTTGGATTATTCAAATTTTAACGCATCATACAGAAAATTACGCACGTTATGGCTGTTTAGCGCTGTTGATTATGCATAACACACATTATAGCCTACACTGACAAATCGAATGTAACAGCTGCTCAAACCTACTGTTGATTTTTGTCGGTTAAAGGCTTTCCAGAAATAGTGGATAGCGCATCACTTTGACAATATTTACTTTGGACTGTGGCACCAGCTAAACCCAATAATAAAATGTTTGCCACAGTCTCACCTTGATTAAATAAGCACACTTCTGCCTTTAATGTAGTTGTTGATTTTAGAGGGCAACAATGAAAAAAAAAAAAACGCAGTGGATCTGGCTTTCAGGTCCAGAGTTGATTTTGAGGGCTGTATATCCTCAACATGGTAAAACTATAATTTTGGATGGATGTTCACGGATGTTCAGTTCTTGTTTCCATATCTTTGTCCATGAGTTTGAGTGGCTAATTTCTCCATCCCCATCCCCCAGCTTTTTTTTTTTAACAAACAAGTGGTGGGTGACTTCTTTGTAATTATTGGAACTGCAGAGCTAACTATTGATCTACTGTGTGCCTCTCTCCTTAAAAATCCCAATCTAGACCCCTCCTCACTGAGTAATTATTGACCTGTTTTTTTATATTTTTGTTATCCAAGATTTTAGAAAAAGTAGTTTTCAAGCAATTGGTGGCTTATTTGAGTGTAAACAACTTCCAGTCTGGCTTCCGCCCACTTCACACCGGCCGTGATTGGGAGTCCCATAGGGCGGCGCCCAGCGTCGTCCAGGTTTGGCTGATGTAGGCGTCATTGTAAATAAGAATTTGTTCTTAACTGACTTGCCTAGTTAAATAAAGGTTAAATAAAAACAGCAGCAAGGACAGTGCTTTATGAAAGTCAGTAATGTACCTTCTGTTGCTGAATGTTGGTGACCCCTCCACCTTGCTAGAACCCATATTGTAAATAACCTTGGTAATTTGTCCACCAATGTAAAGCTTATTGTATTTGACCATGACCTAAATCTCAAAGAAGAAGAAGGTTGTCCTGCTTTTATAACATCTAAGAAATATAGTTAAAGTCAAGTCTTATTTCAGTCACTGATCTGGAAAAAGTTATACACTACCGTTCAAAAGTTTGGGGTCACTTAGAAACGTACTTGCTTTTGAAAGAAAAGCAAATTTTTTGTCCATTAAAATAACATCATATTGATCCGAAATACAGTGTAGACATTGTTAATGTTGTAAATGACTATTGTAGCTGGAAACGGCTGATTTTTAATGGAATATCTATACAGGAGTACAGAGGCCCATTATCAGCAACCATCACTCCTGTCTTCCAATGGCATGTTGTGTTAGCTAAACCAAGTTTATAATTTTAAAAGGTTAATTGATCATTAGAAAACCCCTTTTGCAAAAACTGTTGTGCTGATTAAAGAAGCAATACAACTGGCCTTCTTTAGACTAGTTGAGTATCTGAAGCATCAGCATTTGTGGGTTTGATTACAGGCTCAAAATGGCTAGAAACAAATAACTTTCTTCTGAATCTCATCAGACTATTCTTGTTCTGAGAAATCAAAGCTATTCCATTCGAGAAATTGCCAAGAAACTGAAGATCTCGTACAACGCTGTGTACTACTCCCTTCATAGAACAGCGCAAACTGGCTCTAACCAGAATAGAAAGAGGAGTGGGAGGCCCCGGTGCACAACTGAGCAAGAGGACAAGTACAATAGAGTGTCTAGTTAGAGAAACAGACACCTCACAAGTCCTCAACTGGCAGCTTCATTAAATAGTACCCACAAAGCAACTCAGCCTAGAAGGCCAGCATCCCGAAGTCGCCTCTTTACTGTTGAAGTTAAGACTTTTGCGGGTACTATTTAATGAATCTGCCAGTTGAGGACTTGTGAGGCATCTGTTTCTGTTATCTGTTATCTGTTTCTGCATCTGTTAAAGCCTTATGGGTCTGAACTTTGAGACATTCTTAAACTGACAAGGAAAGGTAGTATTATGTGATGCTAATGGCTGAAAAATGACATCACAAAGACACCCTTTTCACATTTTGATGGCTTGTCAACGTGTTTGCCGCTGTATATTTGGATGATTTGCTTTTTAATTCTATATATTTTAGTGATGTTCTTCCATAAACTATACGTGTTTTATGTCTTACAAATAAACAACTGTTTTGTTCATTTTCTGTGCACTTTTGATACACTCGCAGGTGAGATAAAGATTGGATTTTGGAATGCGATAGAGCAGGAAGATGAAGGTTTGCCATTGTGTCCGGGGCATATGAACTGAGCAGTCGGACAAGTTGAGTGCTCTTTGGTTGCCCCAATGGGCAGGTGGATATAAACAAATTTTAACAAAAAACATTTAACACTACCATTTTAAGTTTGTTTGCAAAAAAAAAACTAATTAAATGTATGATACCGTTGGTTATAGTTACACAAACAGTACATAGTCGTTAAAATATTTAAATATATTTATTTGGATGGAAATCTATATATTTAAATAAAACAAATTGCTATGTGAAGCTAGAGAGAACCTTGAACGAAATAGTAATACACTAAGGGATAATGAGCGATGTCCTTGGTGCTGGATTGGTTATATGCTGTAGGGAGCTGTCCTTGGTGCTGGATTGGTTGTATGCTGTAGGGAGCTGTCCTTGGTGCTGGATTGGTTGTATGCTGTAGGGAGCTGTCCTTGGTGCTGGATTGGTTGTATGCTGTAGGGAGCTGTCCTTGGTGCTGGATTGGTTATATGCTGTAGGGAGCTGTCCTTGGTGCTGGATTGGTTATATGCTGTAGGGAACTGTCCTTGGCGTTGGATTGGTTGTATGCTGTAGGGAGCTGTCCTTGTTTTTTTGTTTTTGTATTGATACTTTACCACCCACAAGGACATGGCACCTCACTGCCAATCATGTGTTGCCTATGTTGTTATGAATTCTACTGGATTGCTAACATTGAAATTAAAAATACAAAACTATAGAAATGGGTTATCAAAGTCATACAAACGTAGCCAACTGGAACATTTTGAAAAGCATGTAAAAAAATAATAGAGAAGTCTGAACAGTGTTAACTGTGTATATTTTGTTTTTAAATATGTGTGTAACCCAGCCAATCCGCCATGCAACGTTGTCTGCTGTCTTTCACTCCAGATCAGAGTTACATAGCCATACAAACGTAGCCTATAAATGTGTGTGATGTTGCTGGTTGACTAGGGTATCAATATAAACGTTGAAGCGTTGAAGCCTTTATATTACTCACTATTTCTAAATAGACAAGAAAATAAATGTGTGTTATTATATCAAATAGATCACGACTATAGCCTACATTACCAAGTTTTGATTATATATATTTTTTCAGAGACAAAATGTCTAAAGCACTCCAGCCGAAATTACTCAAAGACGGTAATGTCATGTTTCTATGATGACTCACATTGCATCTGTAAACACACTGTCAAACAGATCACAAAGTCAAGTCCATGTCCTCTTTTACTAACACAGCTTGGCTTCTCTCTCCCTTTATTGTTCTTCCTGCTCTGTATGCATCAGATCCCATCAGATCCCATCAGATCCCATCAGATCTCTGAGTGCACACACACCGCCAGACATCATGCAGGAGTCTGAGCCCACTGTGTGCCAGCTGCAGCCTAACATAATCTCGGTGCGTCTCTTCAAGAGAAAGGTGGGTGGGCTGGGCTTCCTTGTCAAGCAGCGCGTCTGCAAGCCGCCCGTCATAGTGTCCGATCTGATCCGGGGCGGGGCGGCCGAAGAGTGTGGCCTGGTCCAGGTGGGGGACATAGTCCTGGCTGTCAACAACAAGCCCCTGGTGGACCTCAGCTATGAGCGGGCCCTAGAGACCCTGAAGAATGTGTCCCCTGAGAGCCACGCTGTCCTCATCCTCAGGGGCCCTGAGGGCTTCACCACTCACCTGGAGACCACCCTGTCTGGGGATGGACGTCAGAGGACCATCAGGGTCACCAGGCCAGCCTTCCCCACCTCCAAGTCCTACGAGCGCTGCTGTCCGTTAAGCCCCCTCAGCCTGGGGCAGGGAGGCAAGGACCCACAGCAGCTGAGGGCCATCGAGAACCTGTCGTCCCCTTCGGCGACCCCGTCCCGCAGAGAAGCCCTGCTCCAGAAGGGAGGGGTGCAGGCACTGATCGCAGCTCAAGAGCCCCTGCTCAGAGATGGGAGCCGCGGGGCGCTGCTGCTGAACGGTGTGGAGGAGAACAACGACATGTTGAAGGAGATAGAGCCGGTTCTGCGGCTGATTAAGAACATCAACGGAGAGGAACAGAGGACCATAGAGAGGAGGGACGCTGAGGTGCAGGTTGACCGGTGAGCTGACCTATTGACCCCTACTATACATGCACAACTACGCATACACAGTAGTACATCGCCACAACACAGTCATCATTTAGTTGGTTAGATGGTAGAATGAGAATACTACTGCAGGCTAATTAGAGATCTCTACATTTCTAGTGTGTTTCTTTTCACATCAGGGAGCAGTTGGTCCGTGCCGGATGGATAAAAAGGTTTTCAATTTGATTCTTGCGGTTATTTTCTTTGGAGAGCTCCTATTGCTGTGACTGTATGGTGCAAAACACCCATGTCCAAACCTGCTTAAAGGCCTGCAGTAGTGATTGTACTGTAGACATTGACATCTTACACCTCCTGTGTACATGTCTCCAATCAAAATCTGATTGAGAGAGCATGGTACATACAGTACCTCAATCAATAGCACAGCGTCAACCCCCTATTCGTGTTCCGCTGGCTACCATCCTCCTCATAGCTTTTTTGGAAAACGGATGTAACATGCACTTTAAGTCTACCTTAAAACAAAGCACCATGGGAATTCTATTGTGGTTGATAAATAAGTTATGGTACTTCAACACAAATTAGTGTTTAAGTACCAATAATGCATCCTGTATTTTAGACGGGCAGACTGAAAACGTGCTGGCATTTGAGAAAGGAAAGAGTCAGCTAGCTAACCTGATTTCCTTGTTAGGGCTATGATGATGTTCAGATATGGCGACGCTCGATCACTAAAGAGGCTCTCCAAAGAGCACCCAAATAGAGATGAAGGATTATAGAAAATCAAATGGCGTATTGACTCAGGGCAGGCCTTTACTGTTATCTCTGACTATTATTGACTCAGGGCAGGCCTTTACTGTTATCTCTGACTATTATTGACTCAGGGCAGGCCTTTACTGTTATCTCTGACTATTATTGACTCAGGGCAGGCCTTTACTGTTATCTCTGACTATTATTGACTCAGGGCAGGCCTTTACTGTTATCTCTGACTATTATTGACTCAGGGCAGGCCTTTACTGTTATCTCCGACTATTATTGACTCAGGGCAGGCCTTTACTGTTATCTCCGACTATTATTGACTCAGGGCAGGCCTTTACTGTTATCTCCGACTATTATTGACTCAGGGCAGGCCTTTACTGTTATCTCCGACTATTATTGACTCAGGGCAGGCCTTTACTGTTATCTCTGACTATTATTGACTCAGGGCAGGCCTTTACTGTTATCTCTGACTATTTGCGCAGTATCATCTTGCTAATAAGTTGATAGATGTTGAACTGAAATAGAACAGCACATTAACTAGAAGAGCTATTTATACCAAAAGCTGTTCGTTTTCAGAAGGAGGCCTCTATTTTCGTCTGGCGCTACGGCTGCACTAAGTGTCAAACGCATGTTCATTTGCAATTTCGGCATGTAAAAACTGCCGCAATGGTATTTTCGACCGCATGCGCCAGGTTCAGCAATTTACCTGTCTAATATCAGCTTGCTTGCGTTGAGGTGTGAGGGGGGCAATATTTGACGTGTTCTTGAAAACATGCGCAAAAGTGACAATTTCATGCAGCAACACGGTTGGTAAAAGAAATCCATGTAGGCTACATGTGTCCATAGGGCCATCATGAAATTATGCTGGTTGACCTTGCATTTAGAACGTATTTTCCTGTAACAATTGCTTGTTTTCCGTTTCATTAAGTGGTTAAAAACCAAACCCTCCGTAGGCTACCCTTTTCAAACTGTGCTTTTCATTAAAAAACAAACTTATTCACCATCCTGGCTTTATGATGAGAACTTCCAGCTTGCATGCAATGGAATTTAGAGCTTGTCTGCTATTTCTGGATAAGTGTGAACGGAGGTCTGTAAGATGGTTCTAATATGTTTATAAAACATTTATATTTGGGAGCAGTATAACGGTGGACATTCTCTTTATATTGGATCTTTGTTCAGCTTCTGTGAAAAGTGCGTAAAACCCTCAATTGTCAGCATTGCTTTAATATTATATCCCCACAGTGAGCAATTATGGTGCCTCTAAGCTAGACAGCCTATTTAAAACAAGTTTGTTACGCTTTGATTCAAATTATTCACTCTCTTGCTTATTGACAACGTTTGGCATATCCATGGCTCAGCCATAACGCAATTTACAGTAGGCTTAGCCCCTTTATCGATGTGAATGCTATGTTTTAACAATATATTTCCATTTTGAAGCCATTCAGTTACTTAGAACAATGATGGAGGCCACTGTGTTCTTGGGGACCTTCAATGCTACAGAAATGTTGTGGTACCCTTCCCCAGATCTGTGCCTCGACACAGTCCTGTCTCTGAGATCTAAGGACAATTTCTTCAACCTCATGGCATGGTTTTTGCTCTGACATGCACTGTCAACTGTGGGACCTTATATAAACAAGTCTGTGTGCCTTTCCAAATCATGTCCAATCAATTGAATTTACCACAGGTGGACTCAATGGAAACAGGATGCACCTGAGCTCAATTTCGAGTTTCATAGGAAAGGGTCTGAATACTTATGTATATAAAGGTATTTCTGTTATTTATTTTGAATAAATGTGCAAACATTTCTAAACCTGTTTTCGCTTTGTCATTATGGGTTATTGTGTATAGCGGGATGAACAAATCAATAATCTAATCTATTTTAGAGTGTAACGTAACACAATGTGGAAGGGGGGTCTGAATACTTTCCGAATGCACTGTATAATAACTACTCTTGTTATTTTTGAGTGTCTGAGTCAGTCTACAGAATTGTGGTGATGATGAAAATGGGTTGTTTAGCAAATGGAGGAATTAAGTTTATGCAGTGTGAGGGATAGATGGTTGGGTGCCCTGTGGTGTTTGTGTTTTTAGGGCGAGAGAGACGATCGGGCATGAGACTGAACATTTACAATTAGTGTGGACATACGCTCATGAGAGATAGGAGATATGTATGGGTGTAGTGAAGGAACTCAAATCACACGCTGATGAGTTTGCTGCTGTGTTTATTCGCGTCTCATGGGGTTTCCACCGCACACAGAGGCATGGAAATCCCCACTGTCTTGTCTAATCTCTGCTTGGCCATAGATGGGTCGTTCTACGAAATGAGTCCCTTTTGGGTAGTGTAACTTGCTGAACCACCCCACTAATTTTAACACTATCATGAATAGCACATGTTCAACATAATCATACTTTTTCTTAAATCAGCCATATGTTTCCTTGCGACAGGGGGAATAGAAGCTTATGTGTAACAGTTGATTTGACTATTCAATGTTTAATGTTTTTTTTTTTTTTTTTATTTTTTTTTTTACACAAGAGTTCAGTCTACTTAACAGGGTTTTTAGCCTAGAATGAATCCGTAATGAAATAAATAATCTTCAGAAATGAATGTCAAAGCAACCAAAATAACCAGGGCCTTACAATGATGGTGAAAACTTTTCTCCAGGTTTGGGTTAAGTGGGTTACAATCTTTCTACTGTAGAAGTCAGAGGATGCATGTAAAAATGCATTATATTTGCACGTTAGCAAGTCTTTATTCATATAAAAGATACATTTTCCATGTGGTCTATATTAAAGGGCATTCCATTTATTAGAACAGGCTTTTACAATTCAATATTGGTGCATAATTTCTATTGAAAATATCAAAGGGACGCAAAAAGCCCTCATTTCATGGAAAGACCCAGATGTTAGTTAGATGTAGTTTTCCCATAGATGTTACTTAGATGTTGTACTTCATCTGTATGTTGTTTTAATGGAATTGTTTCTTTAAGTGTTTTTTAGTTGGGGTTGAGGGTAAGGGGGTAAGGGTTATTGTTTCTGTACATCTGTACATCTGTCACCACAGTAACCGTCATTGCTCTAGTAAATTAGTTATTGTATGTGACTCAATTGTTTGGCAAGTTCTGAGTGTTTTGATTTAGTCCAGGGGAGCGTTTCATCTATGTTTTGGCCTCATCTCTCAAAATTAAGACGTAATAGGGGGTTTAGGATCAGATGTTAACACACACCCCTACCTTAAACGGAACTGTATGTGCCTTGCAGGGACCTTGGCATGGAAAACGGTATGTCACCCCAGCTGGCGTCTGAGAAAGACCACGGCATGCAGACGGTGCTCACCAACCCTTACTCTGAGAAGGACAACAGCATGCAGACGGTGCTCACCAACACTTACTCTGAGAAGGACAAGGTAAAAACACTCAAACTATGTTTGTGTGCGTGTGCGTTCTTGGAAAAAAAGGTGCTATCTAGAACCTAAGTGTTCTTTGGCTGTCCCCGTAGGAGAACCCTTTGGAAAACCCTTTTTGGTTCCAGGTAGAACACTTTTGCTTCCAGGTATAACTCTTTACACAGACGGTTCTTCATGGAACCCCAAAGGGTTCTCCTATGGGGACAGCCGAAGAACCCTTTCGGAACCTTTTTTTCTAAGAGTGTGTGTGCATACAGTATGTTTGAGTGTGTGAAAACCTATCCTCTTTTATGTGTGTGTGTGTGTGTGTGTGTGTGTGTATGTGTGTTTAAGTGCATGCTAGCCCATGGCTATCTCCTAGCGTCTCACCTTGTTCTTAGAGCTTCCTGCGAGTGTGACTATCAATGCGTACCTCTTGGCTCAAGATCTCATCACCTGGGCATTCGATCCTTCCGGCTGATAGCTGGCAGAGCATGAAATCCAGCTTACACATCTCATATGGAGAGTTTGGTTGTGACTGGAGTGGAGATAGAACCAGACCCCTGGCTCTATGTGTGTATCCGCATATACACGCATGTTTCCGTCGTAATCCGCACATGGCCCCATGATGATCCACCCACTTGCGACGTAGGCTGGGCTGCTTGAGCCCCCTGCTCTGGTATCGAATGAGGCCGGATGGAGAGAAACGATCTAAGGAACTAATGAATGTGTGCAGCTGTGGTCGCAGAGGAAGCTGATTCATCTTTCTCCTCTGATTTGTCCCTCTCCAAATAAGGTATTTTGAGGTCCCCTCCATTGAGGTCTGGAGGGATACGTGTGTCTGTGCGTGCGTAGTGGGGATGGCAGAAATGTCTCAGCCATGGGTACTGGCATCACCGTAGGTAAACGCAGAGCTGTGTTTCGAGTAGGCCCAGGGGTGCGTGTGTGTCTGTCTGCCATGACTTCTGACTCATAGGAGAGTATACAGGTGTATGACTAACATCATGTTAAAAAGTCTGAGATAAATGTATGATTGCCTTTTTGATTCTCTACATATTTCCTTGATAATTTGATTGTGAAGCAGGGCATCCACCTGTTGTGCAATTCGTCACTCTCCATCCTACGAGGGACCCTGAAAGACTGGAGGCTACAGAACTACCAGATGACAAGCTTGTAGAGTTGTATTTCATTAAGACTGAAAGGGCTTGACAACATGACGATAGGCTTGGAAATATTATTTCTTACCTTACCTGGTTAATAAGTAGAGATACCGCCACCGGGTTCTGGAGATGTTGCTTGCCTCTCCTTTGATGGAGGTCGGGATAACAACACTCTTAGAAAAAAGGGTTCTAAACGGGTTCTCTGGCTGTCCCCATAGGAGACCCCTTTTTGGTTCCAGGTAGAACACTTTTTGGCTTCAGGTAGAAACCTTTTGAGTTCCATGTAGAACCCTCTGTGGAAAGGGTTCTACATAGAACCTAAAAGGGTGTACCCGGAACCAAAAGGGTTCTACCTGGAACCAATAACGGTTCTCCAAAGGGTTATCCTATGGGGACAGCCGAATAACCCTTTTAGGTTCTAGATGGCACCTTTTATTCTAAGAGTGTATATGTGCCACCATGCCAGAAGTTCTCTTATCCTGTGCTCTTCTGCATAATATCGCTGAATAGATCCAAGAGTTCAACCAGTCAAACTCTGTCAACTTTCTTTTTTCTTCATTCCCTCAATTCATGTTCTAAATGTTCATTTGAGAACCTCGTTCTTTCTCCAACTTACACTTTACATGTTAATTGTACTCATCTGCCTTCCTTTGGCTGTTTGACTACAGGGGTAATAAGCCCTCTTTCTGTGGCCTAGCTGCACAATAGGCTTTCTGTATAGAGGAACTTGGCGATGATGACAATGGCACACGTTTGTATGCTGGGTGAGTGTTTCCTATGGGCAAAGAATCACTTCTCTCTCTGAGGAATCAAATTAATTCAGACGGGTCTCCCCTCCTATTCTTTGAAAAATCAATGGGCCTCGATTGACGTTTTTTCTTTTATCCCCTCAGCGAGAGCTACAATTACACCTGTTGTTTGAGGTGCCTTCCCCGCGTGGTTTCGCAATAACTCCTCTTGAGAGATGATGATGATGATGATGAGAGGTATTACAAGGTGTGGGATTGATTTCCTTTTGATTTGGACTTATGTTGCAGCTCCCATTTGAAATCCGTGTTAGCGACTTTCTTTATCGGTCTCTAGCTACGTTTACACAGGCAGCCCAATTCAGATATTCTTTTGCGAATTCCGATTTTTTGGCAAAGATTTGATCTGATTGGTCAAAAGATCAGAATTGTGTCAAAACAGCCTCTCTCTCGCTCTCTTTTTCCCTCTATCTAAAGTTCTTATCTTATATCCACTCAGAGGTGGGTTCAAAGGCCATCTTAGTAGGAGCATTATGCACTAGTCCACAGACTAAAATGTATGAATTATCTTAAACATCTGTCTATTCCCTCCAGCCTCCAGCACAGGGGAGGATCTCCCCGAACAAGGCTATGCAGAATGGCAGCCCCTCCAAATGCCCTCGCTTCATGAAGATCAAGAATGTGGAGACTGGAGTCACGTACAACGACACTCTACACCACAGCTCTAGTAAGGTACGGAACTGGCTTTTCTTCTTGTCTGCAGAACAATTGATTAGTCAATTAGCTAATAAATTAGCCAATCAACCAACCATTCAATCAGTCCAATCACTTTGTCCTTATCTAGCCGTTTTCTTACAAATGCATGTGTCACAACGTGCTTAACTGCAACCCCCAGAGCAAGACCTAAGCATTTATCTGAACAGATAACTCTGCAGCCATCAGCTTAGTCTTTTAACATCAGCCTAGCTAATTACTTCAGTGGCTTATCGGACGACAGCCTACTATGTATCCCAATGAATGGGCTTCTAATAGTGCATCTTCAGATGTATAATATATCACAGAATGTTCTGTCTCAGCCGTAAAGTACAGCTGTGTGGCATGAATGCCTCCGTGCCTTATGGCGGGTGGATGTAGTGAGGCAAGTGATTTCTTTGTTTTTATTTTTAACACTCTTCTCATCACCCTCCTTTCCTTTCTCTCTCAATATCTCTCGCTCTCTCATTCCATCACCTAGTCATTCTCAGCGGCCATGTGATTGTACATGTTTACTCCTGGGACTTCTGCAACTTTAGTGAGCATCACGTTGAATTGGATGGCCGGGGTGGTTTGAGCAGGGGAAGTGGGGTTTGGGACAACCTGAGTGGCTGGACAGTGCGAGTGACTAGACTGCCCATTTTAGTGGCAGCGCTGTTGAGTTATGTATTAACCTTAAATGTAATGACAAAAATGTAGATTTCCACCTAAATAGACAAAAGTAACTGATGTTCATGTGTAATTACATGATTCTGACATCTGGGAGATTATGAGGAAATCATCAGAAGAGAGATAGGAGTTACATAGTTCACAATACACAAGATCAAGCACACACAAAATAATCATCTGTCATTGACAAGCTATGAATATATTATTGATTGCTAGAGCTGGAAACACATCAGATCGCTTCCGCGACATGTGAACAATATCAGAAAACAAAATGGGATTGATAGATCTAACAACTAGAAATGGTCAGATGTTTTAGTAAGTGGTGTCAGGTCTGGTCACGGGACGTTTTCAAGTGTCCCTAAATCTCTCCAAAGTGGTATGTCTGTTAATTATATAATTTCAATGCTATTTGTTCAGTATAAAAACCCAATTTCTACCAGATCAACCTCACTAAAACATTGTGGCGGTGTTATGGGGAATCCAGGATACATTCAAGTGTCCTTTCAACTACTCCAAAGTGTCTGATTGTGGTAATTGCACTGTTTTTGCACACTGGATGTGCCTAAAAGTTATTGTTCACTATAAAAACTTAATTTCTACAACATTGTGGTGGTGTCGGGACACACAGAGCTCAGGCCTCCTGAGTGGCGCAGTGGTCTAAGGCACTGCATCTCAGTGCTAAAGGTGTCACTACAGACCCTGGTTCGATTCCAGGCTGTATCACAATCAGGCTGTGATTGGGAGTCCCATAGGGTGGCGCACAATCGGTGCAGGTTTGGCTGGGGTAGGCCGTCGTTGTAAGTAAGAATTTGTTCTTAACTGACTTGCCTTGTTAAATAAAATAAACAGAGGATATGGATGCCGTAAGCAGGCATCCAATTTTTTATGTGCAAATATATAGTCACTCGGTGGACATTTAATGTTCCCATTAAATAGGCTAGATTTGTTCCTACCAATCTAAGGATTAATATGATAACCTCCATGTAGCTGTAGCTCAAACACAGACTAAATCAAAGCTTACCTTGTAAGATGTTTGCTGTTTGGTGAAAACGTTGTGCAAAATAAGAAATTTGACTCTCAGGTGATCAATAACGGTAAGTCACAGGCAGACAAATAAGATATCCTCATGATCTGTGGAGTCCCTGCTTTCGGTGTGTATCAACGCATTCTGTGCTTATTTCGTTTATGCTTCACAACGCTAACCGGAATGTAGGTAGTAGCCATCTTGAAAAGAGGTCATCGGCTTGGCCTGCCCTTATAAATCCTCATGCCCATATATGGTAGTGTCATAACTAAGATTTGAAGGCACCGATCAATAGCCAAGTTACTCAGCTTTCCGCAGACAGCTTTTGCAGATAGACAATACCATTCTCATACCAGACTGAATTGAATAAAACAAATTAAATAGGGTCCCCAAATATGGGGACTTTACTTTTTTTTTAACAGCTACCCAAAGTGACTTCAATTTTAATTGAAATCCTCTGACAAGACAAGGTTGGTCTGGGTTATGATCAGACCTTTGTCTGTGTGTGTGTTTTCTGTGCTCAATTGAAGGCTGCCACTATGACTCAATGACTAATTCAGTCATTAGCAGTCATTCTGGACATATTCGTCCAGGGGCAATCTGGAGTTGTGTCACCCAGCCACTGTTTTGGGAAAAAGCTGAGGGATGGAGCTAGAGATAGCTATAGATGCAAGGAATGACCATCCATGATATCAAAATCAAAGTCTTCACCATGTTTTTGAGACTATGTTTTACATTCTGATGGGGTACAACAGTTGAACTAAGCTCATTGGCCATTTTAGAAGTTACACTATTCAAGAATCAATGGGTATATATCATTAATTTAAAAGTCAAAAAAATGGATGAACCAATCACAGATTTAACGGAATGTTAAATGAGTGGGCTTCATTACATTTAAGACTGGTTGTTCTGACAGGACAAGGAGGGGAGGGAGAAGTAGACTTAAACAGTGAATGAGAGGGTTTCCAAGTGTTACGGAATCCATGGGAACTGAACAAAGGACTTGCGTATATATATTCTTCCCAGGAGGCCACAGGGGGCCTGGGCTGTGTGATCAGAAGGAAGCCACAAGAAAATGAAATGCTTTGAGTCATCAGAGCCTTGATGTGATGTCATCCACATTGCCTTTCAGTTGCCGCTCTGCACCGAGCGTGTGTGTTTCGGGTCCATCATGACACCTAGCCAGGGGAGCCGCAAGCCAGATGAATCTCGGACCAAAGAGGAGCTGCTGCCGCTGGCTACTGACTTCATAGACCAGTACTACACCTCCATCAAAAGGCAAGAAAGTTACACTGACCATATAATTTAACTACTTTAAGAACCTTTGGATGTACTTGTCTGCATCCCTCATTCCCACCAGTAGAACAAATTTTGTTTTTCCTCACATACATTTGATGCAAATAGTACTCTAAATGTGTGTTACTTTAGAGTGTTCCTTCTCTGTGCTTCTCATGCATGTGTTTGTCACAATGTTTTGATGCCAGAAATGCTCCAAATGCAGTACCTTTTACATGTCCTTGTGTTACTTCTGTCCTCGTGGCTGTGTGTGCATCAGGTTTGGCTCGAAGGCCCACGTGGACCGGCTGGAGGAGGTGACTAAGGAGATTAAGGCATCAGGGACGTACCAGCTGAAGGACACTGAGCTGATATACGGAGCCAAGCACGCCTGGAGGAACGCTGCCCGCTGTGTAGGACGCATTCAGTGGTCCAAACTACAGGTAGAAAACTCAGATGAAATGTGCCTTATAGGCGGCATTCAGTGGTCCAAACTACAGGTAGAAAACTCAGATGAAATGTGCCTTATAGGCGGCATTCAGTGGTCCAAACTATAGGTCAGAAACTCAACTGCCCAGTGTTTCCAGATTTTTATGAAATATGACTTATAATTACTTGCAATAGGAGTGAAATAGTTTTCCTTTCCAAAAAACTTGAATTAAGTATGTTAAAGATGCACTATGCAGAAATCACTCTGCCATATCCTAGTTGCTAAAATTCTAATAGAAGCTGGTGTACAAAACCAAAAGACTCAAAAAACTATCTTAAGCACAGGAAGCATTAGACATAGCGCATAGAACAGATCTACCATTTCTTAGACTTGCTTTCAATGAGAATGACAGATCTATAACTCAGACCACCCAAAAGAGTGACACATTGCAGCTTTACAAAGTAGCTTTTCTGTGTTGGAATGGTGTGGGTGTATACCGGTCATAAAACATATTCATGCAGGTAGACCTCTGATTAGCCAGCTCATTCTCCTCAGGGAGATGACATGTTCTATGAGAGAATGGCAAGCGTTTCTTTTTACGGTCTATTTGAGATACAACCATCTGTTTTAAAAAACTGTATTATTTATTTAACTAGGCAAGTCGGTTAAGAACAAATTCTTATTTACAATGACAGCCTACAGTACACCGGCCAAACTCAGACGATGCTAGGCCAATTGTGCACCGCCCCATGGGACTCCCAATCACGGCCGGTTGTGATACAGCCTGGATTCGAACCAGGGTGTCTGTAGTGACACCTCTAGACCGCTGCGCCACTTGGGAGCCCAGGTGGGGCTTTTTCTAAAATGTATGTTTTGGCCACATTCGAGTCAACCACATTATTTGGGTATGAGTTAACAGAATATTATATTTTCACTGAGCAGTTACTTTAACAAAATCAAATCTCCCTGCCATCACATCTAAGCCAATATGACATCAATTACGATTTGAAAATCAACTTGGCTGGAGGTACACAACAGAACACTTCTCATCATGATGTTACACTCACCGTGTAATATTCATGATCTGTGTAATATAGCAATATGTGTAACTAATATACATTGAATAACAAAAGTTCAACTTTGAAAAATAAATGCGTTGCAGAGTGATGTTTTACCATTTCAACAACTTTTTAGCTATGATGTCGCTATGATGGAGGCAGGCCAGGCATCGCAGTTTTATGAGTGACAGAGACCTTCAGGTCGAAACATTGCACTCAGTTAAACTGCAGTATCATTTAGTATCCCACTGGACACAGACGTCAGTTCAACGTATAGTATTTATTTACATTGACACTGGGGGGGTTTGAAAAGACAGTTTTTGCCCAGCTTTCATTACTTGTTTTTCTAACAGGTATTCGATGCCAGAGACTGCACAACGGCTCATGGAATGTACAATTACATCTGCAACCACATTAAGTATGCCACTAACAAAGGAAACCTGAGGTGAGTCAGCAACGCTGTCTTTTTCTCACTGTTGTCTTTCTGTCTCTTTTCTGTCACACTCTTCCCTTGGACCAGCCTCTTTCTGATTTACCTTTCCCCCTCCATTTCTGTCACCTTGAACCTCTCTATCTCTTTCTCTCCCTCTATGTTCTCTGTCTGTGTCAATCTCAACTGCGTCTCTCTTGTCTGGTAGACTTTCCTCCCAGCCAAGATCAGTCCTTCATCAGTCCAATATTGCTCTGCCTAATCACACATCATGACACCATGTCTTTACTCCCCATTTAATAAACACCATAGGGGGGTTAGTTGAGCCACCCGTAGTCTCTAGGAAACATGCACAAAAGGTTAAAAAAAACGGATTTTCACAAGGTCAAATGAATTTGTTATAGGTTTTCTGAGGTCCTAAACCGAGTATCAAAGTGCATCCTTGTAGTTGTGTGTGCTAATATAGTTCAAATGTTTGCCATGGGGTAAATTGAGACAGTGGCCACCATACAAATGATTTACATTTTGTCCGTTTTATGCATAGTATTTTTGCAATGTGTCATGCATATGAACTCAAGTGCGTTTTCATTGTTCCAGAGCAGACATCATCATGCCCTGTGTATGTGTAACCGGTTCTGTACCGGTACCTTTCTGCACTGTGTTCTGGTGAGGTGTAGATGAACGGGAAGGGAAAGCTCTGGACACAATTCTGCCGGTTGTCTCTCTTTTAATGACTGCATGGAATGGACACAAACACAAGTCTGGACTCCCATACACAAGTATATTTGCCAGGCAAAAGACAGAATGCCCGTGAGAAAATTGTCAGGAAACTCATGCTGTCTGTACCCGAAAGAGACCCTCTCCCGCACCCAAAGCTAACGGTAGCTGGGCTAGCCTTGCAAAGTTGCAATCATAGTTGCACCCAAAAATTATCCCCATTTACGCTAATATACAATATATTCCAACCAACAGTAGTGCAACAACACTAAATCAATGACGATATAATTTGTGCTTGTCTTTTTTGTGCATTTGCTAATGTGTATTCAAAAGACCGGAGCATACAGTACATCAACACATACCTATTCTCATCTTCTTCTATGGTATATTCCGCCACACACTATACGGGATGGAACAACGGTTCCCTCAAAAACGTAAATATATATATATAACGACCCCGAAAATATAATCAAACAACTTGACTGTTAAAATACATAAATAAAACAGATCTAATCCCTACACAGGTTCAAGTGAACCCTAGGAGGGTGGATCTTCCGTCGCCAGTACCCCTTGCAAGTCTACAGTAAAGTCCTTTCTGCCGCAGCCACAATAATGTGCAGTTTCTTCTTCGAGACTTGTGCTGTACAGATCAACTGTGGCAATGAATGCAACAAAATCCACCTTTTTAACACACATCTTTAGTCAGGCAGCAAACATTTATTACAGGCTGTATTGTATCCACTACCATATCTTCATTAGCATCACTTTCTCAATTATTTTAATCACCTCCGCATAGGAAATTCGATTGACCGCTCTAGCTTTTGCCACCTTAATCTCCTTCACCCTTACAGGGCACTCCAGGAACTCAGGATCATGATCCACACCACAATTTCTACACCGTCGTCCTTCTACACACCGTTCTTTATTATACTCCGTTCGTCTACACACACTTGAAACATGGCCAAATCCTTTACAATTCTTACACTGCAGTGGTTTGGGAACGAAAGCTCTTACAGCATATCTTCCATAACCAAGCTTCACATGTGTAGGTATTTGTTCTTTAAAAACAACAACAATACGGATAGACTTCTTCCTCTTCAGGGATTCAACCTGAACATCCGTCGTCACCCCTGAGATCACTCCTTTAACGGGTGCTCTACTCCGAAGTTCAAAACACAAAACGTCTGTTGTCCGGATTCTTTTGAGGCCCATTGCAAGCTTCCTCTGCTCATCAGAAATACAATTAATCAAAATAAGACCACTCCTGGTCACTCTTTATTTTATGTTTTTTATTTTATTTCACCTTTATTTAACCAGCTAGGCCAGTTGAGAACTGCGACCTGGCCAAGACAAAGCAAAGCAATGCGACAAAAACAACAACACAGTTACACATGGGATAAACAAACGTACAGTCAATAACACAATAGAAAATCTATGTACAGTGTGTGCAAATGTAGTAAGATTAGGAAGGAAGGGCAATAAATATGCCATAGTGGGGAAATAATTACAAATTAGCATTAACACTGGAATGATAGCTGTGCAGATGATGATGTGCAAATAGAGATACTGGAGTGCAAACGAGCAAAAATAATTAATATGGGTAGTAGTAGGGTGGGCTATTTACAAATGGGCTATGTACAGGGTTATGTACAGGTGCAGTGATCGGTAAGCTGAACTGACAGCTGATGCTTAAAGTTAGTGAGGGAGATGGTAGTCTCCAGCTTCAGTGATTTTTGCAATTCGTTCCAGTCAGTGGCAGCAGAGAACTGGAAGGAATGGCGGCCAAAGGAGGTGTTGGCTTTGGGGATGACCATTGAAATATACCTGCTGGAGCACATGCTACGGGTGGGTGTTGCTATGGTGACCAGCGAGCTGAGATAAGGCGGGGATTTACCTAGCAAATACTTATAGATGACCTGGAGCTAGTGGGTTTGGCGACGAATATGTAGTGAGGGCCAGCCAACGAGAGCGTACAGGTCGCAGTGGCGGGTAGTATATGGGGCTTTGGTAATAAAACGGATGGCACTGTGATAGACTACATCCAATTTGCTGAGCAGAGTGTTGGAGACTATTTTGTAAATGACTTTGCCGAAGTCAAGAATCGGTAGGATAGTCAGTTTTACAAGGGCATGTTTGGCAGCATGAGTGAAGGAGGCTTTGTTGCGAAATAGGAAGCAGATTCTAGATTTAATTTTGGATTGGAGATGCTTAATGTGAGTCTGGAAGGAGAGTTTACAGTCTAACCAGACACCTAGGTATTTGTAGGTGTCCACGTATTCTAAGTCAGACCCGTCGAGAGTAGTGATGATAGTCCGGTGGGCGGGTGCGGGCAGCGTTCGATTGAAAAGCATGCATTTAGTTTTACTAGCATTTAAGAGCAGTTGGAGGCCACGGAAGGTGTGTTGTATGGCATTGAAGCTTGTTTGAAGGTTAGTTAACACAGTGTCAAAAGAGGGGCCAGATGTATACAGAATGGTGTTGTCTGCGTAGAGATGGATCAGAGAGTCACCAGCAGCGAGAGCGACATTGTTGATATATATAGAGAATAGAGTTGGCCCAAGAGTTGAACCCTGTGGCACCCCCATAGAGACTGCTAGAGGACCGGACAACAGGCCCTCTGATTTGACACACGGAACTCTGAGAAGTAGTTGGAGAACAAGGCATGGCAGTCATTTGAGAAACCAAGGCTGTTGAGTCTGCCGATAAGAATGTGGTGATTGACAGAGTTGAAAGCCTTGGCCAGGTCGATGAAGACGGCTGCACAGTACTGTCTTTTATCGATGGCAGTTATGATATCGTTTAGTACCTTGAGCGTGGCTGAGGTGCACCCATGACCAGCTTGGAAACCAGACTGCATAGCAGAGAAGGTACGGTGGGATTCGAAGTGGTCAGTGATCTGTTTGTTAACTTGTTTAGAAAGGCAGGGCAGGATGGATATAGGTCTGTAACAGTTTGGGTCTAGATTGTCTCCCCATTTAAACAGGGGGATGACCGCGGCAGCTTTCCAATCTCTAGGTATCTCAGACGATACAAAAGAGAGGTTGAACAGGCTAGTAATAGGGGTTGCAACAATTTCGGCGGATAATTTTAGAAAGAAAGGGTCCAGATTGTCCAGCCCAGCAGATTTGTAGGGGTCCAGATTTTGCAGCTCTTTCAGAACATCAGCTATCTGGATTTGGGTGAAGGAGAAGCAGGGGGGGCTTGGGCAAGTTGCTGTAGGGGGTACAGAGCTCTTGGCCGGGGTAGGGGTAGCTAGGTGAAAAGCATGGCCAGTCGTAGAAAAATGCTTATTGAAATTTTCGATTATTGTAAATATATCAGTGGTGACAGTGTTTCCTAGCCTCAATGCAGTGGGCAACTGGGAGGAGATGCTCTTATTCTCCATGGATTTTACAGTGTTCCAGAACTTTTTGGAATTACAACTACAGGATGCAAATTTCTGTTTGAAAAAGCTAGCCTTTGCTTTTCTAACTGACTGTGCATATTAGTTCCTGACTTCCCTGAAAAGTTGCATATCGCGGGGGCTATTCGATGCTAATGCAGTGCACCACAGGATGTTTTTGTGTTGGTCAAGGGCAGTCAAGTCTGGGGTGAACCAAGGGCTATATCTGCGTTTGACAGTGATAAGGGGTGGTTGTTTGACCGTGAACCCATTATGGATGCAGGCAATGAGGCAGTGATCGCTGAGATCCTGGTTTAGGGTTGTACCTGGTAGGTTCCTTGATAATTTGTGTGAGATTGAGGGCATCTATCTTAGATTGAAGGACGGCCGGGGTGTTAAGCATATCCCAGTTTAAGTCACCTAACAGTACAAACTCTGAAGATAGATGGGGGCAATCAATTCACATATGGTGTCCAGGGCACAGCTGGGGGCTGAGGGGGGTCTGTAACAGACGGCAACAGTGAGAGACATATTTCTGGAAAGGTGGATTTTTAAGAGTAGAAGCTCAAACTGTTTGGGCACCGACCTGGACAGTATGACAGAACTCTGCAGGTTATCTCTGCAGTAGATTGCAACTCCGCCTCCTTTGGCAGTTCTATCTTGACGGGAAATATTGTAGTTGGGGATTGAAATTTCTGAATTTTTGGTGGCCTTCCTGAGCCAGGATTCAGACACGGCTAGGACATCAGGGTTGGCAGAGTGTGCTAAAGCAGTGAATAAATCAAACTTAGGGAGGAGGCTTCTAATGTTAACATGCATGAACTCTGACAGACTCCACTTTTCCAAGCGCATACTTCACCATTTGACACCTCAGCCTGCCTTCCCACATATGCATCCTTGCTCAACAAGCACATCCTAACAATAAGCAATTAATTATCACTTACACACGCATCATTCTCTTCAATCTTTGACAATTTCAATTTTTTTTCCAGTTTTCGATACTACTGTAGTCCATTCAGAACATTCGTCTTCACCAAACGCACCCGAAGCGCTGCTTAATTCAAACTCAGCATCCATTTCCGCCATCTTTCCTATCTCGTTGACAAGATTTCTTGACAGCTCCCTTAGAAAATATAGATAACATATAGCCAGCTAGCTACTAAGTTAGTATATGTTGGATGTACGCAAGCTAGGAAAATACAAGCTCCGGCTACAACGACAACACCAACATATGAGCACCTCATCACGCTTTGAGCAAACTGATGACTAAAAACATGGCTCCCATTGATGACATCACAACATCAACACAATTTAGAAAATAAATACAATAAAATAGTTCACTCTTGAAAGTAGTTTAATACATCTCAAAATAAACTTTAAAATAATACATGAAAATAAATATGAGGGATTGTCGGTGAAATACACATAAGTATATTTTACACCTGTTACATGTGCAAATGTAAAACAAACAGGGGTGTAGCACCCCTTGAGGTTCTTAACAGAGCAGCCAAGGAAGTGCGAGAATGGAAGAAGTCCATTCGAGCTGTAGCAAGGAAAGGGGGAGGAGAAAAGATTGACACTGAAGAGGTACATTGACAAAAAATGCAATGAACATGTACCTGTGCGAAAGAGAGGCTATGATAGAATAGCAGAGGCAGAGGCACACAAGTTCTTATCTGATGACATGGAGTCTAAGCTTGCTAAACATATCAATGATCTTGCATACCAGTTTCATGGGCTTAGTAGCCTCAAATGCAGAGAACATGCCTACAAATTGGCAGATGGGAACAACATCCCTGTCCCAGACAACTGGTCGATAAATAGAATGGTAGGTGATATTGAACAGGGAGATCTATATCTGAATGTAGGCATACATTTAAGATCTACAATATACCACACCCCAATTCCATGAATTAAACTTTGACCTACCAGCACCATCAACCACTCTCACATGACCCTATCACCCACTTACCCCAAGGCAGCTCTACTTAACCTGTCATTATGCTCAACTTAGCCCGTACCCGGGGTAAGTTGTGCCAAGAGACTACTTTTTTTGGAAAACTATGTTTTCTAAACATATGTTTTACATGAATTCGGATTATTTCCATGGATACACAGCATCCTGAAATATATGTAGTTATCTTTGTCAGAAAGAATACTATATTTCCCTTGACGTAGTGGTGCTGAATGTAAAAAATGTCTCAACATACCCCTGTCCTTTATCAGTGTCTGACTCATCACTGCGCTGTTAGTCATTTCACCTCATTCTCAAAGACCGCTGATACTGTAGATCAAAGAATACCACTGTCAGCATGTAGCAGAAGCCTGATAGCAAATCAGTTTGAGCGTTAGCCAACTCCTCTGTCGGGTTTGTGCATGGCATAACAATAAATGAAGGAGTTGGCTGAAGCGCAAACTGATCTGCGGCCAGGCTGCTTCTGCTTAGATTCAGACCCCAAAACAATCTGAGTTTTATATTGTCAATTCTCCTCTCATTCTTTGGGCTTGTATTGACTATGGAGGTCACTAGTTTCTCCTCTGTAAGCCAAGCATAGAATTGGTGCCCAGAGATACTTGGTTACCCTTTTGTCCTGTCATGGCGTTAGCTTAACCCAACAGGATAGGTTCAGTAGTGGGTGGCTAAAGGTAACTGAGCTTCGGCCCCGTCAGCCTTCCTAGCCTGCCTTATCCACAACCTCCTAAATTAATTAAACTAAACCATTAGATAGTATGTGGGTGGGTAGACAATCTGTTGCGTTGCTAATCTATAGATACTGTCTTTAAACTTTCGTCATTACATTTTCTCTCTCTGGGGGCTGGTGGGTTATTTCTATTTCTATCCAGATCTGCCATTACCATATTTCCTCAGAGGACAGATGGCAAGCATGACTTTCGGGTGTGGAACACACAGCTGATTCGCTACGCCGGTTACAAGCAGCCCGACGGTCAGATTCTGGGAGACCCAGCCAACGTGGAATTTACTGAGGTACAGTAAGTTGACGCTGTGGTCACTGTTAATCAAAGCTTTGCCTTGTCAGCTTCAACCCACTGAACCACTTACAGTAGATCACAAAACCTGAAAGTGTTCAATGTATTTATATAGCATCCCTCAGAGCAAGGCCAAAGATCTGACTAAGACTGGAGTGGAAACCACCAAACAGGAGTTACACATCTACTTCAGTCCACGTAACATTTTTATGAAATGTGTTTGTTTTGGTTACTAGATCTGCATCCAGCAGGGCTGGAAGGCTCCAAAGGGTCGTTTCGACGTGCTGCCCCTTCTGCTGCAATCCAATGGGAACGACCCAGAGCTTTTTGAGATCCCTCAAGATCTCATTCTGGAGGTGCAGATCACACACCCCAAGTGAGTGAGACAACAGACACACACACACGTCCAAGTGTCAAACACAGAGTGATACAGGAACAGAGGTTGGGTTGGGGTGTGTTCCAATTGCCACACTAGGATACCACTTAAAATGAAACAATGTACTGGCCATGTTTTTACACAGACAGAAACACTCACACACTCCCCCACCAATCTTCAGCCACAGAGGGATTATCATCCCCAGCACATGGCATGCTCTACCAAACAGGCTCCCAGAGAATTGTCCCTCTCCTCAACTCTGCTCTGTTGCCAGTTTGGCTCTCCGTGATGGCTCTCCGCTACTGCGTAGACCGTCCCCCAGGGGCAACTCAGAGCCTGTGTAGTACCAGGTAGATGGATGTAAGGCCAGTCATTTTAGAAGCTATTACAAGTGTTTGTGCTGTGAGCAGGTGATAATGTTCGTTTTGGCTTCGCTCCTGTACTTCTTGGCTGTGTATCTATGAACACAGTGTAGTAGAGCAATACACACCACATCACAGTAAGCAGATCTGTACAGAATAATTATATCTAGCGTATATAATATGTACCCTTAAACATCCTCTACGTACCTTGAATGCTAGCCTACTTATTTGAATCAATTAGTCAAGTTAAGTCACATTCACATCCCTCTCCTCTCCAAACCTTGACTATTATTAATTTGAATACATCTCTTTGTCCTTCTATGCTTCGGCATACAGGTATGATTGGTTCAAGGACTTGAATCTGAAGTGGTACAGCCTGCCTGCTGTATCTAGCATGCTGCTAGAGGTGGGGGGGCTGGAATTCACTGCCTGTCCCTTCAGTGGCTGGTATATGGGCACAGAGATTGGAGTCAGGGACTTCTGTGACAGCTCTCGCTACAACATCTTGGAGGTATTATGATCCTTTTATAAAGCATTTCTAAACATTTATAAGCGCCCCTTCGGTAGCTGGTACGTGGGCACTGAAATTGTAACAGCTCTCGTTACAATTGTTAAATGCCACTATTTTTACATTCTAATGAGACCATGAGGTATTGCAGTGTTATTACAGTGTTACATGTGTTATGCGTGGGGGTTGGAAGGGAATTCGCAAGCGTTGTCAATGGACTTTTTACAATGATCTTTTACTATGATATTTACTAGAATCTATAATATGCTTTACTGTAATCTGATAGGGCTATTTATAATACGTCTTAAGAACGGTCCAACACCCAAAGGACCTGCAGCCAACTTGACATAACTCTTGGAAGCATTGGAGTCAACATGGGGCCAGCATCCCTGTGGAACACGTTCAACACCTTGTAGAGTTCATGTCCCGAAGAATGAGGGTGTTCTGAGGGCAAAAGGGGGATGTTTGGCAATGTTTGGCATACTCAGTGTATATATTTTATTTGTTTTATATCAAAATAGATTGTTTTCCTGGAAACAGCAAGTCTTCACACTATTGTTGGTCAAATGAAGAGGATATCTTGTTTTTTCACAAACTGTATGATGCAGCATGGTGACTAGAGCATGTCAAGCTTAGAGGCTGTAGATACAATATGTATGGCTCAGGTGGTGCTGTTGGTATTCAGTTAACATATTAGCATAGCCATTATAATTACGCTAATATTTCATTTTCAGAGTTCCAAGGCATAGAGTCACTTTAGTGGTTTTCTCAGTCGTTTCCCCTCATCTCATGTTCCCATCTCAAGCCCCAGGCACTACCTGCTGCTAAATGCAGGTTTACCCATAACAGAATTGTTATGATAGTGAGCTATTTTAATGCAGAATAAGAAAAGGGATGTTTTATGTTTTAATGTTACCATTTTAGAACATTTCCCCATTACCGACTGTAAAACGATTTCTTTAAGAAAATCAGGCTATTTGTGAAATGTGATTTGATACTGCCTGCAACCACTTACCTGTCACTCAGGATAGCCTTATCACAACCTGTTTATGTGAAGGATATCATTAGTTGCTTGTCTTCGTGTACTGTAGTTGATTGATTGTCCATTTTCTATGTAGTTTTACAAACAACTGCACTTACCGTGTCAGGTAGGTTTTTCACAACCCGTCTACTTGAAGGACAATGTTGAATGTTTATCTTCAATGTAGCAGTGAATACGATGAGGAGTAAAATGTCACCCTAATTAAAATCTCACTTATCCTGTTTGTGCCTCCTGGCAGATAAGGCAGAGACAAGATCTTACCACTTCTGATGGTCTAAAGCCTGTTTGGCAGCATGGCCCCACCTTCGCTTCAGTTCTCTTTCAATTATTTGTCACTATGGGAATTCAGCAGAATTTTCTAAGTAGCTCGAATGACCAATCGTACACGACTGTTGGAGACAGACGGGTCGAGTGGTGACTTGATGGAGGCCCTCCCCTCATACTAAAGAACCACTTGCCTGCCCTCTGATCATTTTCACCTCTTCCTCACAGAAGAGTTCTACTTAGCTCTCTGTACGACTTGATCGGTTTTCCTGTTTAACTTTTCACGGTGCCGTTAAGGTTACACCGCCGATTGCAGGGTTATCTTTTGTGTTGGGTGACTTTACCGAAAGGAAAGTTTTCGCTTCATGTAAGAATTTGCTTCAATGCTTTTATTCCTTTGTCTCCTGTTGTAGCTAGCGACTAACTGCTAGCTGCTGAGACTTGGCTAGCTTAGCTGCAAGGCTTAGCTAACCTGGCTAGCTCTCTGCAAGGCTAGCTATCCTACTGACTAGCTTATCTACCTGGAAGGGTAGTTCAACCTGTTTAGTTCAAACTCCACTGGCGTTGAGTAGACTGGCCATCCTAACGTCACTGCTTATTGGTCAAGAGCCACGCTTTTGTTTGTAAGAGCAATAGCGCTAGCTTCCTTTGGATAACTGTGTTCTAACTAGCTAGGCTACTAGCCCATGTGGCGATCGCTAACTTTGTTCACATTGTTTATAGAATTAGCTTCTACTGCTAGCACTGTGGTAACTAGCTAGGCTACTAGCCCAAGTGGCGAATGCTAGTTACGTTTCACTTTGGAACCCGCTAACTCGGCCCAGTGGGTACCAAGCAAGGCCCCCTACACCAGCACAACCTTGCCTATGCCTATGCGGGCGACCATTTTGGGTAAGGACACCCACTCCCTGTGTGTTGTCTATTGGTCTACAGACAATCACAGACTACAAAAGGAAAACCAGCCACGTCGCGGACACCGACGTCTTGCTTCCGGACAAGCTAAACACCTTCTTCGCCCGCTTTGAGGATAGTACAGTGCCACTGACGTGGCCCGCTACCAAGGACTGTGGGCTCTCCTTCTCCGTGGCCGACGTGAATAAAACATTTAAGCGTGTTAACTCTCGCAAGGCTGCCGGCCCAGATGACATCCCTAGCTGTGTCCTCAGAGCATGTGCAGACCAGCTGGTTGGTGTGTTTACAGACATATTCAATCTCTCCCTAAAAACTGTCCCCACATGCTTCAAGATGGCCACCCTTGTTCCTGTACCCAAGAAAGCAACTGAACTAGTAACTGAAAGTAACTGAACTAAATGACTATCGCCCCGTAGCACTCCCTTCTGTCATCATTAAGTGCTTTGAGAGACTAGTCAAGGATCATATCACCTCTACCTTACCTGTCACCCTAGACCCACTTCAATTTTCTTACCGCCCCAATAGATCCACAGACGATACAATCGCCATCACACTGAACACTGCCCTATCCCATCTGGACAAGAGGAATACTTATGTAAGAATGATGTTCATTGACTATAGCTCAGCATTCAACACCATAGTACCCTCCAAGCTCATCATCAACAAAATAAAGGAGATGATCGTGGACTTCAGGAAACGGCAAAGGGAGCACCCCCCTATCCACATCGACGGGACTGCAGTGAAGGTGGAAAGCTTAAAGTTCCTTGGTGTACACATCACTGACAAACTGAAATGGTCCACCCACACAGACAGTGTGGTGAAGAAGGCACAACAGCGCATCTTCAACCTCAGGAGGCTGAAGAAATCTGTCTCGGCACCTAAAATCCTCACAAACCTTTACAGATGCACAATTGAGAGCATCCTGTAGAGCTGTATCACCGTGTAGTAGGGCAACTACACCTCCAGCAACCGCAGGGCTCTCCAGAGGGTGGTGCGGTTTGCCCAACGCATCACTGTGGGCAAAATACCGGCCCTCCAGGACACCTACAATGCCCGATGTCACAGTAACACCAAAAAGATCATCAAGGACATCAATCACCCAAGCCACTGCCTGTTCACTCCACTATCATCCAGAAGGCGAGGTCAGCACAGGTGCATCAAAGCTGCGACCGAGAGACAAGCTGTTTTTCCATCTCAAAGCCATCAGACTGTTAAATAGCCATCACTAGCACATAAGAGGCTGCTGCCTATATACATTGACTAGAAATCACTGGCCACTTTAATAAATGGAACACTAGTCACTTGAATGTTTACATATCTTGCATTACTCATCTCATATGTATATACTGTATTCTATACTATTCTATACTCTGTAAATTGGTATAGAATCAGCTTGATCCCCTCTGTCACAGGGTGGTATTGTTAACAAACACGCCCCCATAAAGAAAATGAGAAATAAAAACAGGTTCAGTCCCTGGTTCGACCCTGATCTTGCAGAGTTACTCCACCTCAAGAATTGCATTTGGCAAAAGGCTTGGCACACGCATACTCAGGCTGACTGGCTCTCGTTCAGGCAAATGAGGAATAAGTGCACAGGCTATCTGGAAGGCCAAAGTTAGTTACTTTAAGGAGCAGTTCTCTCTCTTTGGGTCTAACCCCAAGAAGTTCTGGAAAACGGTTAAAACGGTTAAAACCCTCCTCCTCACAGCTGCCCATGTCCCTTAAAGTTGATAATGTGGTTGTTACTGACAAGAAGCACATGGCTGATCTCTTTAATCAACACTTCATTAAATCAGGATTCCTATTTGACTCAGTCATGCTTCCTTGCCAATCCAACATTTTCTCATCTCCCACCCCTTCTAATGTGACTAGTCCCGACTAGTCCCGATGCTCCTCCCTCTTTTTCCTCTGCCCCGTTACAAAGGTTCTCCCTGCAGGCGGTCACTGAGCAAGGTGCTAGAGGAGCTCCTTAAACTTGACCCCAAAAAAACATCTGGGTCAGATGGTTTAGACCCTTTCTTCTTTAAGGTTGCTGCCCCTATCATCGCAAAGCCTATCTCTAACCTTTTTAACCTGTCTCTCCTCTCTGGGGATCTTCCCATTGCTTGGAAGGCAGCCACGGCTTGACCTTTATTTAAAGGGGGAGATCAAGCTGATCCTAACTGTTATAGGCCTATTTCTATTTTACCCTGTCAATTATCAAATGACTGGCTTTCTTGATGTCTATAGTATTCTCTCTGGTATGCAATCTGGTTTGTATAAAGTGTATAAAGTCAGAACATCTGCTGTCTCAGACACTGCCTGTCACCAAGGGTGTACCCCAAGGCTCGATCCTAGGCCCCACACTCTTCTCAATTTACATAAACAACATAGCTCAGGCAGCTGGCCCCACACTTTCTTAGTGTCCAACAAGCTTTCTCTGCCCTTAACCTTGTTCTGAACACCACAAAACAAAGGTCATGTGGTTTAGTAAAAAAAATTCCCCTCTCCTCACAGGTGTGATTACTACCTCTGAGGGTTTAGAGCTTGAGGTAGTCACATCACACAAGTACTTGGGAGAATGGCTGGACGGAACATATCAAAGCTGCAGGCTAAAGTTAAATCTAGGCTTGGTTTCCTCTATCGTAATCGCTCCTCTTTCACTACAGCTGCCAAACTAACTCTGATTCAGATGACCATCCTACCCATGCTAGATTATGGCAGGTAAGGGTGCTCTTGAGCGGCTAGATGTTCTTTACCATTCTGCCATCAGATTTGCCACCAATGCTCCTTATAGGACACATCACTGCACTCAATACTCCACTGTAAACTGGTCATCTCTGTATACTCGTTGCAAGGCCCACTGGTTGATGCTTATTTATAAAACCCTCTTAGGCCTCACTCCCCCCTATCTGAGATATCTACTGCAGCCCTCATCCTCCACATACAACACTCGTTCTGCCAGTCACATTCTGTTAAAGGTCCCCAAAGCACACACATCACTGGGTCGCTCGTCTTCTCAGTTCGCTGCAGCTAGGGACTTGAACAAGCTGCAACAAACACTCAAACTGGACAGTTTTATCTCAATCTCTTCATTCAAAGACTCAATCATGGACACTCTTACTGATAGTTGTGGCTGCTCTGTGTGATATGTTGATGTGTCTACCTTCTTGCCCTTTGTGCTGTTGTCTCTGCCCAATAATGTTTGTACCCTGTTTTGTACTGCTACCATGTTGTGTTGCTACCATGTTGTGTTGCTACCATGTTGTTGTCATGTTGTGTTGCTACCATGCTGTGTTGTCATGTGTTGCTGCCATGCTATGTTGTTGTCTTAGGTCTCTCTTTATGTAGTGTTGTATTGTCTCTCTTGTCTTGATATGTGTTTTGTCCTATATTTTTATTTAATGTATATATATTTTTAATCCCAGCCCCATCCCTGCAGGAGTTCTTTTGCCTTTTGGTAGGCCGTCATCGTAAATAAGAATTAACTGACTTGACTAGTTAAATAAAAAATAAAAATAAACATAATTTGAAAAACTAACATTGAAAAACGTATGTGCTAAGTTACTCGTTACCCCGAACACTGGTGTCAATACTGCCCTTTTCAATAAAAAAAGCCTCTGCTGTATGCAGGTGTCATGCCAAAGACTGGTGAGTGAGGTTCTATCGACCTGTGGGCAACTCGCCATTATAGCAGGGAACTGTCACGCATGTGCAGTTCAGACCTGGATCTGATGTCACTGTACCCCACAGTGATGAAGTGGTACAGACTGCAGTTCGCTCTGAGACCACCCGTTTTCAACTGAATTTTGGAATCTGTAGGGACTGGCAACTCGGAACGCATACGAGAGCAGGAAATCTCCTCTCTATTAAGCAAGGGCTATCAGGGCGATACCAGCGGCAGAGAGACACTTCTGCTCCTGGTACTTCTTGGTTCCCAAGAAAGGGGGAGGGGTTCGCCACATTCTGGACCTACGGGTCCTCAACCGCTATCTGACGAAGTACATGTTCTGTATGCTTATGTTCAATGTGCTTTCTCGTACCATTCGTCATGGCGACTGGTTCTCCTCAGTTGACCTGCATGACTCTTGCTTTTCAAGGCCTACGAGTACATCACTGTCCTGTTCTGGTTAGTGCTAGTTCCCCGAACATTCAGCAAGTGTGTAGAGGCAGCTCTTGCCCCCCTAAGAGTCAAGGGGCTGAGAGTCTCCACTTACATCGAAGATTACCTGCTTAGCTGCCCATTCCCTTACGAGACAACTCGCCTTGTAACCCACTTCTCCGAGCTAGGGTTCAAGATCAATCAGAAAAGGATCTGTTTGGTGCCAACACAGAATGCAATACCTAGGCGTAAAGCTGGAAGTCTCTCTTATCAGGCAACACTCTCGGAAGACTGCAGCTTGTCGTTCTGAGAGTGCCTCTCAGGGGGTGCTAGGGCACATTCAAGACGTGCCTCAGAGTGCTGGGGTTGTAGTACCTCTTGGCCTACTGAGGATGAGAGACTTCCAGTGCTGGATGTTTGCCCACCAAAGTCTCTGTACACGGCGTCACCTCAATTGCCAGATAGAGGTGAATTCCCCATGTCTCTCGGCTCTGTCACTGGAAGAGACCCCAGGGATAGTGGCAATGAGGAAAGTGGGGACAACAGATGCATCACTCACTGGCTGGGGCGCAGTTCACAAGGGAACTGCAATAAATGTAGTATGATCCCACAAATTGTCTCGAACAGCTGACAGTGTTACTTTCACTGAAACACTTTCTACCCTCCCTTCGGAATTGTAACATCTTTATCAGAATGGACAACATGACTGTAGTGGCATACATCAACCTTCAGGATGGCACTCGCTACCTGCACATACAGACTATCCGTCAGGATTATTCTGTGGAGAGGAGCACACCTAATGTCCCTATGCACGACTCATGCATCTAAGGGACTGAAAACTTCTAGCCTAGCGGTTAGAGCCAAGAATGATACAAATCTGTGTGGGTCCTTGAACAAGTGTCTTAACCCTAATTGCTCCAGGGTCGACGTTGATAATTGCAGACCCTGGCTGTGACCTCACTCTCAGAGGGTGTCTAGGGGAGCGTGGGATATGCAAAAAATACATTTCCAATTAATGCATACTTTTAGATGTGTGGAATGGGACAGATAAGCACTCACCTAATAGTAATAATAATAATAATAACTTTTCGTGAGGCCTGACCTTTGGTTTGCCAATGTGGAGCCTGCCGGTGTTGCTGCTGTCCTGGATCTTGGTCCCGATCCAGGGCTAGACAATGGAGGTACTCCTCCTCGGAGACAATCTCCTTACCTCTGAGGAGTTCCTCCATTGTCAAGGTTTGCTTGGTCCTGTGGTGGTGGGTTACTCTGTCATGGTGCCAAGGCAGGACCCGAGGCGCAGAGCTGAAGTATTTAGAAAACAACAAACAAGGAGGGGATGCAACCACAAACTGGTAAGCAAAATGCACAAACAATAACCCACACACAGGTGGGAAGGCAAGAACCTTAAATAGGATCCCCAATTAGAGACAATGCAGGGCAGCTGCCTCTAATTGGGGACCAACAAAACATAAACATAGAGTTTGCCAGAGCCCTCTCCTCTGTCAAGCCCTGACCTTAGCCACCAGACAAACATAGAGATGCCTGGCGGCATACCCACTGTCAGGACCTGACAAAATGCTAATTAGGATCAAAGTAGACATCATACAAAAATATAAATGCAACATGCAACAATATCAACAATTTTACTGAGTTAGAGTTCATATAAGGAAATCAGTCAATTGTTATAAATTCATTAGGCCCTATTCTATGGATTTCACATGACTGGGAAGGGGCGCAGCCAATCAGAATTAGTTTTTCCCTACAAAAAGGCTTTTTTACAGACAGAAATACTCTTCAGTTTCATCAGCTGTCCGGGTGGCTGGTCTCAGACGATCTGCAGGTAAATATGCCGGATGTGGAGGTCCTGGGGTGGCGTGGTTACACATGGTCTGTGGTTGTGAGGCCGGTTGGACATACTGCCAAATTCTCTAAAACGACATTGGAGGCGGCTTATGGTAGAGAAATTAACATTAAAATCTCTCGCATGACCTCTGGTGGACATTCTGCATCAGCATGCCAATTGCACGCTCCCTCAACTTGAGCCATCTGTGGCATTGTGTTGTGACACAACTGCACATTTTAGAATGGCCTTTTATTGTCCCCAGCACAAGATGCACCTGTGTAATGATCATGCTGTTTAATCAGCTTCTTGATATGCAACACCTGTCAGGTGGATGGATTGTCTTGGCAAAGGAGAAACATTCACTAACTGAGATGTAAACAAATTAGCTTTTGTACAAATGGAAACATTTTAGGATATTTTATTTCAGCTCATGGAACATGGGACCAACACTTGACATATTGTGTTTATATTTTTGTTTAGTATACAAATCCCTGCAAGCTCCTGCACATCTCTAGCTGACATCTTTGCTAAAAGGTATTGTGTCAATTTAAAACTTGCACAAGACAAGACGGAATTGTCCATTTAAAGAAATGTAGCTGATGTATTTATATGGTTATCAAAAAGTCATGCCAGGGTAAGCCTACACGAAACACAGCCCTTATTTTAAGTGTTTCTAAAATCCCCTATGGGAAAAATGAATGGTGGAGAAACGATTGGAACCGCTAGGTTTTATGGGTATTATGACTCGCACTGTGGTACTTTATAATTGCAAGGGGTTACAGCCTCCGGAGGGCCTAAAGGCTCAATCACTGTTCAAGAGCATCTTCTTGCAGAAGATTTGCGGTGCGGCTTGTTGGGCATCCACTCCTATTTATATGAAGTTCTACCGACGTCACTGCGCCTTCATTGACACATACTGTCCTCATTGCCGGTGTCTCTGAGGGTTAATATTGAGACTGCCTGGCTTCGGAGAGCATGTGTGATAAGGGAGTTTGTCATATCCGACAGTGAGATGTTGAAGCAAATAATTGAAAGAGAATTACATTTTTGGTTTATCTTCCCACCTCTACATCTCACCAGATTCCCCTACTCGCAAGAGTGTGAGGAGGTTTGGCACGCTCGAGAATGATCAGAGGGCAGGCGAGTGGCTCTTTAGTATGAGGGGAGGGGCTCCAACAGACTTGTATAATTGTTCCTTCAAGCTATTTCTGGTGAATCCGCACAGTGTGACGTCTCACTCATAATATCAGAGAACCGGGGTTACGCAAGTTACCTTAAGTTATCAACAACAGCTATTGTTATTACAGTATTGTTTGCCCTGTGCAATAGGAAGTGGCCAATCTGATGGCTCTGGACACCAGGAAGACCTCTTCTCTATGGAAGGACCAGGCACTGGTGGAGATCAACATAGCAGTCCTCTACAGTTTTCAGGTGATTGCCAAGTGTTCTTGTATTCATCTGCACATTTCTAGACTGTTCTCCATTGTTTATAAATTACAGCCTAAAGTATTATTCTTTAGAAGTCTTTACATTATGTTATAAATTGGGTAATCTCAGCACGCAGACTCCAATGTTAAGGCTATCACAAGGGACTTTATGACTTTAAATTGATACTTGATGGCAACCTGAAACAACTGCGATGAATGAATTTCTCAGACAGGAACTGATCCCCATTATATGTTCCCAGTCATCTAAGGTTACCATAGTGGACCACCACTCTGCCACAGAGTCCTTCATGAAGCACATGGAGAACGAGATCAGGGTGCGGGGGGGCTGCCCGGGGGACTGGGTCTGGATCGTACCCCCAATGTCTGGAAGCATCACCCCAGTGTTCCACCAGGAGATGCTCAACTATCGCCTCACACCATCCTTCGAGTATCAGGTGAGGAGGAAGGAGAGTATGTGTGGCCAGGTCAAAGTAAAATATTTTCAAATACTTTAGCATCTCTTGATTTAGTTTTCCTGGTAAAATTAAATCAAATCAAGAGCACTTCAAATTGTATTTGACATGTAGTATGTACAGTGCATTCGAAAAGTATTCAGACCCCTTGACTTTTGTTACGTAACAGCCTTATTCAAAAATTTATTTAAATAGTTTTTTTCCGCTCATCAATCTACACTCATTACCCCACAATGACAAAGCAAAAACTGATTTTTAGCTTCCCCCCCCCCAAAAAAAAATAATCACATTTACATAAGGATTCAGACCTTTTACTCAGTGCTTTGTTAAAGCACCTTTGGCAGCTATTACAGCTTCAAGTCTTCTTGGTTATGACGCTACAAGCTTGGCACACCTGTATTTGGGGAGTTTCTCCCATCCTTCTCTGCAGATCCTCTCAAGCTGGTTGGATGGGGAGCGTCGCAGCACAGCTATTCTCAGGTCTCTCCAGAGATGGTCGATTGGGTTCAAGTCCGGGCTCTGGATGGGCCACTCAAAGACATTCAGAGACTTGTCCCGAAGTCACTCCTGCGTTGTCTTGGCTGTGTGTTTAGGGTCGTTGTCCTGTTGGAAGGTGAACCTTCGCCCCAGACTAAGGTCCGCTCTGGAGCAGGTTTTCATCAAGGATCTCTCTCTCTTTACTTTGCTCCTTTCATCTTTCCCTTGATCCTGACTAGTCTCCCAGGCCCTGCCGCTGAAAAACACCCCCACAGCATGATCCTGCCACCACCAGGCTTCACCATAGGGTTTGTGCCAGGTTTCTTCCAGACGTGACGCTTGCATTCAGGCCAAAGAGTTCAGAATCTTGTTTCTCATAGTCTGAGAGTCCTTTAGGTACCTTTTGGCAAACTTCAAGGGGGCTGTTATGTGCCTTCCGTCTGGCCACTCTACCATAAAGGCCTGATTGGTGGAGTGCTGCAGAGATGGTTGTCCTTCTGTAAAGTTCTCCCATCTCCATCTCGAACTCTGGAGCTCTGTCAGTGACCATCGGTTTCTTGGTCACCTCCCTAACGAAGGTGATTGCTCAGTTTGGCTGGGCGGCCAGCTCTAGAAAGATTCTTGGTGGTTCCAAACTTCTTCCATTTAAGAATGATTGAGGCCAATGTGTTCTTGGTGAACTTCAATGCTGCAGAAATGTTTTGGTACCCTTTCCCATATCTGTACCTCAACACAATCCTGTCCTGGAGCTCTACAGAAAATTCCTTCGACCTCATGGCTTGCTTTTTGTTCTGACGCACCGTGGGACCTTTATATAGATAGGTGTGTGCCTTTCCAAATCATCTCCAATCAATTGAATTTACCACAGGTGGACTCCAATCAAGTTGTAGAAACATCTCAAGGATGATCAATGGAAACAGGAAGCACCTGAAATCAATTTAGAGTCTCATAGCAAAGGATCTGAATACTTATGTAAATAAGGTATTTCTGTTTTGTTTTTTTAATACATTTTAAAAAATAAACAGTTTTCGCATTGTCGTTATGGGGTATTGTGTGTAGATTGATGAGGAAATGTTTTTATTTAATTCATTTTATAAAAAGGCTGTAACGTAACAAAATGTGGAAAAAGGGAAGAGGTCTGAATACTTTCCGAATGCACTGTATTTGACCCCAGGTTCGGGTAAGAATATGTCCTTTAAATGTACAGTAATGTCCTGTACTGACCTGTATGTTAAGCCTATTGTGAATATCTCTCTCTGCTACAGGCTGACCCATGGAATAACCACGTGTGGAAAGTAAACAATGGGACACCCACCAAGAAAAGAGCCATCGGCTTCAAAAAACTGGCCAAGTGAGTAGAGGTCCTTTCATTACACCTTAGGACAACATTATGGTTAATCTAGATTGAGGTTAGAGGTCGCTCATTCAGTCCTGCTAGCTTTTTATAGACTGAAGACTGAATCTAGAAATACACCCTATCACCAAGATTTTCCAATTCGGTGCAATTATAGTATAGGGCGGCAAAGCTGGTCGCCTTAAGTCTGTTTATCCTCCATATTCTCCTTTTTTTGCCACTCAATAATTGGGATGAGACGTGGTACAGACACAGGGAGGAGAGGAAGCTGATCTACTCAACGGTGTAATTCACTCAATCAACCCCTAAGGGAGTAATCAGAACAATGGTGAAAAATAAGAATTTGGCTTTTTTCTTTCTTTCGTGCGTTGGGTGGGTTCTGAGCTATTATTGGAATTGCCCCGAGGATACGACGAGCTATGATTGCCATCCGCTGTTTAGTCATGACGTGCAGCACTGCCTGTCTGCTCGAGCGAACCACACGAGCGCGGAAGGAAGCAAGTAAGCTACAGTAGGCATCTGAGTTTAGAAGACTTTAGAGGAGTGGGTGGGGGTTGTGGTGTAACAAGGTCTGTTTTGCCCTTGATCACTGGTGCCTATGATTTTATTTCTAGTTACATGATATAAAACCTTTCATGAATTAACCATTTTAAAATGTTTATTTAGAGCCATTTTATTACATTGTGAATTATAACTGTCTTCTCTCTGTCTCTGTCTGTGTGTGTGTGTGTGTGTGTGTGCAGGGCTGTGAAGTTTTCAGCCAAGCTTATGGGCCAGGCCATGGCTAAGAGGGTCAAAGCCACTATACTATTCGCCACCGAGACCGGAAAGTCTCAAGACTATGCAAAAACCTTATGTGAGATTTTCAAGCATGCCTTTGACGCGAAGGTAAACTCTTAAAAAAAATATTTGGGGAATATGAGTGTCATGTCTATTTTTGATGCTATCTTGAATGGAACAAAACATCCCTCTTAACCCCTTTGAGATTTTGAAGCATGCCTTTTGAGGCAAAGGTAAACCACACAAGTTGAATTCGTGTGTGTGTCATGTATTTTTGGGGGGACATTATTGAATGACAAAGCTGAGGCCCGCAGATTTGAAAAAAGCGAGGAGACAGTTTTCACACCAAGAAGGTGAAGTTACGCGGAAATGTGTATTTTTGTCACTTCCCCATTCCCTCTCATGCAGCAAAGCGCCAGGGGACACAGCGGCAGAATGAACCCAGCCAAGCGTTGAGCTGTAGTTTAAGATAAGATCATAAAACACTGCGGGCTGTGTAAATGTGTTTGAAAAAATAAATAATCACAATAAAAACACACAGCTCTGCGGCTCTCAATCATCTAGTGTTTCCCTCCAGGACATCTTTCTGTGTCTTCTTCCTGTTTGTTAATGTAATCAATCATACAAGAGTAAAGGATCTTGTTGTACTTGAGTCAGACAGGCAGATGCAGAGCGGATGAATGACTGGGCTGGGTTGTGTATTTCCTATTTTCCTCCCTGTTTCCTCCTCATTCTCTTGGCATGATGGCCCGTAGGCACGAAGGCTGCTGGAGTCAGATGGCAAGTCGGATGCCTTGGTGTTAATTGTATCGCAGCAGTTTATCACCTTGTTAATGCAAGGACGTAGTGTTCATTATGTACTAGTGCTCTATGGCCTCAGGTCCTGGGCTCATGACCGTGTGGAATGTTTTGTGGTCTTTGTCAGAGGAGGGAAGGGGTTAGAGGCTTCCTGGTAACTTAATGTTTTGATTTTGTTTTGTCCTTAATATGTCTCTGTGGTATTTTGGTAACACTGAGGATTTTTTGTCTTGAATATCTGCTGTTTTTTGTTTTGTGGAAAATTAAATGTTTTTTCAAAAAATGTTTTTATTTCAAAAATGTCTCTGGTTCACATCAAAATGAAGATATTGCGTCATGAAATGTGGATATTTTGATTGACACACTCATGTTCCACTACTATAGGTGATGTCAATGGATGAGTACGACATGGTGGACCTGGAGCATGAAACACTTGTGTTGGCTGTGACCAGCACCTTTGGCAACGGAGATCCACCTGAAAATGGAGAGGTATGATCAGCCAGTACAGTGTGTGTGTATGTTTGATTCACACAACACAACTACAGTATGTACCATCCATATTTTGGTTACACTTACATAAGGTAAACCTGCAAGCGATTGACTGTTGTGTGTTTTCCTGTTTGTGTGTAGAAATTCGGAGCTGCCTTGATGGAGATGAGACATCCCACATCTAACACAGAGGACAGAAAGTGAGTTCCCATTCAAACAGAGCATGTTGACATGGTATGTGTCCAAAATGACACCATATTCCCTATATAGTACACTACTTTTGACCAGGGCCCATAATGGGTAGTGCACTATATAAGGAAAAGGGTGTCAATTGGGATACAATCATGGCTGCAGTAATCCTCACAGACATCCTCATACTATCAGAGTACAGGTGAGATCCAGGCGCAGACAACATTATTGTTATTATACCAACAGGGGGCAGGCAAAAGACAGGTCAGGGGCAAGCAGAGTTTGGTAATCCAGAGTAGTGGGGCACAGGTACAAAACGGCAGGCAGGCTCAGGGTCGGGGCAGGAAAGGAAAGGAAAGGTCGAAACCGTGAAACAAAAAAAAACAGGCACTTTAGAGAGAGAGAGGAGTAAAGGGGGAAACCACTGGTAGGCTTTATGAACAAAATGAACTGGCAACAGCCAAACATAGAACACAGGGATCAATACACTGGGGATAATGAGGAAGATGGGTGACACCTGGAGGGGGTGGAGACAATCACAAAGACAGGTGAAACAGATCAGGGTGTGACACATACAGATGCATAGCGCTACTTATCAACACTTAACTGTGCTAGATTATTTTTGTGGGAGGGAGTGTGCCATCTCTTGTCCTTGTGCAAGACCATTAACCCTAAAATCGCTGATTTGCGACTGACCCTGCGCTCCTCCAAAGATGTGTGTTTGTCTTACCTGGGGTTGGGAGGAGAGCAGAAGTATTTCTGTCTCTGCCATGGACTAATAAAGTAACTGTTCTATACTGACATTGTACATGTTGTCCCTGTGTCTGCCTCTCTCTCAGGAGTTACAAGGTGCGTTTCAACAGCGTGTCCTCCTACTCAGACACCCGCAAATCCTCCAGTGACGAACCCGAGCCCAGGGTCAACTTTGAGAGCACCGGACCCCTCGCCAACGTCAGGTACAGTAAGCACACCCAAGCTTCTGTCCCAAAAAAATCCTATGCGACACCCGCATAGTGGTTGTTTAGGCGTCGGAGGTGGTACTGCGTTAGAGCTGTCAAATCCACAAAACATTAGCCTGTCATTGTTACTATCATCGATAGGGCCTACACTTTCTATCGCCCTTTTGAACTTCTTATAAGGAAGGGAGTGGTTTTTGCCACTCACCAGTGTGTCAATTCATACCTCAACTACACCTCCAACACTGCCAAAACATCAGCTATGCCGATGTCAGCCAACGCGTTAAAGCAGATTCTACTTGAATCTAGGCCTAAATATATGTTTTTAAAGAATGAACAGAGTTTAACAGGTTAACAAAACATCCAGACGTGAATACAGGTGATAGCCAAGGTGTTTGAACTGATATGACAGGGAGACACAACCCTCTGTCTGAGGAGAGCCTCAGGACATGTCGTCTTAAACCTGTTTTGATGGGTGTACGGCGATGGGAATGTCTCATTTTACCATCTCCACCTCTCAGTGTTTGCGAACACAGACGGGACATCTGGTTCAAGATAACACATGAACATCACTCTGACGGAGTGATAATTCATCCCTTTATACTGCCTGTCTGTATAGAGTTCTGTGAATACAGGAAGAAAGCTCTTTTGAGCAATATGTATGTAGACAATTGACAATTTCAAACACAATACAACCACGCATTTAAAATGATCAAAGATGACACAAACGTTGTGGTCCTTTTTAAATAAATGGTTAAAAAATTAACCAACATAAACATGGTGGGCCTAGACTACACAGTAGACCTAGCTTACTAGGCATACTTTGGTTAAACATTTAACACATAACAAAACAAAGACCAGGCTGACATTGTCATGACTCCCTTAGTAGATCAGCGATCTCAGGCTCCTGAACTGAGTCTGATGATGGTAATGCAGTGGATGCCAGATGATGGTGATGTATGGTTGTCTGAATCAAATCAAAGTGTGTGTTTGCATGTACACGTGTCTTTCTCTCTGTCGTTCTCACTCTCTCTCTCTCGTTCTCTCGTTCTCGCTCTCTCTCATTCTCACTCACTCTCTCGCTCTCTCTCTCTCTCACTCTCTCGTTCTCACTCTCTCGTTCTCACTCTCTCTTTCGCTCTTTCGTTCTCTCTCTCACTCTCTTCGTTCTCACTCTCGTTCTCTCTCACTCTCTTCGTTCTCACTCTCATTCTCTCTCTCTCTCTCTCTCTCTTGTTCTCGTTCACTCTCGTTCACTCTCTCGTTTTCTCTCTCGTTTTCTCTCTCTCTCATTTTCACTCTCTCTCTCTTTCGTTCTTTCTCTGTCTCCAGGTTCTCAGTGTTTGGCCTTGGCTCAAGGGCCTACCCACACTTCTGTGCTTTTGCCCACGCTGTGGACACGCTGTTCGAGGAGCTGGGGGGGGAGCGCATCCTACGCATGGGGGAGGGAGATGAGCTGTGTGGCCAAGAGGAGTCCTTCAGAAACTGGGCCAAGAAGGTTTTCAAGGTGGGGTGACTGGGGGAGTCATTATGGGGCATGTAACGCACACGTGTACCAGTACCAGTCAAAAGTTTGTACACACCTACTCATTCAAGGGATTTTCTTTATTTTTACTATTTTCTACATTGTAGAATAAGTGAAGACATCACAACTCTGACATAACACATATGGAATCATGTAGTAACCAAAAAAGTGTTAAATAAATCCAAATATATTTTAGCTTCTTCAAAGTAGCCACCCTTCGCCTTGATGACAGCTTTGCACACTCTTGGCATTGTCTCATCTAGCTTCACCTGGAATGCTTTTCCAACAGTCTTGAATTGTGTTGAGGTTGGGTGATTGTGGAGGCCAGGTCATGTGATACAGTACTCCATCAATCTCCTTCTTGGTCAAATAGCCCTTACACAGCCAGGAGGTGTGTTGTCATTGTCCTGTTGAAAAACAAATGATAGTCCCACTAAGCGCAAACCAGATGGGATGGTTTACCGCTGCAGAAATGTGGTTAAGTGTGCCTTGAATTCTAAATAAATCACAGACAGTGTCACTAGAAAAGCACCATCACACCTCCTCCTCCATGCTTCAAGGTAGGAACCATACATGCAGAGATCATCTATTCACCTACTCTGCGTCTCACAAAGACGCAAAGACACAAAAATCTCAAATTTGGACTCATCAGACCAAAGGACAAATTTCCACCAGTCTGATGTCCATTGCTTATTTGAGCTGTTCTTGCCATAATATGGACTTGGTCTTTTACCAAACAGGGCTATCTTCTGTATACCAACCCTACCTTATCACAACACAACACAACTGATTGATTCAAACGCATTAAGAAGGAAAGTTACCTTTTAACAAGGCACACCTGTTCATTGAAATGCATTCCAGGTGACTACCTCATGAAGCTGGTTGAGAGAATGCCAAGAGTGTGCAAAGCTGTCATCAAGGCAAAGGGTGGCTACTTTGAAGAATCTCAAATATAAAATATATTTTAATTTGTTTAACACTTTTTTGGTTACTACATGATTCCATATGTGTTATTTCATAGTTGTGATGTCTTCACTATTATTCTACAATGTAGAAAATAGTAAAAATAAAGAAAAACCCTTGAATGAGTAGGTGTGTCCAAACTTTTGATTGGTACAGTATATAACCACACACACTCTAATGGTAAAGGTCTCAGTAATGGTCTATACACCGCTGTATTTGCATCAGAGAATGCTGGCACACCTGGTGTTATGTATCATGTGCCCACAGGTGTCTGCATGATACAGTATGTACTGTTATATTCAGTTTAAATTAGGAACAACTCCCACACTCTGACACTCTGGTCTGTTGAATCATTTGTTCTTTGTCAAGGTAATATTTCAGGCAGCCAAATCTTGTAGTGTTCTTTCACGTTACACTACTTCAATGATTTTAATTGACACACTCTGTTAATTATGGTCTCACTTTGTGTGCCAGGAGCTTCTCTTTCTTGATTTCATTCATGATTCATCTCTTCAATCTCTAAAAAATATATAATTTTAAAAACCTTCATCTATAAAAGACAGAGCTTTGAATAATTGTCCTTTTAAAAGCAAGTGGTCTAAAATATGCTGTGAAAAAATTGCTTTGACCTCTACAAGAGCTCCTTCCAAGCGCCTATGGTTTGTCTGTCTTAAAGGCTGCCTGTGACGTGTTCTGCATTGGGGACGTGAACATTGAGAAGGCACACGATTCGTTGATCAGTAACGATCGATGCTGGAAGAAGAGCAAATTCCGCCTCACCTACACAGCTGAGGCCCCTGCACTAACACAAGGTAAACAAACAACAACACAAGGTAAAAACTGTTTCAATTTAAACAAAACATAATCTTTTTAGGTCTAATGTAGCCTCCGTAAACCCTTTATAAGGCTTCCAAAGTCATATTGATGCTTCATATTGTGAATGTGTCCTCCAACAGCACTATACAGCATCCACAAGAAGAAGGTCTATGGAGCCAAGATCTTACAGAGCGAAAACCTACAAAGTTCCACATCCAAGTGGGTGGATTTTGTTACAATACTGTAGACTAGACTGGAGAACATATTGAAATAGGACTTTTCTTAGCCTAAATCAGTTGTAGAAAATTCTACTTCATACGTAAAATTGTACTGTATAACGTCAAACTGTACAATAGTTATAAACTGTAACCACAGTTCTGAATCCACTAGCAGTCGCTCCACCATATTTGTTCGACTTCACACAAATAACGAGGACAGCCTGACGTACCAGCCCGGCGACCATCTGGGCATCTTCCCTGGCAACCATGAGGACCTGGTTACGGCCCTTATAGAGAAACTAGAGGACGCCCCACCTGTCAATCAGATCGTCAAGGTGGAGTTCCTAGAGGAGAGAAACACAGCTCTGGGTTAGTAGTGCACTGGGTCGTAGTTTCAGCAATGAAAAATACCCTTGCAGACAAAAACATGACCTTGGCCTGGACACCCTTGGGAAAAAGGTCTTCTAACCTCAATGGGACATCATTGTTAAATAAATCTAATAAAACTGAGTTTGATACCAGATGCAATCCTCCTAAGTGATTTAGGGTAACATAATGCACAAAAAAAGTCTAATACTGTACTATTAAATTATCTTATATTACAGTTTTGACGCATCTCTTCTGGTGCTTTATTTGCCTGTTATATTTATTTTTTCCTTCTGAAGGTGTGATCAGTAACTGGCTAGAGGAGCCTCGGATTCCCCCCTGCACCATCTACCAGGCCTTCCAGTACTTCCTGGACATCACCACGCCCCCCAGCCCTGTCCTGCTGCAGCAGTTTGCCTCCCTCGCCACCAACGACAAGCAGAGGAAGAAGCTGGAGACCCTCAGTAAGGTAATGAAGGGTTTTAACCATGTAGTTCAGTACAGTTTTTCTGAAGGAATTCAGTGATAGGACCCACCCTGATACTGTTATCTGAAGTAATTCAGTCAGGAAGACCCATGCTACTGACCCTGGTTACTCTCCCCATTGAGCAGTAGACTGAAACACGGTGACATCCAGGTGTTCACTTCCAATATAAACATTATTATTTATTGTGTAGGCTGCTATCCGACTCAAAATTAAATAATGTGGGATGGAATAAATTGCCCACGTTACCTACCGCTGGCGAGATACAGCTGCCCAGTGGGAAGCAACTTGCGTTGGGAAGCACTTTGATACAACACAGGTGCGCTGGTCACTCGCACTGGCTTGTCGTGCTTCCCGTGTGCAGTAAGTAACGTTAGCTAATAATAGGAATGTCATATTACACGTTTTCTCCCTCACCCATCGAAATAAACACATTTATTTTACAAGTTTTAGCCACTGATGAAAGGGGAAACTTGCGCCAGGCTGTTGATGCTGGCTAACAAGCCAGCATGAGTTGGTAGGTTTATTTGAATTCTGTCTGATTTTTGTTTGCCCTCTCCCCCCCCACCCCCTTCTAAACCCCACCCCCACGTGAACATTGATTCATAAATGAAAGTGTAGGAAAAAAAGTATTGTAAACGTAGAAATCTGAGTCGAAGGGAAGACCTGAGAAGGCAAATGTAAGAAAAGTTGCAAACAGAGCTACGCAGATTGTTGTAAATGACAAACATATTCAATTTATTTTTTGTAAATGTGTTAAAAACGTTACGTTGGCCAGGCAAGTGAGTGAGTGACTCACTCTTCATGGTTCAACTCATTCTCAAAAAACAAGAAAAGATAAAAGAAACTGAAGGGAGGGGGAAAAGTTTAGATGATGACTAAAGCCGGAAAGCCAAAAATATGCGACGTCTATAATACATAATTTCATCATCACATCAGGAGAGGCATTAGCTTGTTGTGAGTGCAGCGTCTAACTGGAATGTGTTTCACCTCTTGGTGAATGGAGTTGGAGAAACAACCATAATAACACATTTTCTCTGAAGCAATACATGATTTCTTTTGCCTGGCTCCTTACACTAGGGTATATTGAATGTACAAAACAAAAACATACCTCCTCTTTCCTCTCCAGGGCTTGCAGGAGTATGAGGAGTGGAAGTGGTACAACAACCCGACCATGGTGGAGGTGTTGGAGGAGTTCCCCTCTATTCAGATGCCATCCACCCTGCTGCTGACCCAGCTGCCTTTGCTCCAGCCCAGATACTACTCCATTAGCTCCTCACCGGACGTCCACCCTGGGGAGATACACCTCACCGTGGCCGTGGTGTCATACAAAACCAGGGGTAAGGGCCTGACTGCTAGGCTGAGCTTAGAAGCGTAGAATTAAGTTCCCCCATAATCACTGATCTTTGGTCGGTTCCTGTCCGCCAGGGGTTGGGCTAATAGACAGATACAGCGTACTTTTACTAGCCGTTTCAACATGGCTATTAAGGGACTCCGGCACCAGAGGTACAGTAAGAGCTTACCACCGGGCTGGGCACCAGGTGGGCGAGAGTTGGCACTTTTGATACCAATCCATTGGTGAATTCCGCCCACCTGGTACGCTGAAGGAGCATGGCTATGATATGAGGCTATGCAGCACCATGTTAACACTGACACAGCTGAATGTAGTGGAGATATTGGGGGTGGTGCTGTTCTAAGATATGGTAGCTAATTGAATGAGTCAACCTTTCTGGAGCAACCTTAAAGGAATTGAAAGCTAAATGTCGAAAGTTATCTTGGAAAACCAGCTTGTGTTTTAGGGCAGCTCTACCACCTTTTGGAATAACGACAGTACTTAATCACTACATGAACAAACGTCCAAGCTGGTTTTAACTGCAGTGTATAATGTGTGGTTAAATTTACTGTAAACACTAATACCGTAATTACATGGAAAATATGTGCAATATTGCGCATTATAAAACTGGTTGTTTGGATGCTGATTGGACGAGCAGCATTCTAAGCCATCCTGTATTGGCCATCAGACACACCTATGCCTGCTAACAGTTCCATCTGAAAATGATCACAGCGCCTCCATAAGAACATCATGCTCATGTTGCTGTCCGAATCATCTCTTGTATTTATCTCAACTCGCACATAATTTCCCCTTGCTTCCAGCCTAGCATTTAGTTTGGTATAGCAAGGGTTAATATATGCCTCGCTGTCGATCTCGGAAACAATGTTTCACTTTTGAATTTCGATCTCTGTAATAGTGAGTGAACGGTGCCTAGCCTAGACGAGATGAGACAACTAGTGTACTGTCATTCCAGGTTCAATGTTTGACGTGACTGAGTCAGCTGAAGTTGACTAGATAGGTAGCAAGTGACAAGAACGTTATCCAGCCTGCATTGTAACCATTTTGTTTAAATCTGATGACCAGTGCTTTTGCATAGCAACTATGCAAAAATAATTAAAGACTGGGTCACGTCTGTAGCAACATAGCCAAAAGTACTAACCAGATCGTTGTCCGGACTAGGGCTGTGGTGATCATAAAATTGTCAGCTGGTGATTGTCAAATAAATAACTACCATCTCGTTGCTTCCACGCATTGCCTACAAGGCACTGATGCAGACCTTTGGAATCTACATTTAAAAAAGTCTAATGAATAAATTTAATATACCCTACACCATCACAATAAATCAATTATATATTTTAGACCGGTCTAAAGAAACATAAGATGAAGAAAATGTAGTCAATTTCAGAAGAACAGAATAGCATATGTTAGGCCCTGATCTGGCTATGCAATATGGCTGTGGGCTACACTAGCTCATTTAGCAGACAAGGTTTGCTTAGAAGCCTGTGGCATTATTTTATAGTACGAAGAATACAATTGAACAGCTGAATGAAATAGAAAATATATTTTCTCCACAATTTCTGAGGGGGTGCGCACATGCGGCTATTCTGTGTTGAGAGGTTAACAAAGAAACAGGTCCTCCTACAGTGCATTCGTTAAGTATTCAGACCCCTTGACTTTTTCCACAAGTTACAGCCTTATTCTTACTGCACACGCCATTAGGGCTGAAAGGAATTGTCTGTAGAGCTCCGAGACAGGATTGTGTCGGCCGAACTGAGCAATCGGGATAGAAGGGCCTTGGTCAGGGAGGAGACCAAGAACCCGATGGTCACTCTGACAGAGCTGACAGGGCTCCCAAGTGGCGCAGTGGTCTAAGACACTGCATCTCAGTGCTAGATGCGTCACTACAGACAACCTGGTTCGAATCCAAACTGCATCACAACCGGCTGGGATTGGGAGTACCATAGGGCAGTGTCGTCCGAGTTTGACCGGTGTAGGCCGTCATTGTAAATAAGAATTTGTTCTTAACTGACTTGAATTGTTAAATAAAGGTTAAATAAAAAGCTCCAGTGGAGATAGAACCTTACAGAAGGACAAACATCTCTGCAGCACTCCACCAATCAGGCCTTCCAGATGGAAGCCACTCCTCAGAAGGCACATAACAGCCAGATTCTCTGGTCTGATGAAACCAAGATTGAACTCTTTGGCCTGAATGCCAAGCATCACATCTGGAGGAAACCTGGCACCATCCCTATGGTGAAGCGTGGTAGCAGCATCATGATGTGGGGATGTTTTTCAGTGGCAGGGACTGGGAGACTAGACAGGATCGAGGGAAAGATGAACGGCGCAAAGTACAAAGAGATCCTTGATGAAAACCTGCTCCAGAGCGCTCAGGACCACAGACTGGCTCGAAAGTTCACCTTCCAACAGGACAATGACCCTAAAAATGTCCTTGAGTGGCCCTGACTTGAACCCGATCTAACATCTCTGGAGAGACCTGACATAGCTTGAGAGGAGCTGCAGAGAAGAATGGGAGAAACTTCCCAAAAACAGGTGTGCCACGCTTGTAATCACTGCCAAAGGTACTTCAACGTCTGAGTAAAGGGTCTAAATACTTATATAAATGTGATATTTCAGTTTTATTTTTTTATAAATTAGCAAACATTTCTAAAACTGTCTTTGCGTTATAGGGTATTGTGTGTAGATTGATGAGAAAAAATATATATTTTATCAAATCAAATCGTATTTGTCACATGCTCCGAATACAACAGGTGTAGACCTTACAGTGAAATGCTTACCTACAAGCCCTTAACCAACCATGCTTTAAAAAATAAATAAGCATCTCTTTCAAAGCACTTCATGGCTACAGATGTGAGTGCTACAGGTTGGAAGCCATTTAGGCAGGTTACCTTAGTGTTCTTGGGCACAGGGACTATGGTGGTCTGCTTGAAACATGTTGGTATTACAGACTCAATCAGGGACATGTTGAAAATGTCAGTGAAGACACTTGCCAGTTGGTCAGCGCATGCTCGGAGTACACGTCCTGGTAATCCGTCTGGCCCTGCGGCCTTGTGAATGTTGACCTGTTTAAAGATCTGTCAATCAATTTTAGAATAAGGCTGTAACACAACAAAATGTGGAAAAAGTCAAGGTGTCTGAGTACTTTCCGAATGCACTGTAAATCGGTTGACTGGACAATAACATCTAAGTTCCCTATATTAGGACATGTGTATATGTTTTACTGGTTTCGGGTTAATTGGTTTCTGTTTATATGTTTGTATTTGTGCATGTATTTACACTACATACATCTAAGTAACAACAAAGATTAAATCGGCACCAGTTTACCTCAACTGCCAGTTAATAAAACACAAACAGCTGGCGACAAGCATCTCTTTCAAGCAGTTTCTTTCTCTGAGATGCATTGTGTGTGATATGATGTGATGTGCGTGATGCTGAGAGTGATGGTTTAATTACAGTCATTTGCCTACACTGGAGACAAACACCCTTTAGCACAGGGAACTGCATGATGTGTACTCTACCTCAGCGTTAGTTTGCGTGGTGCGTAGTGGAGAGAAGGAGGTACGCAAGTAAAGTGGATGATGGCTAATTGCCTCTTTTTCAGATGGAGAGGGCCCTATCCACCATGGAGTGTGTTCATCATGGCTCAACAGAATAGAGGCAGAAGAAATGGTTCCCTGTTTTGTTAGAGGGTATAACACTTTGCTTCTTACTCGTTGAATGGGATACATGTTATTTTCTATGATTGACGTTCGGAGAATATCTTGGACTATAATAAATTTCAACGTTGTACATTTATTCATAATATATAACACTGTACGTATTATGATTCATATACAACATTGACTCAGTGTGTATTCTACTCTTTGATGCTAGGGCTATTAAAAATGCCTTGATTCGTAGCTTATATGGTGTTTTCAACAATTATTTTGTAATTTATTTTTATTTTTATGTTGTGTCTTCAATTGTAATTGGATGAAAATTGCTTTGATTGTAGTGCTCCTACGTTCCGATTGCCAAAGGACCACAGAGCTCCGTGTATCCTAGTTGGTCCAGGCACTGGGATCGCCCCCTTCAGGAGCTTCTGGGAACAGAAACTTTTCAACTATGAACACAAAGGTTTGTTTACGTTTAAGAATAGGAAAGCACTCACACACCTGCTCTTACTTGTATATGTGTGGAAATTATTCGATAAGGACTTGAAAGAAAATGAAAAAGCCACACTACTGCCAGTATCACTTGTGTTTATTCAACTTTACAGAGTGAAACTTTATAAATAAACACTAGTCTTTAGATGACTCAAACATTATAGTTCAGTGAAAGATGAAGTTAGGATCTGAACTTACAAAGTAATGTGTTTGTTACCGTAGGGATCAAATCCTGCCCTATGATCCTGGTATTTGGGTGCCGGCAGTCCCAGATAGATCACATCTACAAGGAGGAGACTATCCAGGCTAAGAACAAGGAGGTGTTCAAAGAGCTCTACACGGCCTACTCCAGAGAGCCTGGCAGACCAAAGGTACTGTTAACTTTAAATATTTAGTTAGTCCATTTAAAGTTAACCCTCTTAGTGGGGGGGGGTACGTCCATACACGTTTTAAACTGGTACCGGACCGCCTTCAGGTGAGGCTTGTGTTCACTCACAAACAACTGACGTGTTTGTGAGTGAACTGACAAATGTACATGTTTATCCTGTATCTCTATCAAATCTCATTCTATCTCTTTCTCCTCTATGTCTCTGACACAGAAATATGTGCAGGATGTGCTTCGTGAGCAGCTGTCAGAGACTGTGTACCAGTGCCTGAGGGAGGAGGGAGGACACATCTACGTGTGTGGGGACGTGGGTATGGCCGGGGACGTCCTCAAGACCATCCAGCAGATCATCAAACTGCAGGGAAACATGACACTGGAGGACGCTGGGTTCTACATCAGCAAACTCAGAGTAGGGACAATATGCTTCACTATACTGTACACTGTTAACTAACAAACTAACCAACCTGACAGACAAAACATACAAAGTAACCAAGTCAAACAATTTTAATTTGGACCTTGGAAGGTTCACTTTTTGAGATGACTGCACTCCTTATACCTACCTACTTGTGGATGATTTCCAGAATATGAGAGACACAATCAGAATTTTGTTCTGTGGGATTCAAAAGATAACTGAAAGGAAGGCTCTTACGTTAACTACTCAAAGAAATAGAAACCAATAACAAAAATATAATAAGCAATTTTAAGACGGCCAACTGTACAAGGGTCACGTGAGCAAAATGGCTAGATCACGTTTTACTAAGGAGAGGGATATATTTATAATCAAACTAATTTCGAAAGAGCTGCCTGCAACAGAAAATAGGCAATTTATTGATCAACTAAGTAAAGCTTTTATCCAAGCTCTGGCCATTGAAAAAAATGTTTCAAGCAATGCTGTACTGTACACTACACATCACTGTACCCATCTTTTCTCTGTCAACAGCTCGCCACACTGAATCAATTGTATAATTCTGTGCCCATCTCATCTCCCAAATATTCTCTCCTCGCAGGACGAGAACCGTTATCACGAGGACATCTTCGGTGTCACGCTGCGTACCTACGAGGTCACCAACCGGCTGCGTTCAGAATCCATCGCCTACATCGAGGAAAGCAAAAAGGACTCTGACGAGTGAGTCTTTAGCATTTTCCCCCACAGCGTCCATTCTGTTCCCCTCTAGTTATTTCACGGCGACCAATTGTCACCAGGACATCTTTGATGTCTTTACATGTTGTGCCATACTTGTAGGAGGGACCTGCAAAGCTGTAGATACACTGGAGATACATCCCCTGGTCTGATTTATGACAGTTTTCAAAATGCGGAACAAGTAACCATAGAAATCAGTTGAAAGAGGCTCCAACTCAGCTAACCGGATTGCAGTGTAAGCGATGGGCTCTGTTATGTTCTCCACTCATTCTGCGTTTGTGCTTTTAAAGATAAGAGCCTCCTTTTTATCCGTATACACTTGTCATAAGAGGAGTGGAGAATGAAGGCTGACTTGCACAATGCCTCATTAAAAGCTGCATAATAACGTATGGCGGTTTGTATTGGCCAGCCACCATGGTTCCTGTGTGAAATGTCACTTGAATTTCTCAGTGTTGTCATCAAAACCCTTGTTACTGAGTGAGCTGGATGAGTAATGCCTGTAACCTCTCTCTCATTCTGTCACTTGCATGCTCGGTCTAATGCCTCTCTCGCTCCCTCTCTCTCTGTTTCTGTCAGGGTGTTCTGCTCGTAGAACCATAAGTGGGGCTTCCGGATCTTTCTGATGTGGACCAATTGGAAGGGCCGTATGCAGCAGTGGGGCAGGGAAATTAGTGACACTTCAGCTGGTCGAAAATACTGTGCCAAGTTTTGTACTGTAAAAAACATTTTTGGGTTTGTTTTTGTTCTTTTTTATACCAGTTCTGCTTCGTTATGGTCAGTCAGGCTCTGCACTTAGTCTGTAGCAATGTTTTGAAATATTTTATTTTCAAAGAACTTTGAGATGTTTTGTTAAATTATTCCAAATGGATTACTTTCTGATTTCATTATGCATCATAATGTGCACCCAGTATTATACCTGCCACTTTGTTGATGCATGAGCAAGATGACAATATTAGTAAAGAAATATATTATACTGTTCGTTAGCTATTTAATGTTAGTCAAAACCTTTTGCTACATTTTTATATTTGCAGGACTACTTGTGGTACATGGAAACAAGGTCACAATGCTTTGATTGGAGATGCAGTCTGAGTTCCATTCCTAACCAACTGATTCTGGTGCATTTCAGCGTATACAAGGCCGAACAGTTGTCAGTCAGAGCTGTTCTAGCCTGCTTTGTTGTGCATTGTTCATAACTGAGATTCACATTTTTTTTTGGGGGGGGGGGGGGGGGTTGTAAGAGTGTGGGAGAGAGAGAGAAAGGGAAGGAGAGAATGAAAGAGGGGGAGAACTAGAAAAAGAGAGGCTACGCTTAGTGTTGAAGACAGTAAGGAAACGAATGCAATGAAATAACAATGAACTAGATTTGGTTAACCTATAACCTCAAGCTTCCAGCCACACGGTCATCCAAAACTACAACAGTATTCAGACTCTCCTTGACAGTCCATCAAAATGCATCTGCTCCTCTTGTCAGCTTTCTCTGTTTCCAGCCTGTCTGTCTCTTCAAAATAGCAGTTTTCTCCCCATTGGTTTCATAACAGTAAATGCATATAGATGTGGGAGAAAACCATTGAAATGTTTGAAATATCATGCTATGGGAGAAAACTATTAAAATGTTTGAAATATCATGCTATGGGAGAAAACTATTAAAATGTTTGAAATATGCTATGGGAGAAAAACATTCAAATGTGTACCTCCTGTATGCGTTCTCATAACCAATATTTAAGTATATTACACACAAAAACAAGTAATCTAGAGGTATCTGCATCTTAGAAATGGTATACACTACTACCAAGGGAAAAGACCATGGCACATATCTGACTGCCTTCCTATTTATTCACTACATGCTGAGTTATTGCTGTCTGACGGTTAGAAAGTACTTTACATAGTATTTACAATGTGAACAGAGTATTTCAAATTAATCAAGAGGTTGGGTTGCTATACTTTGCTGGTTCTCCAACCATTACCACATCCTTGCGATCTCAGTTTTCACCATCATTATAACCTTCCATGTAACCAGAGTTTTATATATGGCTACATGTATTTTAACTATCCATGTAAAGGAACCCTGCAGTGTCAGTCTAATCCCCATGTCATCAGATCTGGATTAAGGGCAGAGTGGCGTAAATCTCATGAGGCAGAAATCTCATATTGACATCAATGCACGAGTAGATGAGTGTTGCTTTATGGTTTTATTGTTCCTTCGTGTCTCTTTCTCTCTGTGTATGTGTCTCTCTCACTCAGTTACTCCATCCCTCTTTCTCTCGGTGTATGTGTGTCTCTCTCACACAGTAACTATATCCCTCTTTCTCTCTGTGTGTCTCTCTCACTCAGTAACTCTATCCCTCTTTCTCTCTGCCACCACCTCCCACTGCATGCCCACATGACTTGTGATGCTGCCACAGCTCCCCCTCTTCTCCCTCCTCCCAGAGACCTGACACCTGTCTGAAGGTCTGTCAAGTGCTGTGTGTGTGCGTGCATGTGTCCATGAATGCTGTGTGATAACCACAACAAAGTGCTTTTGCAAAAACAAAATGTATTTGTCTGCATGTATTCTCCATTCACTGTAACCATCCACTTTTACCTTCACATGTCGTTTGTCTTTCTTGAGAATTAAATTAACCTTCCATCTATGTCTCTGCACACAAACCAACATTGAACGCTACAGCATGTGTCCTCTGCAAACCCAAACAATTCTGATTGCATTTTCAAGATCAAGAAATAGATCATACAGGTCATTGCTTTTGGTTGTCGGTCGTCATGGCAATTCAACTATGCTGAGTTTACATAATCATAAAATAAGGTTAAAGACTGTCTTAATTTAATGATGTTTATTGCTGATGGGTTTTCGGTGCAAGCGCGTTTCTGTGTTCTGTCTCTGCTACTTACTGGCGCGAATAGAGTACGTTTTTAATGGGCGGAGAATAGGCCAACCTGTTAATTGTTCCTCTTGCTGAATGTTCCTCTTCCACATTTAATTTGTTTAAGCAGGTTTTGGGGAATTTGGAATGAGGGCCGCTAAAACTCTGATGTAAAATGTGCAACGACATAAAAAAAAATATATATATATATAGCATATAGACTAAGACAAAGAAACAACTGAACTAACTTTTTTCTAAGAATGTATTTTGATTATATAAATAGGTATTATTATGTCTCTTCTGCTTGGTTAAAAGAACCCAAAAGAAAACAAACAAGGACTACAGTGGTCTACCTGGGAAAAACCGCAGCACCAGCTGAATGCATGATGTACTGTACCTCTGTGTCCTCTTTTAAAAAAGCTCTGTCTACCTACCAGCACTGTGTCACTCAGTACGACTGTGACTCCGACCATACAGTGTGATGGGACAGACGGTTGATGTGCTCAAGGGGTTTCTGTGTTTGTATCGCTGCTGCTAAACTCCAAAAACCCAAACAACCTCTGCTATATTGCTCCTTGGTGTGGAATTTATCAACCTTGACGGTTTCCATTTTAATGCATACTGCAAGGAACTTTGCATTTAATTAATTAAAAAAAACTTTACAGTATGTGTCAATACTGTGCTTGTTGTCTTTTATTGTGTGTTTAAACTAGTGTCATGGGATCTTAAATGAGTGGGACGTGGGTAGTGGAGTTTAAGGTCAGCTTGGATTGTTGTTGAGTGTTGCCTGCGCTCAGGCATTTTCAAAGATTCCGTAGGTATAGGAGATGTATGGTGTACACTCCATGTCCTGTGCCTTTGCTATATCGAACTGATTATAATGACTGAAAACAAGCCAGCTCTATGCGCTTCCTGCTTTTGTTGTCATTCTCAAAGCCTACAGGGTAGGGACTCCGGTACAATAGAGATACAGCTAGAGATACAATCCAGCACCATGGTAACCTAACAACAAAGTAAATCAGCCAAACATTAAACCAGCCCCCGTGTCCTCAGCCTCCTGTGGATTGGTGGGTGTGAGCCAGAGTGAAAAGCCCACAACTTCCTTATTAGCTGAATAGCTTGCCAGTCAATAGTTTTTACGAGGTTGACCCTCCTATCGAGCAAGATATGTTGGAGAAGCAGTCAAGAAGTTTATTGCACTGATTTTACCCTCAGTCACATATACCATTATAACACATCTTAGATTTACATCAGCACACTCAAACTAGCAAAACTACTGGTGAAAGCTTACAGACTACAAAATATATTGGGTGGAAGACAAGCCGAGTCCATTGTGTTGGAACCATGGTCATTGGGAAGAAGTTGGCCAAAGAGTCCCTGCTGCCGTCTGTGCTGGAGGATGATGACGCGGAGACGGAGAGTGAGAGAGCACAGCTGGGTGGGATAGGGAGCCGACCACCCAGCAGACCCAGGAAAGCTTTCAGTAGGGGAAGCGTCGACAGACAGGTAGATGGACAGATGGATTTGACTTGAGAGATAATAGATTTGGTAGCGTGTCACTAGAACATGTGTTTTTGTAATTTGTCTTTTACTTTTGTCAATATCCACTTTGAGGGACACAGTCCTACTGGTTTCCTTGATCAGCCTCTGATTAAAATGCATGAATAAACACCAGCATATTAGCTCTCATGATTTGAGTTATGCAGCCCTTTTCGTTACAGTACATCTGTAATACAGTGATGTCTCCACTACCATTCTAAAACCAGCTGCTACAGTATGATCAGTGTCAATTCCTTGAGCCTCAGCCACACTCTCTCTCTCCCACTCCCTGCTGCAGACAGTGACACGGTCAGGGTCCGGCCGCCACTCCAGCCCTGAGGGGGAGGTGTCAGACAGGGGTGAGAGAAAGGAGGATGAGGGGGAGGAGGAGGAAGAACAGGGCAGTGGAGGTGGCGATGGAGACACACAGGAGAGGGGGAAGGAATGTGTCATCACAGCTTCAGACGAGGACTATGAAACAGACTTGGAGCTGGGAGGTAGGTAGCACATCGTAGCGCTGCGAGTTCTTAATAAAAGAGAGAACGAGAGAAAGGTGGGTGAATCACAAGTTCTGATGAAGGGCGTAAGGGAGCTAAGGGGCAGCAGAGTGTGTGGTTTGCACATGCTCTTTCTGTTTGTATCCCTCCCTCTCTCTCTCTCTCTCTCTCTCTCTCTCTCTCTAGGAAGACATCGTTAACAATTTCATATTCTCTTCATATTCTTTCATAGAAAGAACCCTCATGAACCCTTCTGAAGCCCTACTGTGATCATTTGATCATACGTATTTAGATCATGCTTTCCATCTCTCACTTCCCCTCCCCCTCTCCTCCTGATTAGTTGAAGGGATGGCAGAAACAAACACCTACACACACTCCTGCGCAAACATAGATTCCTGTTCTCCATCTTAATGACTTCATCTAGGCTTTGTAGTAAGGCCTCTTTCACCATAAGTGAAGGCCATCTTGTACATGAATGAGCTAGTACCCACTACCCAGTCCCCAGACATGGTGAAATCAACCGCAAGGGACTTTAACGACCATCTTAGGCGGTCAGAGGGATATGTAGAGATGCCAAGTCTTTTTACTCAGTGTTTTGATAATGAGCGGCTCTGATGGAGAAACTTGTTCAAATACTATTTGAAATCATTGAAATACTTAGAGCATTTGCTTAATCTGTCTGAAGTGCTCAGTGGACAGGGTTTTCTGTGTTGGGACGATTCTATTGGTTCCATTTTCAAGATGGCGCCGTACTGTATGGCTGCCGTCTTGTGTGCTCTGACTTTTGTGTTTTTTTTATTCTTTGGCATTTATTTGTATTTATTTTGCACGGAACGTATCCATTATCATTTATTATGCTCGACAATAACTTTTGAACATCACGTTACTATTCTCAATTCTGGCTTCAACTTACATTTCGACTCATCTGCCCTGGGCTCTTTGTGTAATTCAGTAGGAAACGCCAGCAAAATAGAGACAGGAGTGGGAGAGCCCTGGCGAGTTAAGGCGAAGGGAAAACCAGCCACCTCTTCCCTCCATTCTATTGGCCAATGTACAGTTTCTTGATAATAAGATGGATGACCTCCGATCGCGGATTTGCTATCAATGGGACTCTCGTAACTGCAATACTCTCTGCCATTCCGAAGCATGGCTTTCAGACAAGATACCCCCCAAGGCAATCCAATTTGATGGATTCTCCATTCACCGAGCAGAGGACATTGGATTCAGGGAAATCAAAAGGGGGAGGGGTATGCCGGCTTCATCAACTCTAGTGTCTCTAAGTCTTGACCCATTGTTCACCCGTATTGGAATACCTAATGGTGAAATGCCGACCCTTCTACCTCCCAAGAGAGTTTTCAGCTGTTATCGTGGCTGCTTTCCTTGTGGCCGATTAATTGAATTCTGCGTCATTAAGACACAATGCCCAAATTCCATCAACACATCTCCTTCGCCGCTAGGGGCTATAAAGTCCTAGACCACTCTACCCACAAACAAGCATACAAGGCCCTCCCTCGTCACCCCTTCGGCAAAGCAGAAGGTTAGTAAGGCCGCGGGGCCGGACGGTATTACAGGGCACGTTCTCAGAGCATTTGCAGAACAGCTGGTGGGCATATTCACGGTCATTTTCAACCTCTCCTTGTCCCAGTCTGTGATCCCCAGGTCTCAAGCTGACCACCATCATTCCTGTTCCCAAGATCTCTAACTGCTACCTGCCACAATGACTACTACCTTGTAGCACTCACATCTGTAATCATGAAGTGCTTTAAAAGGTTGGTTATGGCACACATCAACGTCATCATCATAGACACCCTAAACCCACTCCAATTTGCATACCGTACCAACAGATCCATAGACGAAGCAATCTCAATTGCTGTCCACACTGCCTTCACCCACCTAGAGAAAAGGAATACCTATGTGAGAATGCTGTTAATTGACTACAGCATAGTCCCCTCCAAACTCGTCACCAAGCTTGAGACCCTGGGACGGAACACTTCCCTCTGCATCTGGATCCTGGACTTCCTGATGGGCTGACCCCAGGTGGTGAGGGTAGGCAACATCACCTCCGCCATACTGACCCTCAACACGGGGGTCCCACAGGGGTGTGTGCTTACTCCCCTCCTGTACTCCCTGTTCACACACGCCTGGCCATGCATGACTCCAACACCACAACGGTGGTAGGCCTGATCACCAGCGACCATTAGACAGCCTACAGAGAGGTGGTCAGTGACCTGGCATAGTGGTGCCAGGACAACAACCGCTCCCTCATTGGCAGGAAGACCAAAGAGCTGAGATCAGATTCCTTGGTGTCCAAATCACTAAAGACTTCAAATGGTTCACACTCACGCAAACAGTGCTGATTTGGTATGGGCCCTCAAATCCTCAACATGTTATACAGCTGTACCATTGAGAGCATCTTGACTGGCTGCATCACTGCTTGGTATGGCAACTGCACCGCCCTTGATTGCATGGCGCAACAGGTGGTGGTGCGGACAGCCCAGTACAACACTGTGGCCGAGCTCCCTGCCGTCCAGGAACACTAAATCAGTCAGTGTGAAAGGAAGGCCTGGGAAATTGTTAAAGCCATAGACTGTTCTCACCCAAGCCATAGACTGTTCTGAGCAATAAGTCTGACACCTACAGGCTCCTGAACAGCTTCTATCTCCAAGCCGTAAGACTGCAAAATAGCAAACAAAATGGCTACACAGACTATCTGCATTGACCCTCACATACTCAATCTACACACTCACTCACTCACTCACTCACTCACTCACTCACTCACTCACTCACTCACTCACTCACTCACTCACTCACTCACTCACTCACTCACTCACTCACTCACTCACTCACTCACCCACCCACCCACCCACTCACTCACTCACACTGACATTCCAACACACACACACACACACACACACACACACTTAATTTGCTCACACACATAACATGCACACACATTCCTACTGACCTACACAGATGTACATAGAAACATAATATACGCTGCTGCTACTCTGTTTCCTAGCCACCTTACCCCTATATATAAATACCCCTACCACTCCAGTATCCCTGCACATTATAAATATGGTATTGGCACTGACCCTGGAACTGACCCTGTATATAGCTTACTTACTTTCTTCTATTTCTCATGTGTTTTTGTTATTTTTAATGATTTTTCTTTATAGTACTACTGATATTGATTACTGTATTGTTGGGAAATAGTAAGTAAGAAAGCTATATCACTGCATGTGACAATAAAAATGTAAATCTTAAAACATTGTGTCAGGCAAGTTCATTCAAGCACAGCAAAGGTATTTGAAAGGATTTCAAACAGTATTTGAACTCATGTCTTGTGTCTGCTTGGTTCTGTTGCAGATGTGAGGGAGGCATATTACCCGACGGGCCAGACTCGATACAGGGAGGCATGTAGAATGTTCAACGTAGTCCCTGTATCCTATTTCCTGAGACACATGTGCAACACTGAGCTGACCATGATGCACCATGGCCTAGGGCCTCAGGTAAAACTGACCAGGCCAGTGCCCTGTTTGAATAATGTAAAAATGTTCCCATCCACCGTCTCTCCCTCATGCTCCCTCATGGTCTCCTCCTCCAATGAGCTTTGAGAGGGAAGCATAGAATTGAGGAAACAAGGAGGGAGTAAGCAAGGATTTGACATAATGAATTGAGCAGTGCCCTGTTTGAATAATGTACAAAATATTCCCTTCCCTTCCTTCTCCTTCCTTACTGATTAGGTTCATTTTAAGTGATTACTGATCTTACAGAATGTTTAAAGGTGAAAGGAGGGTTTCCAGCGTGTTGCTTTCACCAATCCAATCAGATCAGATCAGTAATGAGGGATGGATGGAGGGGGGAGTGGATTCAGTTGCTCTTAACTTAACTCTGTATCATTAAGACTACATAACACTAGCATATACAGTGTAGCCTAAAGATTGACTTTAGGCTACATAGTGATGAGAAAAACAGTATTTCTAGATTACCACTAGCCAACTAGTTTACCTATATAATGTTCTGTGTCATACTGTAAGCCAGTTGTCAGGACTACCGTTATGAACTCTGCTGTGTCATTATCCTGACCGAATTATGAAGCCTTTATAACGGACGATTCAAGTGAAATGTTACCATGTATCTGCAAAAGCTGAGCGCTTAAAACAGCTCTGAAACAGTTCTGAAAAACCAGAGTAGCCAGCCATATGCTTGCTATCTAATTGCCAAGTAGATAGTCTTACCCAGAGCAATATGTTCTGCATTCTGTTTAACACCAAATCTAATGACATGGCTGGCTGACTGGAGCCTGAAGCTGAGGTAAAAAAAAAGAAATAACTCAGGTGAGGCATCTTTCATATCATCTGCACAGCCTGGCATCTTTCATATCATCTGCACAGCCTTGTACTCTCTCTTTAGCCAGACAAAACAATAATTTCTTAGACTGTCTCATTCCCTGAACCCACGCCTCCCTCCATGTGACCTCTGTCTGCTTCATTAGTCTAAACCACGGAACTGAAGCCTAGCGGATATGAGAGGTCCTTCAATAAAGAACAAGGTCATTCTGGCACCCATTAGATGTTTTTCTAAAAAACACACAGACAGGCACACACCTGCTCTCAGGCGCACATCCTCCTCTCTTCATGAAATAGAGAGAAAAAAACAACAACAGAAGACGAAAGAGAGAGAAAAAGAGAAAAGAGAGAGAGAAATAGTCTTTGTGTGAAATGTGTTCTGTAGGGCACCAAAGCGCTGGCGGTTTCCTTGGTAACCAACACTTCCCTCCTGAAGCTGAACCTCAAGGATAATTGGATGGAAGGGACTGGCGGGGCTGCCATGGCCGAGATGTTAAAGGAGAACTGTTACATCACAGGTGGGCACTCCTCCAACCTCCGCTCCAAGGCCCAGGGGGCTCAGGGGGGCTGCGGTACCACCCACACCCATCCGCATGCCGCCCTCACCCCCTGCCACCCTTGTCGTGCCTCGACACCTAGGGACCTATTTAACATTCAGTCAGTGTCTTGCTAGCAACTAGCTCCGTACACAGTTCATGATCCAGGGGAGGAAAAAGTGAGAGGAGTGTGAGGGTTGTTATTTTTACATAAAGAGGTGGTTAAGGCCCTTAAGGGTATACATGCTGACGTTCATTCTCTCTCCGCAGTCGATATGTCAGATTGTTTCACCACTGAGTGTGTCATTATATCCACCACCACAATTACAAGGGTCCTAATTTCAGAACTAATAACTGTCATTCACAATGCCTTCATGACACTGCTATTAGAGTCATAGGTTAACTGCTGCCAACTAAAGTGGAAAGTGATGCTATAAGATTGTATCTCACCTGAACAAATCTGGTAGATATCTCATTAGATTACATTAGATTTTAAAGAAATGAAAATAAATTGAATAATCTTTATAAAGTGGAAGGCAGACAACATTACAACAGGATGAATACATTAACATCAACCTATACCATTTACAGTTTTTTTGGATTGCTTAAACACGATTTTCAAAACAGGGCCCGTGTTTTCAAAACACTACACACAATTAGCACAACCACACACCCAGTTAGCAAAACACTACAGATCCTTTGCATAATTAAACACTCTTGTAAAAACTATACACTTCTGTTTAAAAACCACACTTTGTTACCATATGAAACACACAGGTTTCACATTACTATACTCTGTTTGCATGAGTTACACTCTGCTGTGATAAATCTAAAACACTTTTAGCACTTCTACTTTCCTATGATTAGAGTAGGCTACCATCAACAAAGTACAAATATAATGTAAATCCACCAAACACTACACAAGACCAATGTTGCAGACTGAAGAAACTCATTTATTTCTCAACACGCCCAAAATATTGACATGGACATTCATAATACAGTACAATACGTAAAGTGACATTTTGTTACAGTAAGTTTTCTGTAAAAAAAACCCTAGACATTGTCTCTTCGCCTAGCTGGATCTGGCCAGAGAATTTCATCAACATCGCAGGCAATGTTGTCATTAGCAAGACACCTTGGAAAGAAACGTCTTGAATGACGAATCCATCCTTGCATTGCTGCTACCTCCATCTGGTCACAGGCCTCCTCCATGGCTTGGATGAGGGGTACCTCAGCCTGGAGACGGAGATCATATACCTTCCACCGCCATGCCGAGAAAAACTCTTCTATAGGGTTGAGGAATGGAGAGTATGGCGGAAGATATAGGACGGTGAAATGTGGATGTTGCTGAAACCAGTTCTGAACCAGAGCAGAGCGGTGGAAAGACACATTGTCCCAGACAACAATGTATTGCATGTGATCGATTTGATTTGCTGCTGTTATGTGGGGCAATTGGTCCAGGAATGTAAGTATGAGTGCTGTGTTGTAAGGGCCCATATGGGCATGGCGGTGGAGAACCCCATTTTGTGTAATGGCTGCACAGAGTGTTATATTACCCCCACGTTGCCCTGGGACATTGACTATAGCCCTGTGTCCAATGATGTTTCTTCCCCTCCTTCGTGTTCTCGTCAGGTTGAACCCAGCCTCATCTACGTAAATGAACTCATGCTGGATCTCCTCTCCATCCATTCGTAAAACTCCCTGAAGAACAGTGTCAGGCAAAATTGTTTAGTTCAGTGTAGTTCTAGTATACATATTACAGTACAGTAAAAGATTATGAGACAGTATGCAAGATCACACTGCTAAAGTGAATACATACCTCTGCATAATCATGCCGCAGTCGTTTCACCCTTTCGGAATTGCGCTCAAAAGGCACTCGATAAATTTGCTTCATTTGAATATGTTTTTTTTTTAGGATGCGTGCCAGTGTTGATGTTGAGACCTGATGGATATCGTTGAAACTGGCGTGGTTATTGACAATGTTAGCTTGGAGCTGATTGAGTGTTATAGCATTGTTGGCCAAAACCATGTTTACTATCTCCCTCTCTTGCTGTTCTGTGAACATAGGAGGCCTTCCCCCTTGTCGTTCCTGGCCCTCAATCCTATGTAGAAAAAAAAACAGTATACAATAGTACAGTAATTTCACAGGAAAAGGTAACAGAAGTGCTGATAGTGCATAGAATACAGTACTGTAAGCAGTTACTGAAACCGTGCAGATGTTTTTGATATGATGATATTTCTACAATACCTATTTTCCAGTCGAAATGTTCTTATCACACTTGCCACTGTGTATCGGCTTAGATTTGGCTATACTCGCAGTCCAGCCTCCCTCAGTGTCAGGCCGTGGTTGACAACGTGGTCAACCAGTGTTGCGCGGATCTCATTTGTCAGATTCGGTCCTCTTTGAGCACCTTCTTGTCTTCCTCTTCCTCTTCCTCTTCCTCTTCCTCTTCCTCTACCTCTACCTCTACCTCTACCTTCAGCATGGCCTCCATCTCTTCCTCTTCCTCTGTTGATTCCTCCTCCTCCTCCTCCTCCTCCTCCTCCTCGTCCTCGTCCTCGTCCTCCTTGTCCTCCTCCTTGTCCTCCTCCTCATTCTCCTCCTCGTCTACCTCCTCGTCCTCCTCCTTGTCTTACTCTTTCTCTGACTCTTTCCATTGTGCTTGAAGACCGATGAACTCACCTGCTGCTTTTTATAGTGCTTATACACCTGATTGGTGTGTCTACAATTAAGCAAACAAGTGTTTGCACACCTGATGACTGTGTTGAACCAATTGGTTGGACGGTGTGGTAATTTGACAGTCAGTGCTTTGGTATTGCAAGGAAGTGACTTCATGATAGATTTTTGTGTGTAATGTATGTTAAGTGTGTTTAGTGTTTTGCAAATCACTGTGTGTATAGTTTTGCAACAAGTGTGAGGTTGACAATGTGCTTATAGTTGTGCAAATGTGGGCTGATGTTTTGCTTCTTGAGTGTAAGGTTTTGCTAATAGTGTACTACTTTTAATTTTAGTGTGTAAGCAATCCAAAAAAACTGTAAGAGGAGAGGACAGACACTCACAAACAACAAAAGACAGCTCAACCTTCTGCTCTATTCTAACCCTGTATGACTTCCGACCTCTCTGTGACCTCTGTGTCTCCCTCTCAGAAGTGGACCTGGGGGAGAACAGGCTGGGGGAGAGTGGTGGCCAGGCCCTGTCCAGTATGCTGCTGGAGAATACCACACTGGTCTCACTCAGCCTGTCCGGGAACGAGCTGGCTAACCGGGCCGCACAACACCTAGCCCAGACCCTGATCTCCAACACCAAGCTGGAGATCCTAGACCTCAGTCACAACACCATAGGAGACGCAGCAGGTAGGATTTGGGTATAGCGTGTGTGTGTGTGTGTGTGTGTGTGTGTGTGTGTGTGTGTGTGTGTGTGTGTGTGTGTGTGTGTGTGTGTGTGTGTGTGTGTGTGTGTGTGTGTGTGTGTGTGTGTGACCTTAGTCACAACATGATGGGAGACACAGTAGGCACAGTAGTAGGTTTGTAGTAGTGTGTCTATCTAACCCAAACCCTGGACTTAAGCTTCAACATACAGTACAGTAGGAGTTGGATACCCTGGGCATGAAGGGATGAAGACACAACACCATGTGAGACGCAGCATTTAACAGTTGTGTGTCTTGGGTTGGGTGAGGTGGTAATTGTAGAGGAACTGTGCATTTATAATTAGAACAGTAGTGGTCCGAGAACAGAGCTTTGAGGAACACCCAACAAATGTTGTACAGAACATACCCAGACATAACCTTCATCTTAAGATGTCTCAAGACATCTTGAGACATCAAGTTGGGCTGTTTTGAGACACTTTAAAAGAGCATAACAAATTCCAATATAGGCCCCTAAACAACATGACATCTTCCTATTCTTGGATGAGGGTTTTTTCCATTAAAGAAGTTAATGTCTTTGAGATTCTCACAGAAATTATAGTTATATTTCTAAAGAATACTGGATAAAAGCCTCCACTCCACAGTCACCTCTGGTACGGTTCACAGCACTTGGCTGTTAGATAAACAAATTAATGTAATCCACTATAACTCACAACAAAAGTGAATCACTTCAATTTCAAGTTCTACATTTCCAAATCAATCGCTCAAATGTATCAATGTACCGCTATCCAGTGGGGCGTTTCTCTTAATAACATCTGTTCCAGACAACTGAAAAGACTGCAGCCAGTGAGTTTATGAAACACACAGATACACATACACACATACACACACTGGTGGTGACATATTGATGCAGAGCAGCTAGGCACAGACCACAGATTTTGTACCAGATTGTGTCATTCAAAAGGTAATTATAATCCCACTCAATTAGGACGTGGTTGTGGATGAGATTTGTGACGAAAACCTTTACCTGACGCAGAGTAAATGACAAACCAGACTGTGGGGCTTCAGACAAGGTCTGCGAATTTAAAACTGAGACAAGTACTTTGTTTAAGGAAAGGGAGAGGAACCAACCCAAGCGAAAAAAGTACATTTTAATATATTATAAGTATTTTTAGTATATCTGTATCTGAAGTATACTATAAATATAATAATTTGAAAAGAAAAATACAAATATACAGAATAAAATATTCCAAAACATCCATCTTGTATGTAACAAGGCACTAAAGTAATACTGCAAAAGCCTAAATGCAAAGCCTTATATTTGGGGGAAATCCAACACATCACTGAGTAACTGTCACCTTATTTTCAAGCATTGTGGTGGCTGCATCATGGTATGGGTATGCTTGTCATTGGCAAATATTGGGGAGATTTCCCGGATAAAAAGTAACGTGATGGAGCTAAGAACTGGCAAAACCTGGCGGTTTCCTTGGTGAACCTGCATCAGTTCACTTTACAACAGACACTGTGAGAGGAAGTCACCTTTCAGTAGAACAATAACTTACAACACAAGTCCAAATCTACAATGGAGTTGCTTACCAAGAAGACAGTGAATGTTCCTGAGTGGACTTAAATCTGATTGAAGGACTTAAATCTGATTGAAAATCTATAGCAAGATTAGAAAATGACTGTGTAGCCATGAGCACCAACATCTTGTGCTCAGCATATGTGGGAACTCCTTCAAGACTGTTGGAAAAGTATTCCAGGTGAAGCTGGTTGAGAGAATGCCAAGAGTGTGCAAAGCTGTCATCAAGGCAAAGGGTGGCTACTTTGAAGAATCTAAAACATAAAATATATTTGGATTTGTTTAACACTTTTTTGGTTACTACATGATTCCATATGTGTCATTTCATAGTTTTGATGTCTTCATTATTCTACAATGTAGAAAATAGTAAAAATAAAGGAGGTGTGTCCAAACTTTTGACTGGTACTGTATAATTTTCTCATACATTGTGATTGTGGTTATAGGAACACCAGTCCTGAATATTGACCATGATGATTAACATTGTCAATGAATATATACTGACATTGTATTAGTTTTGCTTGACTGTTTTTGCCTTTCCTCAGAGCAAATCGAGAGCCATCACTATGTGTTGAAAGCATATCTGATCATTTTGATGGAAATGCATTACTCCTCAATGAGGATAATCCACTCTCTTGGGGTGCATCTCATTTTAAAGTGGCATTCCTCTCCTTCTCTTCTTTCCTTCATATATCCTGACAGGAAAGAAAGGTGGACAGGTGAAAGCAAATTCCTGGTAGTGGTAGGGATCCACCATATTGCTTCCACATGTCCTGTGCTTTTCCCCCCAATGATAAAGGTAAAGGAGAGGTGACAAGGAGAGGTGACAAGGGGGACACATAAGACTTGAGGAGGCCATTGAGGATGCCACTTAAGACTATTGATACACATCTTCTTTCTCTTTCATCAGGTCAGCACCTAGGACATGCTATTGCTGAGAACACAGGGCTGAAATCATTGAGTCTGGCCTGGAACTGTATACGGGGGAAAGGAGCGGTGGCTGTGGCTAAAGGCCTTGGGGTGAAACATATAACATAGCATACGTTATGTAATCTAGGTCTAGGACATATTGACAGGTATCTGTTGATTAAAGGCCGATTTGCAGTAATATGCCTAGACCTCACTGTATGAATGCCAGTGGCTAATAGAATACGTATAAAAGATCATTTCAACTCGTTTATACAGTATGAACTTTGATAAAACTTTGCTTTTCATCTATTCATTTGTTGTGGACAAACGTACAAGCTCTGGCGATAAGATTTTTGGTTCTGTGTTGCCAAGATTACATCTACAGTATCTGATCTTGTTCAAATGATTTCATGAAACTCTAACTGAGCTCAGTTAAATCGGATATTCTGTTCCGGAGTACTGTGAAATTGTTTGTAATAATACCATTCTCTTGTAATGTCCCAGGCCAACATATTCCTCAGAATACTGGATCTGTCTTACAACGGTATGGGTAAGGATGGAGCCGTAGCTTTAGGAGAGGCTCTCAAAGACAACAACACTCTAGAGGACCTCAATATAAGGTACAACGTTTTTTGCCTGTATTTGCTTGTTATGCATATAAACCTTTCTCAATTAACATTACAAGTTATTAAACAGATGGCCCTAATATAGGCAGCATATTATGACTTAAACCTTTTGATTTAGACGGATGAAACTTTCTACGAGATAACTGCTATCCCTTCAAAATGTAAAGACGTCCTTTGAAAGGCAACAGTTTTATATTGCTTGCCTCACACCCCCGACACTTATTGTTTTTGTATATTTCCCACAGTAACAATCGAATACCCCCTGAAGGTGCGATCTGCTTCACCATGGGCCTCAAAGTAAACAAGACAATAAAAAAACTCAATGTAAGTCAGAAAAGAGAATGTCTGTAGTTTGGAAAGCAGTGGGGAATATGTGTGAGGGAGAAAATTGGTAAACGTGAGATAAAATGGCTCATCACTATATTTTTCAAGCAGCCTCAAAACCAAGGTCGTAGAAAGACAAACAAGTCTAATATTTGATACTATGTCTAATAATGTCTGCCAGTGTTATATTTTGTGATTCTATGTTAATTAACCTGTCTTTGGTCAGATGGGGAGAAATCCTTTACAGACTGCCGGGTGTTACGGAGTCCTGAAAGCAATCCAGGGGAACCCAGAATCAGCTATGGAGTGCCTGGACTTTTCTGTAGGTCATGGATTTTCACTTGTCTTATTTTCACTTGAATGAATGAATGAATGACCCATTCACAACACACCACCTACCTATTGATGCAAAACCACTCACCTAATAATGTGTGTCTCTGTGTACACTATATCCTCCAGGACATAGCAGTGAATCAGGACTTTGAGGATTTGTACATTGCCTTAACAGACATATTCCCAAACATCAGAGTCAAACATGGAGGAAGAATCAACACATTCAGAAAACCAAAGGCCTAAGTGAGAGGTTTTCCATTTGATTACTTTGCATTACCAGGACATTACCCAAAGCCATATTGTTTTGGCAATGCAGAGCAGTGAAACATTACAATGATTTGTTCTACTAGAGAGAATCACCAACCGTGAAGGGAGTCTGAATGAAACAAGTTAATAAGTTGTTAGACTAATAGACTTTTCTTTTTTCTTTTCTTAGTGGCTTGGTTCGACCCATCAAGAGGATATATTTTCCTCAAGGCGGCAAAGAGTTCCAGGCATCTGGAATTGCAGATGTTTATGATGAATTGAACGCTAAATGCACTGACAACCTTTCTCGCCTACAGGACCAAGACAACCTGTCAAATGTATTGAAGAACTAGTATTTTAATATACTTTACATCTCAGGGCTTGTGGAAATGGGTATTTCATTCTTGGGAACATCATGATCTGTAATAATGATATATTGCTTTCACACCATATCTGTACTGGGTACATTTTGATATGGTCTGTGTTGAACAATGTGTACAGATAATAGGGCCTACCCACCAGACCATCACACATAGTGTCAACCTGGACTCAGGGGTAAAACCTATTTGTAATAAGGGTTAGATAGAGAAAATTGGACCTCTCTGAAATGACAATGGATGGCCCTCCCTTGAGCAACATTTATTTGACCTAAACCCTCCCTGAACATAGCAAAGAACATCCTTACCGTTTACCTTCACTTCTTGGACACACCAGAGCCTTAGATATGCCATTTTAGAATGGCATTACATGGCAGCGCACAGGGCTGCTGGCCAGAAGGTTGTGGGTTCACAGACCACTATGGACAACAGTACAGGTTGGACACCTTTATAGTAAAAGTATTGCATCAATCTATCATCATATTTGCAGGTCCGAGAGAAACAATAGCCTTTTATAAAAAATCTACTACATTTCCATATTAGCAGAATATTTTTGAATACCACAAAAGTGCTGACATTACAGGCTAAGAATGGACAGTGAGATAGGCCTACGTGTTCATCTTATCATATTCCTCCAATGCCAAATCAGTGTTTCTTGTTTGCAATGAAACTGTCCATGTTTGCAAGTAATTCAATCTGAGATGTTATTAGGAATCTGAGCAAGGTAGTTTTACAAAATTTGGTCTACCTTTCCACCCCAGACAGTAGGCCTACCAACGCAGAAAAATGTAAGCTTTAACTGCTGGTTGCTACTCTTCTTCCGTGGCTTAACCCAACAGCGGTAACAGCTGTTTCCTAAAAGCTGTCTGGGTTTAAACATATTCTATTGTACAGAAAGTAAATAGCTTAATCAATTGATAGTGACAGAATTAGATTACTTCCCATGCAACCATGTTTTGTCTCCTCGGCAATAGAATGTTGTAGCTCAGCCTTATATTGCGGACCAACGTGCTGTTATAGATTACTTTATACAATCAGATCTGTTTTATTTTTTTTGCAAAATCTTAAGCTAACAATGTGCCTGTGCTTTTTACCATTTTCTTTCATTCTCATACCCTCATTCATTCGAGTCCTGGTTTTAACTTAACAGCCCATCACTGACATGGAATTTAGGCTATTTCAAGACTGCATAGTGGGTGGAGGAATTGGCCAACAGATCTATGTACGTCAAAAAGAAAAATAAATAAATTAAAATACCTTTATTTGTATGGCATGTTCAATGGAAACAAATATAAAAACAACTCATGGCCTTTGTCAGGGAGTACAAAGATATGATAATGCAATGTCCTCTTTTGAACAGCTTTTTCCAATCAACCCTGATTTGAAGAGAGAGAAGAATTCATTAGACAACACCTAGTAAGCAATGCTATACACAGAAAAAAGTGAAATACTGTAGATGTTATCAAAATGCAAATCAAGGCTAGAAGCATCAGAACCCCTAGAAAAGTAGTTGTAACCTTGAATATGACTGAGCAAAGAGGTAACAATAGGAGAGCCATCAATGTTTTATAGTAGGGGAGAGCGAGGTAAGTTGTCAAACTGTTCATACCTCCAACACTAGAGGCGCTATCTCTACTTTGTGTGACTACATGTTCTGTGGTCAACTTCCTGTTCACATGTGGTCAAGGTCACTCTAATCTGAGGTGATCAAAAGTAAAAAATGGGCACTTTACATTTTATGCAATAAAACTTTGTTAGGTATGAATGTTCAAAATTATAATTTTGCACGGAGGAGAGGAGACAATAATGTGTCTTTTGATACTTTAGCTGCAGTCCTGTGTTGAGCTAACCTTGAGATTTAGCCAACATTAGCACACATGTCAGTTTGGGGCAAGTTGTATCAAGCTGCCCCAGTATACATACACACATTGAACATATGTATAGTTTAGAGCAGCAGACATATCCCTGGACTACACAAGACAGGCTCTGGCGTGTGTGTGTGTGTGTGTGTGTGTGTGTGTGTCTACTGACACACTACATGCCTACTGTATGAGACAGTATATCCACACACACACACACACACACACACACACACACACACACACACACACACACACACACACACACACACACACACACACACACACACACACTACTTCATACAGTGTCATGAATTTAGTGAGGTGTTATGAATTGCATTGTGACATCAAGGATAGTAGACAGAGAGGTGGGCATAATAAGCCTGTAATGAATATGTAATTGCAATGAGGAAATGTGTTTTTGAAGGAAAGAAGAAATGAAGGAAGGGGGCGGAGTCAATATCTGGATCTGAAAAGGAGTCATCATCAGATGAAGAGGAGTGCTTCTGCCTCGTCTCTGTGGAGCCATTTTCAAACAGCCTTCCAAAGGAGACTTGGGTGAAGTGTGTGAGATGCAACAAATGGGCCCATGATGCTTGCACCTCAGGCCAGGCAAATGTATGTGTGCCAGAACTGTGACTCTGAAGATGAGTCTGATTAGTCATATAAGGACGTACGTCGTATAGACTGTTACAAAACTGCAATAGTGTGTTTAAACACCACGTCTGTTTTGTTAAGACTTTAAACATTTAAGCAAGTTATCTGCAGCATTACATTCCATTCCGATTCCAACAGTTACCGTGGATCTACGTGCCTGCCAGAGAACGTTCGAGTTCAAAGTTCAAAGTAAAGTGGTCGGTGCCACTTAGTTAATGTGTTGCTCTGCCAGCATTAATGTTTCGATTGAAAGGCATGATTTGCCAGATTCTCTAGGCATGATTGTATTTATTTTGAGTTCTTTAATGAAGTTGGATTTGGTTTTGAATTTTAAATTAATATCAATATTCACAATTAATTAGTAGTGTTCTTATTTATTGATAATCCAATGTGATAATTTACCCGACGTACTGTACTGTGATAATTTACCCACTGATGGGGCAAATTGTCACAAGAGCACACTCTCTATTTAACGGTCTACAACGCCGTACTAAAATAAAATATGAAGATGTAATGAATACAAAATATGTGCGTGAAAAGTGTGACAACATACCTCGCTCTCCCCTACACTAGATCACAGCAGACATGGACCACCGCAGTCTAAACATACCTGAGGCAATAGAGCAATATATCCACAGGATGACAGCAAAGGGGCCTCTCACAACCCTACAGGAAGGGTGTGAAATCAATCTCTTCATTTAAACCAGGGTAATTAGTGGCCTGTAGTTTGTAAATCCCAAAACGTTCCCTTTGGTTTAGCTGTTTAAGATGGTCCCCTTTTCTAATTGAGGCCAGACCATGATTAGTACCCATAACTTGTAGGGAGGCAGGGTCACCATGGTGTAAGGACTTTGCCATAGGGTAGTCTTCAATGCCTCCGCTAAGCAGTCTTGAAGGCGTCTCTTCATCCGTCCAATGTAGAAAACCTTGCACTTTGGACATTCCAATCTGTAGATGACATGAGTAGTTTTGCAGTTAATTAAATGCCTGACTTGATACTCTGTTTTAGAAGCTGTGTCAACAAAATACTTTTTCTGTGCAATATTTCTGCAATGGTTGCATTGGTAGAATTTAAAAGAGCCTTGGGTTTGTGGTCTAGCCAAGTCTTTTGAGAGTCACCAGGAAGATATCATTTAGGGTAGGACATCTCTTAAAGCTTACGACTGGTGGCTCTGGGAAGACTTTGAGTAGTAGTGTATCACTTTGGATGATTCCCCAATATTTTGTTATGATTATTTTAATGTTCTTTTAATAGAAATGCAACATGTAAAGTGTTGGTCCCATGTTTCGTGAGCTGAAATAAAAGATTCCAGAAATGTTCCATATGCACAAAAATATTATTTCTCTCAAATGTTGTGCACAAATGTGTTTACACAGGTGCGCCTTGTGCTGGGGACAATAAAAGGCCACTCTAAAATGTGCAGTTTTGTCACACAACACAATGCCACAGATGTCTCAAGTTTTCAGGGAGCGTGCAATTGGCATTCTGTCCACCAGAGATGATGCCAGAGAATTTTATGTTCATTTCTCTATTATAAACCGTAAAAATGTAAATACAATATTTGTATTTATTTTATTTCTTTCTTTCGGGGGGGGATACCCCCACCCACCCTACCGACCTCTCTAGGTGCAGGCCCACTGCTCTAGAGTGGTGATTGAGGGTCAAACATAACCTAATGTGATACACAAGTACAGCAAACTATACTGAATTTGTTAAATTTGCCTTAGTGCACAGCATAGCCCCTGTATGACATTTCATCATTATGTCTCAGTGTAAAACTGTGAAATTATTATTATAATTTAATGCATATTTCACAGAGGGACCTACAGGAAAATAAATGCAGCACTAACATGGCTAAATCAAGAGAACATTTGTAATTACATGACAAAAATGTATTTTAAATTTCTACTTTCATTTTACATGAATGTTTATCTTTTTGAGCAATTATTGGTTGATTTTTGTTTGTCTCAGAAAGGCCTACAGTTGCAAGTATCTTTGATAGTTTGTTAGTTTGTGCTCTGACCAGTGTCTGTCAGTAGCTTTGTTTAACTTGACCATTGGAATTACACCAGGGAAATTGGGTTAGAAAGATGATGATCCTAAAACAGTGAATTTGAAATGATTGCAGAGGCAATAATACATTAGTCCAATAATATACTGTACAGAGGACCTGGCCAAAGCTTTTGATACGGTAGACCATTACATTCTTGTGGGCCGGCTAAGGAATATTGGTGTCTCTGAGGAGTCTTTGGTCTGGTTTGCTAACTACCTCTCTCAAAGAGTGCAGTGTATAAAGTCTGAACATCTGCTGTCTCAGCCACTGCCTGTCACCAAGGGCGTACCCTAAGGCTCGATCCTAGGCCCCATGCTCTTCTCAATTTACAAAAACAACATAGCTCAGGCAGCAGGAAGCTCTCTCGTACATTTATATGCAGATGATACAGTCTTATACTCAGCTGGCCCCTCCCCGGATTTTGTGTTAAATGCTCTACAAAAAAGCTTTCTTAGTGTCCAACAAACTCTCTCTACCCTTAACCTTGTTCTGAACACCTCCAAAACAAAGGTCATGTGGTTTGGTAAGAAGAATGCCCCTCTCCCCACAGGTGTGATTACTACCTCTGAGGGTTTAGAGCTTGAGGTAGTCACATCATACAAGTACTTGGGAGTACGGCTAGACGGTACACTGTCGTTCTCTCAGCACATATCAATGCTGCAGGCTAAAGTTAAATCTAGACTTGGTTTCCTCTATTGTAATCGTGCCTCTTTCACTCCAGCTGCCAAACTAACGCTGATTCAGATGACCGTCCTACCCATGCTAGATTACGGAGACATCATTTATAGTTCGGCAGGTAAGGGTGTTCTCAAGCGGCTAGATGTTCTTTACCATTCGGCCATCAGATTTGCCACCAATGCTCCTTATAAGACACATCACTGCACTCTATACTCCTCTGTAAACTGGTCATCTCTGTATACCCGTTGCAAGACCCACTGGTTGATGCTTATTTATAAAAACCCTCTTAGGCCTCACTCCCCCCTATCAGAGATATCTACTGCAGCCCTCATCCTCCACATATAACACCCATTCTGCCAGTCACATTCTGTTAAATGTCCCCAAAGCACACACATCCCTGAGTCGCTTGTCTTTTCAATTTGCTGCAGCTAGCGACTGGAACGAGCTGGACTCAAACTGGACAGTTTTATCTCAATCTCCTCATTCAAAGACTCAATCATGGACACTCTTACTGACAGTTGTGGCTGCTTTGCGTGATGTATTGTCATCTCTACCTTCTTGCCCTTTGTGCTGTTGTCTGTGCCCAATAATGTTTGTACCATGTTTTGTACTGCTACCATGTTGTGTTGCTACCGTGTTGTTGTCATGTTATGTTAATACCATGCTGTGTTGTCATGTGTTTCTGCCTTGCTATGTTGTTGTCTTAGGTCTCTCTTTATGTAGTGTTGTTTTGTCTCTTGTCGTGATGTGTGTTTCGTCCTATTTTTATATTTTATTTATTTCTATTTATTTTTATTTTTAATCCCAGCCCCCGTCCCCGCAGGAGGTCTTTTGCCTCTTGGTAGGCCGTCATTGTAAATAAGAATTTGTTCTTAACTGACTTGCCTAGTTAAATAAAGATTAAATAAAAAATGTAATTAAATAAATAAAAAACAGGAAGCTGATGTCCACCCACCAATATTCAGACTGTAATTATGTTCCTTTCTCTCTCAGTTCACAATGTCAAGACTGAGTGTCTGCAGGCAAATAGCAATCTTTCATTTTTAGTTTTTTCCCCTATGTGCTGTAAATAATAACTGACTCCTCTCTTGGCCATTCATACAGTCATGTTAAAAAATAAGTACACCCCCCCGGAAAGTTATCTTTTTCTTTACATATTTGGACAGATGAATATGTAATCTTCACTTCAACACTATTGACAGATAAAGGTTACACAATTTAACAAATCACAACGTTGATAATGGTATGCAATTAAAATAAACAAAAATGGAATTGCTTGGAAATGGAATGATGTACTTGGAATTGCTTGGAAATGGATTTGTAACCCCTCCCAGACTCATGGGCATCAATAATATTTCTTCTGAGGTCCTCGGGTAGGTCTTTTGATCTTTGAATGATGTGTTACCACACACCCATATGGTTAAGACCAAACCAGACCAATTTTCTTATCTTTATGGAAGGCTGGACCCTCCTAAGTTTCTCTCTAATGTTTTCTAATCATTTGCACTTGTTTTGGTACCTAATTCTAATTTTAGCCATTGTATGTGATGATAAAGGTAGGGGTGTACTAACTTTTTCCCTATAAGGAAAAGGCATTTTTGTTTATTTTAATTACATTTTCAACGTTTCAATTTTGTGTGATTTGTTAAATTGTGTAACCTTTATCTGTCAATAGTGTTGAAGTGAAGATTACATATCCATCTGTCCAAATATTTTTTTTAAATAAAAAATAAGACAACTTTCCAGGGGGTGTCCTTACTTTTTCACATGACTGTATATCTTTCACTGACTTCACAGTAGAGGGTGATACAGACATATCCCACTACCTGTGGACACTGTGTCTTTTGACATTTTCCCGTAAACTCAGGGCTGAGGAGCAGAGCAAGCTCCACTTAGACCAGGACTATCCCTGTGAGGTGGTGGGGAGCTGGAATAACTGGTATGGGGACCAAGACCAAGCTGGTAAGTAATGACAGAAACGGTCAATTAAAGTTGTGAGTGCAATTTCAAAATCTCATGAAACCCTAATCTTAACATTATGTAATGTTTTCTTTTAATGTAATCTAAAGATATATTATTTTAATCCTGATCTAATGTTAGCAGTTATCACATACCTTTTAGTAGCGATAAGGGGATCTCTTGAACAATGACACTTAACGGTCTCTGCAGTCTAGCTTGGTCTAAATAGTTTGGCCAATGCAACAGTGACACCTGCTGGTTTGTTGTTGCAGTGCACCTATGGCGGTATACAAAAGGCTACCCTGCGTTGAACGCGTGACCAAATTGAACAATAATCAAGTAGGTGTTTAAAAAATATATTTTTTACATGGTCAAATAGCAGTTAGAACGGACACATGCTGGATAAACCAATGCCACAATGTATCATTCAAAATACATATCAAGTGATATCAAATCTAACTTGTTGTAAGAGTATCGTGCCATTGTTTTCCAACCTGGACTCATGGTAGATGTAACATAGTAAATTGCAATTCGTACAATATTGGGGCTCCCAAGTGGCTCAGCGGTCTAAGGCACTGCATCTCAGTGCTAGTGGCCCATAGGGCGGCGCACAATTGGCCTAGTGTCGTCCGAGTTTGGCTGGTGTAGGCCGTCAATGTAAATAAAAATTTGTTCTTAACTGACTTGCCTAGTTAAATAAAAGGTTAAATAAATAAAATAAAATATGTTAGGAATTTGCAATACGTATATGTTACGAATTACAATTTGTTGTGGCTAATGTTAGCTAGGTGGCTAATGCTAATGTTAGCTAGGTGGCTAACATTAGTTAGGGTTAGGGTTAAGGTTAGGAGTTATGTTAAATGGTTAAGGTTAGGTTTAGGGGAAGGGGTCGCTAACATGCTAAGTAGTTGCAGAATAGCTAAAAAGTAGTAAGTAGTTGCAAAGTTCATAATTAGCTAAATTGCTAAAGTTGTCCGTGATGAGATTCAAACATGCAACTTTTCGGTTGCGAGACGCGTTATACAATCAACCAAAAACCCATCCCTTCCTTCCTTTAGGTTTACCTTCTGTCTTATGTAAACATACCAAACGTAACATATCATACTCATTTCAGTGTCCCGGATTTTCATTTACTATATTATGTCTAGTCTATGAGACTAGGCTGTGTTTTCGGTAAAAAGCATTGTCCTACTGGCCAAAGTGGCTACTTTGATTGACTAATTCATAAATCTCAAACATCATGTAACTCTTTAAAAGAGTATCTGGAGTTCCAGAAGGAGAGAAGTAAAATGCTGGACTCCCAGCGGAATCAGCTTCTCCTAGAGTTCAGTTTCTTGAACGAGCCATCACCCACACCGGGACTAAACATCCCTACGCTGGTCATGTTCCTAGTTCCTCCAGAGCCATGAAACATGATTATATCTCTTTCATCACATTCCCAGTGGGTCAGAAGTTTACATACACTCAATTAGTATTTGGTAGCATTGCCTTTCGGGTAGCCTTCCACAAGCTTCCCACAATAAGTTGGGTGAATTTTGGCCCATTCCTCCTGACAGAACTGGTGTAACTGAGTCAGGTCTGTAGGCCTCCTTGCTCGCACACGCTTTTTCAGTTCTGCCGACAAATTTTCTTGTCCTTAAGCCATTTTGCCAAAACTTTGGAAGATTGCTTGGGGTCATTGTCCATTTGGAAGACCCATTTGCAACCAAGCTTTAACTTCCTGACTGATGTCTTGAGAAGTTGCTTCAATATATCCAAATCATTTTCCTTCCTCATGATGCCATCTATTTTGTGAAGTGCACTTTTCCCTCCTGCAGCAAAGCACCCCCACAACATGATGCTGCCACCCTCGTGCTTCACGGTTGGGAAGGTGTTCTTCAGCTTGCAAGCCTCCCCCCTTTTCCTCCAAACGTAACGATGGTCATTATGGCCAAACAGTTCTATTTTTGTTTCATCAGACCAGAGGACATTTCTCCAAAAAGTACGATCCTTGTCCCCATGTGCAGTTGCAAACCATAGTCTGGCTTTTTTTATGGCGGTTTTGGAGCAGTGGCTTATTCCTTGCTGAGTGGCCTATCAGGTTATGTCGATATAGGACTCATTTTACTGTGGATATACATACTTTTATACCCGTTTCCTCCAGCATCTTCACAAGGTCCTTTGCTGTTGTTCTGGGATTCATTTGCACTTTTCGCACCAAAGTATGTTCATCTCTAGGAGACATAACGCATCTCCTTCCTGAGCAGTATGACGGATGCGTGGTCCCATGGTGTTTATACTTGTGAACTATTGTTTGTACAGATGAACGTGGTACCTTCAGGCGTTTGAAAATTGCTTCCAAGGATGAACCAGACTTGTGGAGGTCTACAATTTTTTTTTCTGAGGTCTTGGCTGATTTCTTTTGATTTTCCCATGATGTTGAGTAAAGAGGCACTGAGTTTGATGGTAGGCCTTGAAATACATCCACAGGTACACCTCCAATTTACTCAAATTATGTCAATTAGCCTATCAGAAGCTTCTAAAGCCATGACATAATTTTATGGAATTTTCCACGCTGTTTAAAGGCACAGTCAACTTAGTGTATGTAAACTTCTGACCCACTGGAATTGTGATCTAGTGAATTATAAGTGAAATACTCTGTCTGGAAACCGTTGTTGGAATAATTACTTGTGTCATGCACGAAGTAGATGTCCTAACCAACTTGCCAAAACTATAGTTTATTAACATGAAATATGTGGAGTGGTTGAAAAATGAGTTTTAATGACTTCAACCTAAGTGTATGTAAACTTCTGACTTCAACTGTAGCTACCTCAAACCCCTGCACATCGACTCGGTACTGGTACTCCCTGTATATAGCCATGTTATTTTTACTTGTTATTGTTGTTCATTATTAACTGTGTATTTATTCCTCCTGTCACTATTTCTATTTTTTATTTTGTATCTTTAAATCTGTATTGTTGTTAAAGAACCCAAAGGTAGGAATTTCACTTTTAGTCTACACCTGTTGCTTACAAAGCATGTGACAAATACAATTTGATTTGAACATGGATTATGTAGAGGTTATGTAATGTGTTTTTCTATGTCTCATTGAATGTGTTGTCTTGTGATAAATTGTTTCAAGTTAATCTATTGATCAACATTTGTTATACATATTATTTGACCTGTGAATGTATTAAATATGTGGAAACATTTGCAGTGATGGTATTGCAGACCCTGCCCCAGTATCTGCGCATTGGAGATGCCTACTCTCTAAAGCCCATTACGCTCTGATTCAAACTCCCATTAGACAGCTCTTCAAGCTTTATAATGTCAAAATACGTTTGTTACTCACAAAATATGGAGTTTCGCTGAGCAACTATCTGCATTTGCTCCTGTTAAGGCTGGTATGTACTTCCAAAAAAGGTGTAAATAAAAATGTAAAAGCAACCGAAAAAATGCCTATTCAGCACCTCCAATCACTCATTACTGCCACGCACAGGTTGGAAGTCTACAACAGCTCAATACATTTAAAGTGACCTTTTTTGGAATTACATCGCAGGTAACAGGAGTAAATGAAGATAGTTGCTCAGCGAAACTCCATATTTGCTAAGTAAAGAACATATTTTGACATTATAATGCTTTGCAGAGTTGTCTAATGGGAGTTTCAATCGGAGCTTCCTGGGCAAACACCTCACTCACAGTCAACATCTCAAATACACAGATACTGGGGCATGCAGACCCGAGTTGCAAGCACTGTTCACTGTTCTAGAATTGTTTCTTTTTGGGGGGGAGGGGGGTTATGGATGTGACACATATGCTACTACAGGCCTATTTTATATCTGTCACATTTATTCATTATATAATATCTTAGCCTGTAGCTTTAAGACCAGGGGGGCGTGTTATTATATGAGTCCGTGTCTTTTATTTGAATATAGAGTAGTTGAGTTGAGTCGGATTGCGTTGCATGTTTTTCCTCTTTATACGTGACTGACTGATGCAAGACACAGTCTAACTAAACTGCGGGCGTTTATAATCCAAGAGAATTAAATAACACTCAACATTAATTCATACATTTTTTTATTGGATCGTTCCTGCAACTAGACAATAATTCATTTCGCTATTCAGAACCATGGACTTGCATATTCTGGATCACAGACTGCGTGTAACCAGCATTTGCAAAAATGGGCTTGTGAATTTCACTCACCCACTGATCAAACTGATATTTCTGCGGAACAGAACAAGGTAAGATTCGTTGTGTGAAGAGATCTGTTCATTTGAAGCCGTCCGCGATCCCAAAACGTGCAAAAATAAATAAATAAATAATAATAATACAAAAAAACATTGCCAGGTCGGTGTTGGTGCCAGACTAGCCCTTGATCATGAATCTCAGTGCCATTAGGCTACATTACACATACATCATTGGACGAAGGCGTCTTCTTTAGGGGTTTTAAGATCGCTGACGCTCAGTCTGAACTTTAATATACATGGCTTGCGGTACGGTTTTGGAAACTTAAGGACCGTATCTTTCATATCAGCGAGAAATTACATATATTTTAAAAAGGTTACATTTATACACACCTTGATAGGGTTAGTGATCCCACATGGCCATATCTCCCTCCATGTTACAGCGCTTGTTTACAGAAGACAAGAGGCTCCTAACACCTGTGTGTAAACTTAACTCTGGAAGTGTACTATAGTTTAATCGGATGGAGGCACCCGTAGCTGTGTGGGTGTGTAAAACTGCTACAGTATATATCTTTCTTTCTTTTTAATGAAAGATTATTTCTTGCGGATGAAAGATAAGGGGCATACATTTCGAAAGCCTTATCACATGCGACAAGTATTGACGTTCCAAAACGTTAAAACACAAGTCCTGGGCGAAGTTATTATCTGAGAACTGTAGGGTGAAGGCAGAATGCCGCCTAGAGTTTTCGAGAGGTAATGGCAGACAAACTAGATTGGACCTGTGTGAAGCTAGCCACAATAAGGCTTAGCCACGAGTGGTATTGTGGTTCGCCTTCAAAAAAATCAAACGTATACAAATAGTTAAATCATGCCATATTTGGACTAGACTAGATGATGCTGAACAAGGTCGGGAATGCTTCAACAAAATACAATAATGATATATTTAAAAACCAGTTGAAAGTGCACTGTGGCTGTATTAGACTTTAGAATTGCATTGGGGGCATACTTACAGTTGAAGTCGGAAGTTTACATACACCTTAGCCAAATACATTTAAATTCAGTTTTTCACAATTCCTGACATTTAATCCTATTAAAAATTCCCTGTTTTAGGTCAGTTAGGATCACCCCTTTATTTTAAGAATGTGAAATGTCAGAATAATAGTAGAGAGAATTATTTATTTCAGCTTTTATTTCTTTAATCACATTCCCAGTGGGTCAGAAGTTTACATACACTCAATTAGTATTTGGTAGCATTGCCTTTAAATTGTTTAACTTGGGTCAAACGTTTCGGGTAGCCTTCCACAAGCTTCCCACAATAAGTTTGGTGAATTTTGGCCCATTCCTCCTGACAGAACTTTGTAGGCCTCGCACATGCTTTTTCAGTTCTGCCCACATATTTTCTATAGGATTGAGGTCAGGGCTTTGTGATGGCCACTCCAATACCTTGACTTTGTTGTCCTTAAGACATTTTGCCACAACTTTGGAAGTATGCTTGGGGTCATTGTCCATTTGGAAGACCCATTTGCGACCAAGTTTTAACTTCCTGACTGATGTCTTGAGATGTTGCTTCAATATATCCACATAACTTTCCTTCCTCATGATCCCATGCACCAGTCCCTCCTGCAGCAAAGCATCCCCACAACATGATGCTGCCACCCCCGTGCTTCACGGTTGGGATGGTGTTCTTCGGCTTGCAAGCCTCCCACTTTTTCCTCGAAACATAACGATGGTTATTATGGCCAAACAGTTCAATTTTTGTTTCATCAGACCAGAGGACATTTCTCCAAAAAGTACAATCTTTGTTCCCATGTGCAGTTGCAAACCGTAGTCTGGCTTTTTTTATGACGGTTTTGGAGCAGTGGCTTCTTCCTTGCTGAGCGGCCTTTCAGGTTATGTCAATATAGGACTTGTTTTACTGTGGATATACTGTAGATACTTTTGTACCTGTTTCCTCCAGCATCTTCACAAGGTCCTTTGCTGTTGTTCTGGGATTGATTTGCACTTTTGCACCAAAGTACGTTCATCTCTAGGAGACAGAACGCATCTCCTTCCTGAGCGGTATGACGGCTGCGTGGTCCCATGGTGTTTATACTTGCGTACTATTGTTTGTACAGATGAACGTGGTACCTTCAGGCGTTTGATAATTGCTCCCAAGGATGAACAAGACTTGTGGAATTATTTATTTAGATTTTCCCATGATGTCGAGCAAAGATAGATAGATACTTTATTAATGCCAGAACGAAAATACACAAAAGACAGATACACGATACATGATACATAGAGCGGTAGTATGAAAAAGTATAGAAATACAAGATATCTGGAATGCAAAAAAGCTATAAAAAGACATTGCATAGTATGGGTGGTTGGCACTGAGTTTGAAGGTAGACCTTGAAATACATCCACAGGTACACCTCCAATTGACTCAAATTATGTCAATTAGCCTATCAGAAGCTTCTAAAGCCATGACATCATTTACTGGAATTTTCCACGCTGTTTAAAGGACAACTGCACCGTAGTCAACAGTGTATGTAAACTTCTGACCCACTGGAATGTTGATGTAGTGAATTATAAGTGAAATAATCTGTCTGTAAACAATTGTTGGAAGAATTACTTGTGTCATGCACAAAGTAGATGTCCTAACCGACTTGCCAAAAATATAGTCTGTTAACATGAATTCTGTAGAGTGGTTGAAAAATGAGTTTTAATGACTTCAACCTAAGTGTATGTAAACTTCCGACTTCAACTTTATATGCACTGTACAGACTAACCTATGTATGTTGCACCCATGAAATGGTGTATCAGCCTACTCAGTGACACTCACAGGACATAACTGTGTATAGTTAACACAAATATTAACTTAGCTCTTATTGCAGGACTTTGGCTGTGGGAAATAACATTTCCAGTCAGTCTGTTGTATTAGACATTCATATTTTACTGTATTAGCATCTAAAATATTAGCGTCTTAGGTATAGGCAAAACAATACTGAATCTCCTGTTTGATACAGATAGCCTTTGAGTAATGTGATTAGATCATCCACAAGACTGACCCTATATAGCCACCCCCACTTCACTTTCCCTGTTCAGTGAAAGCACTTTACTTTCAATGGGACCTAATCACTTCTCCAAGACTCCTGTCCTGTCCTGACTTGTCTGTATCCTAAAGGCGAAGGCAGCTCTATGGAAGTGTTAATCTTTAAAGACTGAATATACAGCGGGTGAAATAAGCATTGAACACGTCACCATTTTTCTCAGTAAATATATTTCCAAAGGTGCTATTGACATGAAATTTTCACCAGATGTTGGTAAGTAATCCATACATACAAATAAGTTCAGAAATTAAGTTATGTGTAAAAATGTGAAATGACACAGGGAAAATGTATTGAACACACTTACTGATATTTATTTAATACTTTGTACAAAAGCCTTTGTTGGTAATGACAGCTTCAAGACGCCTCCTGTATGGAGAAACTAGTCGCATGCATTGCTCTGGTGTGATTTTGGCCCATTCTTCCACACAGTCTTCAAATCTTGAAGGTTCTGTGGGCCTCTTCTATGAATCTTGATCTTCAGTTCTTTCCATGGATTTTCAATGGGATTTAAGTCAGGTGATTGGCTGGGCCATTCCAGCAGCTTTATTTTCTTTCTTTGAAACCAATTGAGAGTTTCCTTGGCTGTGTGTTTGGGATCATTGTCTTGCTGAAATGTCCACCCTCGTTTCATCTTCATCATCCTGGTAGATGGCAGCAGATTTTTGTCAAGAATGTCTCGGTAAATTTGCCCATTCATCCTTCCTTCAATTATGTGAAGTTTGCCCGTACCATTTGCTGAAAAGCAGCCCCACACATTATGTTCCCACCTCCAAACTTCACTGTTGGTATGGTGTTTTCAGGGTGATGTGCAGTGCCATTTCTCCTCCAAACATGGTGTGTATTATGACATCCAAACAGTTCAATTTTGCTCTCATCTGACCACACTATTTTCTCCCAGTATTTCACTGGCTTTTCCAAATGTTGTGCAGCAAACTTTAAACGAGCTTCAACATGCTTTTTTTTCAGCAATGGAGTCTTGCGTGGTGAGCGTGCATACATGCCATGGCGGTGGAGTGCATTATTTACTGTTTTCTTTGAGACAACAGTACCTGCTAATTGCAGGTCTTTTTGAAGCTCTCCACAAGTGGTCCTTGGCTCTTGGACAACTCTTCTGATTATTCTTTTCACTCCTCTGTCAGAAATCTTGCGAGGAGCACCTGGTCGAGGCAAAATGATGGTGAAATTATTGTCTTTCCACTTCCGTATTATGGCCCCAACAGTGCTCACTGGAACATTCAGAAGCTTAGAAATGTGCCTATAACCAATGCCATCATTATGTTTTGCAACAATTAGGTTGCAAAGGTCTTGAGACAGCTCTTTGCTTTTACCCATCATGAGCTGTGTCTTGTGTGACACCTTGGCAATGAGACCTTTTTGTAGGCCATCAGTTGGGACTGAACCAGCTGATATTAATTTGCACTGACAGGGGGCTGGATTGCTTTTTAATTACTGATAGTTTTCAGCTGTTGTCTTGGCTTTCCATGCCTTTTTGCACCTCCCTTCCTTTCTTCATGTGTTCAATACTTTTTCGCTGTGTCATTTCACATTATTACACATAACTTAATTTCTGAACTTATTTGTTTTGTTTTCTTTGTATGTATGGATTACTTGGGTTGTTACCAACATCTGGTGAACATTCCATGTCAATAGCACCTTTGGAAATATATTTACTGAGAAAAATGGTGACGTGTTCAATACTTATTTCACACGCTCTGTGTGTATATATGTGTGTATGTGTATATATATATATATATATATATATATACAGTGGGGCAAAAAAGTATTTAGTCAGCCACCAATTGTGCAAATTCTCCCACTTAAAAAGATGAGAGGCCTGTAACTATGAGAGACAAAATGAGAAAAAAAAATCCAGAAAATCACATTGTAGGATTTTTAATGAATTTATTTGCAAATTATGGTGGAAAATAAGTATTTGGTCACCTACAAACAAGCAAGATTTCTGGCTCTCACAGACCTCTTCTTTAAGAGGCTCCTCTGTCCTCCACTCGTTACCTGTATTAATGGCACCTGTTTGAACTTGTTATCAGTATAAAAGACACCTGTCCACAACCTCAAACAGTCACACTCCAAACTCCACCATGGCCAAGACCAAAGAGCTGTCAAAGGACACCAGAAACAAAATTGTAGACCTGCACCAGGCTGGGAAGACTGAATCTGCAATAGGTAAGCAGCTTGGTGTGAAGAAATCAACTGTGTGAGCAATTATTAGGAAATGGAAGACATACAAGACCACTGATAATCTCCCTCGATCAAGATCTCACCCCGTGGGGTCAAAATGATCACAAGAACGGTGAGCAAAAATCCCAGAACCACACGGGGGGACCTAGTGAATGACCTGCAGAGAGCTGGGACCAAAGTAACAAAGGCTACCATCAGTAACACACTACACCGCCAGGGACTCAAATCCTGCAGTGCCAGACATGTCCCCCTGCTTAAGCCAGTACATGTCCAGGCCCGTCTGAAGTTTGCTAGAGAGCATTTGGATGATCCAGAAGAGGATTGGGAGAATGTCATATGGTCAGATGAAACCAAAATATAACTTTTTGGTAAAAACTCAACTCGTCGTGTTTGGAGGAGAAAGAATGCTGAGTTGCATCCAAGAACACCATACCTACTGTGAAGCATGGGGGTGGAAACATCATGCTTTGGGGCTGTGTGTATATACAGTGGGGAGAACAAGTATTTGATACACTGCCGATTTTGCAGGTTTTCCCACTTACAAAGCATGTAGCAGTCTGTAATTTTTATCATAGGTACTCTTCAACTGTGAGTGACGGAATATAAAACAAAAATCCAGAAAATCACATTGTATGATTTTTAAGTAATTAATTTGCATTTTATTGCATGACATAAGTATTTGATACATCAGAAAAGCATAACTTAATATTTGGTACAGAAACCTTTGTTTGCAGTTACAGAGATCATACGTTTCCTGTAGTTCTTGACCAGGTTTGCACACACTGCAGCAGGGATTTTGGCCCACTCCTCCATAGAGATCCTTCAGGTTTCGGGGCTGTCGCTGGGCAATACGGACTTTCAGCTCCCTCCAAAGATTTTCTATTGGGTTCAGGTCTGGAGACTGGCTAGGCCACTCCAGGACCTTGAGATGCTTCTTACGGAGCCACTCCTTAGTTGCCCTGGCTGTGTGTTTCGGGTCGTTGTCATGCTGGAAGACCCAGCCACGACCCATCTTCAATGCTCTTATTGAGGGAAGGAGGTTGTTGGCCAAGATCTCGTGATACATGGCCCCATCCATCCTCCCCTCAATACGGTGCAGTTGTCCTGTCCCCTTTGCAGAAAAGCATCCCCAAAGAATGATGTTTCCACCTCCATGCTTCACGGTTGGGATGGTGTTCTTGGGGTTGTACTCATCCTTCTTCTTCCTCCAAACACGGCGAGTGGAGTTTAGACCAAAAAGCTAAATTTTTGTCTCATCAGACCACATGACCTTCTCCCATTCCTCCTCTGGATCATCCAGATGGTAATTGGCAAACTTCAGACGGGCCTGGACATGCGCTGGCTTGAGCAGGGGGACCTTGCGTGCGCTGCAGGATTTTAATCCTTGACGGCGTAGTGTGTTACTAATGGTTTTCTTTGAGACTGTGGTCCCAGCTCTCTTCAGGTCATTGACCAGGTCCTGCCGTGTAGTTCTGGGCTGATCCCTCACCTTCCTCATGATCATTGATGCCCCACGAGATGAGATCTTGCATGGTGCCCCAGACCGAGGGAGATTGACCATCATCTTGAACTTTTTCCATTTTCTAATAATTGCGCCAACAGTTGTTGCCTTCTCACCAAGCTGCTTGCCTATTGTTCTGTAGCCCATCCCAGCCTTGTGAGATCTACAATTTTAGCCCTGATGTCCTTACACAGCTCTCTGGTCTTGGCCATTGTGGAGAGGTTGGAGTCTGTTTGAGTGTGTGGATAGGTGTCTTTTATACAGGTAACGAGTTCAAACAGGTGCAGTTAATACAGGTAATGAGTGGAGAACAGGAGGGCTTCTTAAAGAAAAACTAACAGGTCTGTGAGAGCCGGAATTCTTACTGGTTGGTAGGTGATCAAATACTTATGTCATGCAATAAAATACAAATTAATTATTTAAAAATCATACAATGTGATTTTCTGGATTTTTGTTTTAGATTCCGTCTCTCACAGTTGAAGTGTACCTATGATTAAAAAAAATTACAGACCTCTACATGCTTTGTAAGTAGGAAAACCTGCAAAATCGGCAGTGTATCAAATACTTGTTCTCCCCACTGTATATATATATATATATATATATAATTATTTTAAGCAAAAAAGCACAAGGGGGTGTGGATACAGCCCTTAGCCGTGGTATATTGGCCATATCACAAACCCTTGAGGTGCCTTATTGCTGTTTATAAACTGGTTACCAACATAATTAGAGCAGTAAAATGCAGCATGTTTTGTCATACTTGTGGTATAAGATCTGATATACCACGGCTATCAGCCAATCAGCATTTAGGGCGCAAACCACCCAGTTTATAATCTACGTAGTAGTAGTAGCAGCAGCAAATTGTATGAGGCCTTGCATACTGTAGTTTGCCTATTTTAAATGGGGAAAAAATATTTTACAGACTAGACCTCACGTTGTGTTATGTGAGGTCCAAGCAGCCCTACCGGCTGCTCAGATCAATCCAGTAACATCAGTCTACCAGCTTAGGCACCGTACTCTTCTGGCAAGCGTCACCGATGTTCGATTTGGCCTTTGCCCCTTGGCTACCTTCTGACACCCAATTCTGGCACATGATGACAGTTCCTTTAGGTGTTTAGACATGTAGACAGCTGATATATTGCTCAATACTACCTTCTAAATGAATTTCTCAGCGACTCCCTCCAGTTAGTCATTAGTAAGCTATTCATTGTACCTGTAGACCTATTGCTATGGGTACATTACATTATAATGCATCTAGGGCCTAGGCCTAGGATGTGGTGACTCCAAAAAACTGCCAGAATGCATTAGAATTGCCCTGGTGTAGACTGAAGTAGCCATTTAGGGCTGTGTTTTTGTCTTTTGTCATGCTTTGAATTTGTCATATTGTCATATCATTCTGTTGTCTCCTGACCTTGATGTTTTTGGGGTAGGGGTCAGGCCATGTGGAAAACGGAGGGTTTATGCTGAATTGTTTAGACTAGAGTAACCATGAATGCATTTGGGGAACATTACAACAAACCCTAATGTAGACAATGTCATTTTTTTTTAGACAGCCTCATAATAGCATTAGGTTTTTGAGTTCTCCCTCTTACAGGTCTCTGGCTGCCATTTTAATTAGTCCTATCGTAGGCTACCCAAGAAAGAGCACATCACTCAATAGCAAACAACCATGACAGGATCTTTAAGAAGGTAGGCTAACCAACCACTCAAAAGTCATCACAGTGCATAGAAAGCAAGCAAAGCTTCAGTAGTCAGTTTTGTTGTTGTAGCTCTGTCTGACAGTTTCTTCAGTAGCACAATTCTCTTTCAGCATTGCTATTCTAGAAAAGCCATATGAGTGCGTGTGCTCGGCAATAACTAGCTGATTTAAAGTGTCTTTATGAAGCCATATCAGTTCTCTTTCTCTATCCAAGGTTCTGTTTTTTTTATATTATTCTAGTGAAAATTAGCACCGCACTGCAGTAGCTCTCTCTAATCTATGAAGACCACGTTTGTGTGTGTGTGTGTGTGTGTGTGTGTGTGTGTGTGTGCGCACTCACTGTACAGTGTTAGCCTATGTTGCTGCCTTCCTTATAAATACCGGCGATTCCGTGTAAAAGTCAACCTGAGCATGCGCAAATAAAGTTAGTCGTTTCCAAATGAAAACACATTCATCATTACCCTCAATCTCTATATATTGGAGTTCAAGCTTTATTTGAAAAGTTTAAGTATGAAGTGGCATGCATTTTGACGATTACATGCATAGTAGGTGGTCAAGTCTCAAAGGCTTTCCACTCAGAGCTGTTCCCCAGTATTTGTTATGAAGATGAGATGTTAATGAAGCAATACAGATCCAATAGAAGTGTGAGTTTTGTTAGCATGTTAGCATCTGATCATCTGAAGCTAACTTTCGTCAAGGTTTTATGTGGTCTATGTAATTTCTTTACATTCTCTGGATTCTTTTTCAGCGTTATGATATCCGTAGCATAACAGTTGTGGATGTGATGGATATTGGTGAATCGTGTTTTGGCTTTAGAAGCTTGTGCATTCACCACATTTTGTGTGCTTATTCTGGTATGTATTCTTCCAAGATTCTCTTGGAAAATATATGCTGAAATGCATTTATCATACATGGCAGTACTGTTTTTTTTAGATAGAAATATGAGAAGTGATCATCAACAATCTGTGAATAGTCTTGGATAGGGCTGGGAATTGCCAGGGACCTCACGATATGTTATTATCACGATACTTCGGTGCCGATATGATATGTATTGCTCACTATATGTCTGCTGTAGAGACATTTTGATCAGTAACCACATTTCCATCCACAGTTTTCATGCGAGTAAAGTCATACTGTATATAAACTCCAAAAATAACGACTGCTGTAATGGAAACAGGACGTTTCGGTACAATTTTATAAATGCCGACAGATAATTAGTTAATTCCACATAGTGGGATCTTTTTTGTTTCGGTAAAAATGTATTATGCGAGAAATGATGGTAGAAGCGCCTTTATGTGCAAATACTGTTATAATAACCCTCATATCGAAGCAAACTTTGAGTCAAGCGATGATATGGTGTGTGGTCCTCCCACTACGACTCGGAAAACCATACAGTTTATTAGGTACAGATGAAGTAAATTAATCATATCTTCACAGGGTGTTGAAAATGCACACTATAAGCATAATGTTCCTTTCCAATAAATATATAGATTTTTATTTGTTACATGAAAACCTATGTGCATTACAAAATGCACAAAGTCAGTTTGGTGGAAACACACCACTGCAGGGGAAAAAGCAAATATTTTCTTTATGCGTATTAGAATATTCACATGAAAATCTGTCGCCAATTGGATGGAAACCTAGCTAGTCAGAGAAATGGAAGTGTTGAAAACATGTTGGCTCACTATTTCAAAAGAAGATGGAGAACAAGCTAAAGGCTGAGAAGTAATGGCGTTTTAGTGCATATACAGCCAAAGTCGAATATCGTCCAGAAATAATATTGCAATATGTAACTATCTTTTTTTTTCACCCCCATCACTAGTCCTGGAGTGTCTTTTTCAAATGAAAGCCCCACAAAGTATACTGACTTCATCCAGTGTCCAGAAAAGTGGATTGGCAGTATAGGCACATTTTTATATTGTCTCATTTGCACATTTTCCTACAATATTTCAGAAAAATTGTAATACCCCCCCAAAACATGTATTTGTCTAAATTGGTAAACTGATAAAGGTATATTTTGAAATATGAGAAAAATATAACTTATTAGGGTGTGTTGTCTTGTATACTAGTCAGGCTACCTGTAATTATACAGTACAATCCTAAGGTAATATGCCTTCTGCTGACATTTCTTAAAACATTACATATGACAACCAATGTGTTATGATAGATTTTGATTAAGAAATCTTTAAGATTTGAATGCCATTTCAGACTAAGTTGTTTTTCCTCTCTAAAGTAATAATGGAAATGACAATCTTTTCAAAATGATAGTTTTTGTGTTCAGCCAAGCATTTGCTTCGAAATGGCAGTGCATGTTTTGACCCAAGACTTACAAACTCAGACATTGCTAATATTTTCAATCTCCCCAAAAAGCTTGTCAATTTCAAGTAGCATCATAACACTTCTTATTTCCTTTATTTCTCCAACACATTGGACTCGCCCATAAAGAGAATAGGCTCATTCTTTACATAGTCCTACTCTCTGGTCTGTCGTACAAAGACCTGAAGGGCAAGGCAAGCTATTCCCCTTTTTCTCCACAGCTTGCTAACGAGAGAGCATGGGTCGCAACAATGCTGCCTCTGAGCCAAAAACAATGGGGATTTTTCCACTTGCCTGCTCCAGTAGGCAGTCAAGGTTGGTGCCCAATGTTTATACTGCGATAGCCCGGGGGACCTGGGCTAGCAGCAGGGGGAGAGCTGGGTAAACTTTAGTCATTGTTCATGAGAAGACACTCTGTGATAGTGGAACGCTCATTAGGTCAGTTGCATAGTACATGCACACATAGTACATGCAACTCAATATTAGGAACACCTTCCTAATATTGAGTTGCGCCCCTTTTGCCCTCAGAACAGCCTCTTTGTCAGGGCATGGTTACGCAGCTAGGAAGGCCCGGCTCCCAACCGCATTATTAAAACATAATAAAATATCCATAGCATAACTATAATGCATTCATGTCATGCTATGCAAGAGCTCATCATTACAATGACAGCGTAGTGTTGTTAATATGGCTGTTCTCTAAAGCTCTTAGTGAATATGTCAAAAGGCCAAACCATGTTTAGATAATGATATACAGTACCCATCCATATGTGCTATTTAATAGTTTTGATGTCTTCACTATTATACGATGTAGAAAATAAAGAAAAACCCTTGAATGAGTAGGTGTTCTAAAACTTTTGACTGGTACTGTAAGGATTCATACCCTTTACTCAGTACTTTGTTAAAGCACCTTTGGCAACAATTACAGCCTCGCGTCTTCTTGGGTATGACGCTACAAGTGTGGCACACCTGTATTTGGGGAGATGTTCGATCAGGTTCAAGTCCGAGCTCTGGCTGGGCCGCTCAAGGACATTCAGAGACTTGTCCCGAAGCAACTCCTGTGTTGTCTTGGCTTTGTGCTTAGGGTCGTTGTCCTGTTGGAAGGTGAACCTTCACCCCAGTCTGAGGTCCTGAGCTCTCTGGAGCAGGTTTTTATCAAGGATCTCTACTTTGCTCTGTTCATCTTTGCCTCGATCCTGACTAGTCTCCCAGTCCCTGACTCTGAAAAACATCCCCACAGCATAATGCTTCCAACATCATGCTTCACTGTAGGGATGGTGCCAGGCTTCCTCCAGACGTGAAGCTTGTCATTCAGGCCAAAGAGTTCAATCTTGGTATCATCAGACCAGAGAATCTTGTTTCTCATGGTCTGAGAGTCTTTAGGTGCCTTTCGCAAACTCCTAGCTGGCTGTCCTGCGTTTTACTGAGGACTGGCTTTCGTCTGGCCACTCTACCATAAAGGCCTGATTGGTGGAGTGCTGCAGAGATGGTTGTCCTTCTGGAAGATTCTCTCATCTCCACAGAGGAACTCTGGAGCTCTGTCAGAGTGACCATCAGGTTCTTGGTCACCTCCCTGACAAAGGCCCTTCTTCCCCGATTGCTAAGTTTGGCCGGTGGACAGCTCTAGGAAGAGTCTTAGTGGTTCCAAACATCTTCCATTTAAGAATGATTGAGGCCACTGTGTTCGTGGGGACCTTCAATGCTGCAGAAATGTTTTTGTACCCTTCCCCAGATCTATGACTATGACCAGCTTCATCAGGAATGCTTTTCCAAGAGTCTTGAATGAGTTCCCACATATGCTGAGCACTTGTTGGCAACTTTTTCTTCACTCTGCGGTCCAACTCATTCCAAACCAACTCAATTGGGTTGAGGTCGGGTGATATGGGAGGCCAAGTCATCTGATGCAGCACTCATCACTCTCCTTCTTGGTCAAATAGCCCTTACACAGTCTGGAGGTGTGTTTTGGGTGATTGTCCTGTTGAAAAACAATGATAGTCCCACTAAGTGCAAACCAGATGGGATGGCGTATCGCTGCAGAATGCTGTGGTAGCCATGCTGGTTAAGTGTGCCTTAAATCACAGACAGTGTCACCAGCAAAGCACTATAACACCACCTCCTCCATGCTTCACGGTGGGAACCACACATGCGGATATCACCCGTTCACCTACTCTGCGGTTGGAACCAAAAATCTGGACTCCTCTGTCCGTTGCTCGTGTTTCTTGGACCAAGCTAGTCTCTTCTTCTCATTGGTGAACTTTAGTAGGGGTTTCTTTGCTACAATTCGACCATGAAGGCCTAATTCACGCAGTCTCCTCTGAACAGTTGATGTTGAGATGTGTCTGTTACTTGAACTCTGAAGCATTTATTTGGGCTGCAATCTGAGGTGCAGTTAACTCTAATGAACTTATCCTCTGCAGCAGAGGTAACTCTGGGTCTTCCTTTCCTGTGGCGGTCCTCATGAGAGCCAGTTTCATCATAGCGCTTGATGGTTTTTGCGACTGCACTTCAAGAAACTTTCAAAGTTCTTGAAATGTTCCGTATTGACTGACCTTCATGTCTTAAAGTAATGATGGACTGTCGTTTCTCTTTGCTTATTTGAGCTGTTCCTGCCATAATATGCACTTGGTCTTTTACCAAACAGGACTATCTTCTGTATTACACCCCCCCCCCCCCTACCTTGTCACAACACAAATGATTGGCTCAAAAGGAGGAAAGAAATTCCACAAATTAACTTTTAACAAGACACACATGTTAATTGAAATGCATTCCAGGTGACTACCTCATGAAGCTGGTTGAGAGAATGACAAAAGTGTGCAAAGCTGTCATCAAGGCAAAGGCTTACTACATGATTCCATATGTGTTATTTCATAGTTCTGATGTCTTCACTATTATTCTACAATGTAGAAAATAGTAAAAATAAATAAAAACCCTTGAATGAGTAGGTGTGTCCAAACATTTGACTGGTACTGTAAATTTATAAACTGGGTGGTTCGAGCCTTGAATGCTGATTGGCTGAAAGCCGTGGTATATCAGACCGTCTACCATTGGTATGACAACATTTATTCTTACTGCTTTAATTACGTTGCCCTATGGGACTCCCAATCATGGCCGGTTGTGATACAGCCTGGATACGAACCAGGGTGTCTGTGACTCCTCTAGCACAGAGATGCAGTGCCTTAGACCGCTGCGCCACTCGGGAGCCCCTTTTACAACCCTCTCTTAGTACGTTTTACTCACTTAAATAATTATTGCTATGAGTCTGAAATGGGGAATTGAATTTGAATGCCATACTGAAAAAGAAAAGTCATACTGAAAAATGCCAATAGTAGGATTCTTTGGCAATGTCCTCAGCAATTGTTTTATGTGCTAGCTAGATCTGGAACATTTCTGACCTTTTTGATAAGTGAGGCATGTTTATGAATACTTAATGAATGCTTTATGAATGGAAAAATAGAAATTACATTAAAATGACTGCGTATACTTCATACATAGACCTTTTATTCATGATGTGGAGGAGGGCTGTTGGTGAGTTAGAGTTATGATATGACCCTCAACTACACGATTTGATCTGTAGAATGTACCCTGAGGATTCAAACCTGTCAGGATTTTCATGCACCATTTGACCTCAGTGAGAAGAAGTTAAGTCAAGGGTCTATACTTTTAATGTTTGGGCTGTGCAGTTTTTTTTTTTTCCCATGAGAAGGCTAGCCTAAACAAAGCAGACAGAGGGTTCCTAGCACTGTCCTCTGCTTCTTGCATTCTTAACAATAACAAGTGGAAAATCGAGGCCTAAATTCTGAAGCAAACTTTTACGAGCCACGTTCAAAGTCTGACCTTGGCACGAATTAGCTGTAGAGCTGGACAGGGCGAGAGGTCAACAGGAAGGGCTGGCTGGGAGGTGACAGGGGACAATGGGCTGCTGAGTTAGCTCGACTTGCTCGCTCTACAGTTGGCTGGGTGGAGTTGTCCATTTTTTCCCGTCACTGGTTGCGTCCTAAATGGCTCCCTATTCCTTGCTGTTTGATGTGTAGTGCACTACTTTTTTAGTGCACTATGTGGGGAATAGGGTGCCATTTGGGACACAGCCCTCTCTTTGGATGAATTGCCCCGTCTCATGGAACCAGCGGATTACGTTTTGCTGAGTAGGACCGTATTCTAGTGTAATGCAGCTGGTGGGAGAGGGGATGGTGGGTGGGGGTGAATGTGGGTGTGGGGGGGTTGCTGTCTGTTTCTGAGGGAACTAAAGGGAAGGATGTTGCACCGTTTAATCATCCAGAAGATTAGATGGTCTGACTCTGCAACTTTGCACTCATGACAACGACCATAGACGTTGACAGTATATACATAGACCTACAGCACCAACAGATCTGGGACCAGGCTATGTCTGTCCTCTTCCGTTTTGCAACAACCGCTTTGTAGGGGAGAGGGCTGGGGTTTAATGAAACCCGTATAATTATGCTGAATGCACTGACTAGTACTTTGTGAAGCCTGCTCTTTCAGTCCACTCCTCTCCTGGAAATGTTTTACTTTGTATTCTGCCCAGGGCCCGGTCTCATCCCATAGTTCTCATGAATGGATCTCTCTCCTGCTGGGCAGGGAACAGCCTGCCACAAAGACAACATTATGTGTCCCCGAAACTCCCCCTGTCCCAAAGTCTCCTCTGTCGCTGAGACCTAAGTATTTTGGGTTCAGGCCTGAAGTGAATCCAGTCTGAGTCCCCCGCTTACCCCTTGTCCCCAGTGCTCCCCACTGCTAGGCTGCACAGCAACAGGCCTAACAAATGAGGCCCTCGAAAGAATGACCGTCCTGCCATCCCATCTTAGAACGGGTCTGACTCTGCTCTCCAGGATAAAAAGAAAAAGAAAAAAAAAACTGTGGGTGATTGAAGCAAAACAGAACCTTGTTGGATTGGGTACACACATTGTGGGCAGAGCAGACCAAGCTCGGGGAATGTTGGCACAGTGAAGACTATAGCTTGGCTTGGTGGTTGTCCAGCAGGCACTAGGCCTAAATCACCCTTACCGCACACACACAAACCCCTACTATCCCTATACTACACAGTAACACTCAGTGGCAATCTGTTTAAGTTTCTCTGTCTATCCTTTTCTATCTGTCTCTATCTCAGATGCAAGTTCTTCAGTCTGACAGAGACCCCAGAGAACTACACCGTCGTCCTCGATGAAGAGGGATTTAAAGGTAAAGTACTCCGTTACTTTTTATCAAGGTAACCAGAGGCACCACTTAACAAACCTCCATCCACAGCCTATTCTCAATCACACTCCCTTAACATGCTGTAGGCTTAAGTCAATAACAACTTCAACTTCACATCACATGTTTTTTTTTTTTATGGCCCATTCTTTGAGTCATATTATTCCCAGCGTCTGTTTCTCACAGATGTAGTTGATATTACGGGTGCACACTGCCTCCAGGCCTTCTCTCTGTCTATTTTAAGAGGTGAAAGCTGGTGCAGAGAAGCCACAAGGGGCTTCTTCTGTCAAATTATTCTAACCAGAACAGTGGCCCTTTTGAAGGGGAATACAGATAGAAAGCGACGTGAAAGAGGGAGGGAATGAGAGCGAGAGCAATAGGAGGAAAGAGGGAGGGGGTGAGAGAGTGATGTTTCATTAGTGGTCGAAGGGTCCTGGAACTGCCTGTTAATGTTGTGAATAAATACCATTAGTTTCCGCAGTCAACAAGTTCTCTTGTTCTTCGTCCTTCACACAGTTGAAATAGGCTACATAGAAACTAAGAAACATAACGCTATAGAGGGGGAAATAACATAGAAACAAACACATTTCCTTTCGCAAACTCACAGCTGAATGCATACAGGGTTCAATCCAGTACAATGCATTATTAGCCTGTGACTAACTACATATACATGGTGGTTGTGCACCAGGACCATCCTACTCACTTTGTGTGTGTGTGTGTGTGTGTGTGTGTGTGTGTGTGTGTGTGTGTGAAACATTAAAGTATACAACTATACTAAATATATTCACTTGTCACCAAATAACTGATGAAAACACTGCTATGCAATGAAGGTCTACAGTATCTTCAACAGCACTTTCTGGGGTAGCAGCATGGTGAAGTCTGAGGACAGACATTTTCCATCCTCCTCTGGTACATGACTTCAATACAAACTTAGGAGGCTCATAGTTGTCACCCCCTTCCATAGACTTACACAGTAATTACGACAACTTCCGGAGGACGTCCTCCTACCTATCAGAGCTCTTGCATGAACTGACATGTTGTCACCCCAATCAAAGGATCATAAAAGGAATCTAGTACTGAAGCATAAGCTACAGCTAGCTAGCACTCCAGTGTATAAAATGTGGTGAGTAGTTGACTTAAAGAGACAGACAATAGTGTAACAGTTTTAAACAAATTAATTTCTTCAAAAATTAGGTAGGGTGGGGAGGGAGAGAGAGAAGGGTTTACTAATGCATTAGTTCTAGTAGCTATGCTGACTCTGACGTTAGCTAATATGGTGGTAACGTTGTAGGCTGTGTTTAGCGGTTATGATATGAAGGCTTTTTTTTAGAACGTTTTTTGCCTGATCACAGACAGTTATTGTGTTGTGCACTGAAGTTCACAGGCAAAGGGAAAAGGTGAGAGGAGGAGAGGGCATAGATGCGAGACGGAATAATACAACGATCAAAGGGATCATGCTTTTTTACGTGGCTGCTATGAAAGTGAACTGTGTTTGCGTGTGATCAGGGGTGTATTCAAAACGTTTCTTAAACGGAAACAAACTGTATGAAACGGGGATAGACCTACCTGAATTTGTCCAATACAAACTCTCGTTTTGGACTATTGGTTACACCCTAGATCAGCTAGATGCAGGCAAGAGTGTGCAAGGCAGTATTGAATGTTTCAGTCTGTCACCTTTTTATTACTCAAATTTGTCTCTCGACATGTGCACTTTTGTTAGAAACTTTCATTTCGTAGGCTAGGTTGTAGCAACCTCATGATGGGTATAGGGAAAATTAGAGTATCATGTAGTAGCCTGAACCTATCAATGTTACATTGAGCTGGGTGAATGGAATATTAAGAACATTCATCTAATATGCTGTAATAGAAATAAAATAAATGTTCCTCCCTAATCTTAAATGACACCGACTGCCACTTCCTAGCTGCACATATCCTAGCTTGCGACCCCATATCCAAGGTTCCTTACCCTTAGTTTTAAAACACACACCTCTTTCCCAGGTAGCTGCCAGGCCAAGCCAGCTGCTGTTGATAGCCTGTTTGGGGAAGTGGTGAGGACTAAGTAGTATCCTGTCTGTGGGTCAGTTTAGAACCTCTAGGCCCAGTAGGGAACAGTGTTTTTCCCTGGCCAGTGCCCCTCCGGTGTGAATAGACTGACGCAAACAGAGCGGAGAGTTAGAGGAAGGTTGAACCCTGACTCTTGACCCCTGCCCAGACCACACACACACACACACACACACAAAGTCAAGCAGTCTGCTCCAGAATCACCTTACCCTCTCCAAATCTTAATCTCAATCACTTACAGGTACAACGACAAAACTGACTTTAGATCAGTCTCTTGGGGGAAACTCCATCCTAGTCCCAACATCCTGTAGAGAGCATATGGGTATGTTGTGGAGAGTTGTTTTGATTCCATGACATAGGATCCACTTCCTGGTTGTAACTCATAGCTAAGTGATAGTTTATAAATAGCGTAGGTATTTTAGACCCTCGTGAAGGAAAGGGCTGGCAGTGGGGGTGGAGTTCAGAGGAAATTACTTAAAGCAGCTATGTAGACATGGCTTGAGGCTAGGTTGGGAAAGTAACAATGTTGCATTTGGCCTGTATTTACGTTAGTTTAGAAAGTAGTCCTAACTTAGCTGTGTGTTTTCTGTTCAATACAGTACAGGCTAGGGATTGTGTGTGTGTGTGTGTGTGTGTGTGTGCGCGAGTGTGTGTGTGCGCGTGCGCTCCCTGACGTGACCCTCACCCCTCCCCTACTCCCCCCCCTCCAGAACTACAGCCCTCGGAGCACCTTCAGGTGGAGGGTTCCGTGTGGCTGCCACTCAACGTCGTCTCCAACGGCAACGCTTCCAGCAGCTCCCAGGCGGTGGGTGTGACCAAGATCGCCAAGTCCGTCATCGCCCCATTGGCCCAGCAGCACGTGTCAGTCTTCATGCTGTCCACCTATCAGACGGACTTCATCCTGGTGAGTCCGCAAACTGTGGCTGTAATTTCTACTAGTTATTGTCTGGGGCTTATTGGGTTGGCTGCTAGGATTTATTTATTGTTCTTCTACAACATAATGGGCCTTTAATGTCCAGACAGAAATTCTGTAATGTTACACCCTCCTAACCATGCCCATTGTGTCTAACCATGACAGAGTTGCTAAGCGATAGGCTGTATAGTCTGTATTATTTGTCGACTTGACATTTTAACAGGTGAGGTATTAACAACCACTGTACTGAAAACCGGAACTTAGCTGAATATTCTAATAGCAGTTGTTGATGTCTCACCAGTGAAAGTGTTAAGTGGGCAGAAATAGCAGACGTAGTGCCAGATGGCCCCCGTCAGCAAATATGTTAATTCCTGACATAGTTCTCAGAGTTCATGGGCTCTGTTATGTTAAGGCAAAAGACTGTGGTAGTGTCAAACGAGAGATGGCATATTACACAAGGGTGGTAGTAAGAACTGAAAACCTAGCTTTTTTTTACAACATTGAGGTGTGAAAGCGAAGATAAGTTGTGATGACCTATGGATATGCGGAGCAGTTCTATTTGTCACACTTCAAACTCAATAAGTGTTCAGACACGTAGGCAACTATTTAGTGTTAAAGTCTATTTTGACTACAAAGTAAGCTTTTTTCACCCTGTCAGAATGTAACCCCAGTACCTGTTTTATCCTCAGGTTCGGGAGAAGGACCTGGCTGTAGTTATCCACACTCTGGAGGAAGAGTTCAACATCTACAGAGAGGTGGGGGGAGAGTACTCCGCTGTACTCAGACAAGATGTCCACAATGGCTTCCAGAAGAACGGCAAAGAAAGTACGGTTCAGGAGAGAGGGATGAGGGAGAAGAGAGGTAGGGGGAAGGACGGGGAGAAAAGGATAGAGGGAGACGAGATGGAATGTGCAACAAATGTGCATTAACACCAAAGTTCACCCATTTTTGATTTGACGTGCAGTTAAATCCCTTATCTCTGACTCATAGCTGATGTATACAGTGCATTCAGACCCCTTGACTTTTTCTACGTTACAGCCTTATTCTAAAATGTATTAAATATTTTTTTTCCCTCATCAATCTACACACAATACAATTTTTCTACATTACAGCCTTATTCTAAAATGGAGTAAATATTTTTTTCCCCTCATCAATCTACACACAATACCCCATAATGACAAAGCAAAAACTCTTGTTAGTTACTTTTGATGTTGAGTCGTTATACACAAATATTCCACAAGAGGGCGGTATTCAAGGCATGGAACTTTTTCTTCTGCAACGTGACCCTAATGAACTACCTTCCAGTGCATGCATAGTAACATTGGCTGAAATAGTACTCACACACAACTACTTCATGTTTCTAAATTATTTATTTATTCAGACAAAGGGTACTGCTGTGGGATCCCCTATGGCTCCTAGCTAATTTGTATGTGGGTTACATGGAGAAAGTCAATTTTCAATCTTCTCAAAAATGTTTTCTTGCGTAACATTATTATTTGGAAACGGTACATTGATGATATTTTTGGAGGTGTGATTCAAAACAGCTCCAGGCATTCCATGCTTTTTCTTAACTCTTGTTCTGAGCACATGAATTTTTCTATGCAATCTGACACACGTCAAATCAGTTTCCTTGATCTTCTGATTTTGTGTTAAGATAATGTTCTAAACACTGATCTTTACAGGAAACCTACTGATCGTAACAGTTTGTTGTGGGCTGATAGTTGTCACCCGCTCCCCTTGAAAAACAGTTTGCCCTACAGCCAGTTCTGTCCAATCAAAATCATTTCCAAAAAACAATCAGATTTTGACAGAAATATCTCTGAGACGAAAAGAAAATTCAAGGAGATGGGGTACAAAAATGGCCAGATTAATACTGCCATTGAGAAATTTCAGTCTTGCAAAAAGAAGCATTCTTGCATTATAACTACCCGCTATTCAAAGTGCTCTGAACAAGTTAAAGGAATCGTTCACTAACATTGGCACATTCTATGATCCGATGACAGTATCGGTAGTGTGTTTTCGGACCCTCCCTTGGTCGTATTCTCGCGGGGCAGAAATCTTAGAGATCAATTGGTAAACTCAGATTTGCCACCCCAAAATATCCCTTCACAACGTCTACTTGTGCCTCTACTGGAAACTACAAATGTAATGGCTGCCCTCAATTCAATGGCACTTACAAATGTGGCTCTCCTTTTATTTTTCAAGTGTTGGCCAGCACCTCGCCTTAACAGGTGTGTGTTCCACTCCGTTAGCCAGCACCTCGCCTTAACAGGTGTGTGTTCCACTCCGTTAGCCAGCACCTCGTCTTAACAGGTGTGTGTTCCACTCCGTTAGCCAGCACCTCATCTTAACAGGTGTGTGTTCCACTCCGTTAGCCAGCACCTCGTCTTAACAGGTGTGTGTTCCACTCCGTTAGCCAGCACCTCGTCTTAACAGGTGTGTGTTCCACTCCGTTAGCCAGCACCTCGTCTTAACAGGTGTGTGTTCCACTCCGTTAGCCAGCACCTCACCTAAACAGGTGTGTGTTCCACTCCGTTAGCCAGCACCTCACCTAAACAGGTGTGTGTTCCACTCCGTTAGCCAGCACCTCACCTAAACAGGTGTGTGTTCCACTCCGTTAGCCAGCACCTCACCTAAACAGGTGTGTGTTCCACTCCGTTAGCCAGCACCTCACCTAAACAGGTGTGTGTTCCACTCCGTTAGCCAGCACCTCACCTAAACAGGTGTGTGTTCCACTCCGTTAGCCAGCACCTCACCTAAACAGGTGTGTGTTTCTTTCGCCTCTAGATTGGTCTTTTCTCTTATAGACAGGTGTGTGTCTCTCCAAATCATGTCCAATCAATTGAGTTTACCACAGGTGGATTCCAATCAAGTTGATCAATGGAAACCGAGTCTCATAGCAAAGGGTCTGAATACTTATGTAAATAAGGTATTTATGTGTTTTTAGTTTTTGATTTAATTTCTCAATCTATTTTTGCTTCGTCATTATGGGCTATTGTGTGTAGATTGATGAGGGGGGAAAAACAATTTAATACATTTTTAGAATAAGGCTGTAACATAACAAAATGTGGAAAAAGTCAAGGGGTCTGAATACTTTCTGAATGCGCCGTGGCTACTGTCTTGACTGCTATTCAAACCACTATTCATGGTTGAGATTGTGAACCAATGAAAATCAACTCGAAATCCTGCTTTTGTCTCCAGCCCCCCAGCCTACAGTGCACCCGGTGCTGATACCACCGAACCAGTTCTGTGTGATGAGTCTAGACCCAGACACTCTGCCTGCCATCGCCACCACACTTATCGACGCACTCTTCTACTCCAACAGGTGAAACCAGCTCTCGCTTACAGTGCCCTTCCTTGGTGACCTTTTCTCAGAGTTATAGCCTTACTAATACAAAAGACGGCCACTGTCCAAAACCAGTCATTAACACAGGGTTGATAATAACTTAGGGGATACAAAATATCTTGTAAACTATTTGATTATGATCTAATTAATAATGACTGGAAAATGTTTTTGTCTGGAAACATTAACACGTAAGATCTTAAAGTCCTGCTAAAGTGTCAACTATTTTCCCCCCCAGTCCTAAAGAGGGCGCTCTTCCCAGCCAGGATCTGGACTGTATCAAGTTCTTTTCCTTCTCCCTGATCGATGGCTATGTCTCTCTGGTCATGGACACTGAGGCACAGAGACAGTAAGACTCATCTCCTCTCACCTCTCTTAAATCTGAGTTGCCTTGAAGCTCTCACATGACACACTGGGTAGTCACGCTTACCAGAATCTAGGCTCTCCGCTACAGTAGCAAGGAGAAGACTACTCTGCCGGTGGTCACTGCTGTTGCATCTGTGTGTCGGTGGTCACGGCTGTTGCATCTGTGTGTCGGTGGTCACTGCTGTTGCATCTGTGTGTCGGTGGTCACGGCTTTTGCATCTGTGTGTCGGTGGTCACTGCTGTTGCATCTGTGTGTCGGTGGTCACTGCTGTTGCATCTGTGTGTCGGTGGTCACTGCTGTTGCATCTGTGTGTCGGTGGTCACGGCTGTTGCATCTGTGTGTCGGTGGTCACGGCTGTTGCATCTGTGTGTCGGTGGTCACGGCTGTTGCATCTGTGTGTCGGTGGTCACGGCTGTTGCATCTGTGTGTCGGTGGTCACGGCTGTTGCATCTGTGTGTCGGTGGTCACGGCTGTTGCATCTGTGTGTCGGTGGGTAGTTGGACGTATCAGGTTGGTAACAGCAATGCGTGTGTTTGTCCTTTCTGGAGGTTCCCTGCTGATCTTCTCTTCACAAGTTCCTCCGGGGAGCTGTGGAGGATGGTGCGCATTGGGGGACAGCCTCTGGGTTTTGGTAGGCCACCCTTTAATCCTATTTATTAATAATATAATTACCCACTATAAGTATGGGATTCAATCATGCCCACTAATGTTTTAGTGTATCTCTCTCTCTCTCTCTCTCTCTCTCTGCGCCTTTTTTTCCAGACGAGTGTGGCATTGTTGCCCAGATATCCCAGCCTTTAGCCGACAGTGACATCTCTGCCTATTATATCAGCACCTTCAGCTTCGACCATGCCCTGGTGAGTAAGCCTTCATCTTCGACCATGCCCTGGTGAGTAAGCCTTCAGCTTCTACCATGCCCTGGTGAGTAAGCCTTCAGCTTCGACCATGCCCTGGTGAGTAAGCCTTCAGCTGCAGATGTGAGTTACACCCAGCTAGAAGGGGGGTATTGTCTCATTCTGACCAACAGAGGGTCAGAATGAGATTCAGGGTAGTGTGTAATGAAGGTCATGATATTTGATCTAAAACTAAACTACAGTAGCAGGTGTTAGTGCAACAGGATTTTAACATATCTGGTCACAGAAATCACAAGGATTTCAGCATCTCAACTGATTTGTCATAGAAGCATCAACAGGGACGTTAAAGCAGATAACGCTAAATCATCGGCTTCACATGGACTTTCCAACTTGTATGTTGGTCTGACGTCAGCAGTGTCTTTACATTGACATGTTAGTCATTTAGCAGACGTTCTTATCCAGAGCCACTTACAGTTATTTAGTGCATCTGAGCTACACGGGACTTTCTGCACAGTTGGCACTTGAATGACACTCATAGTTTGACGTGAGGAGATCAATATCTGGCTGGTTTTAAACTCCCCCTAGCCTTTTATCTTCAAAATGTCAGTTAAACAAGCCCAAGATCAAAATGCTTTTACTAATATGATGTGTTATTGAAAAACCCCCACAATGCCTTACATTTTGGAGATGAGCCATCAGTTAGAGCTTCTCATGCTGAAGATGCTGATGGCATTGGGATAGGAATTGCAACCTCTTCTCTTCTCTCCTGTATTCTACTCTAGGTCCCTGAGGAGGACATAGTGAGTGTGACTGAGATGCTCCAGCAGCACAGGAAAGAGCCAGCCTGCTGATGGGGCCCCGACGGCCTGGTCCGTACTACGCCCCTCTCCGTGTCTTGGGCCTGGGGCAGTACAGGGCTGGAGAGGGATGCTAACTCTGTGCCTAGACTAGCACTGCAGCGTGAGCAGTATTAACCATGAACTTTGTTGACATGACCAGCAAAAGCACTTCTAGTAGGGGTTGTCTGTGAAGAGAGCCTCTTGTCTTCCCAGACTCCTAAAGGAGACGCACCAATTGGATGCTGCCTGGACCCTGACCAATGCACACAACGGGACAAAGGGGATTGGTGAACTAAAGTCCAGTTGTGGTGATGGTAACACTGTACTTAAGGACTGCAGGTATAATGCATTATGATGCGGTTATAATGAGACCTACCCCTTATGTCTTCTCATCCCATAACGACAACTGACAATAACAGCAATTTTGAGTAAGTTGAAAATGTCCTACACAGAGCGATATAACATTAAAGAGAAAGGAGGATACCTATCATAGCCTAAGCCTTGTCATAACGCATTATAAAGGCTCATACACTTTAAAAAAAAAAGAGAATAACACATTATACCTGTAGCCTTTTTATAAAGTGTTACCTTTCTTATGTTACTTTCTTGCTTGCCGCAGGGCACAAACGTTACTAGTACTGTAAACAACATGGCTGAGTCTTCCAGTGATGTTTATATCGTAATAGTATGTGTCAAAGACCCCCCCCCTCAAAGGTCAAATTAATTAATATGTGAGTGAATTATGCGAAGCACAAATTATGCTTGGTAAAAAGTGTCTCCATTGGTGTGTCGTATTCGCCATGTCTTCGTAAATTCTACTTGTAGTAAGGCACGTAAATTGCCTAATTACACCCCCAATAACTGAAGCCACTCATTGAAGTATCAACAGAAAGTATTATTTTGGCCAATTAAGTTTTTGTGACATTCAAAAAAGGTCAAATTTAAAGTGTATTAGTGGAAATTATTCTGTTAATTTGTTAAACAAATATATTCAGAATTGTATTTTCCTGGATAACATGCAGGCAATACTACAAAAGATATTACAGAAATCCCATGATCATCCAAGGTTAAGTGCGGCTTCATTCAGTGCCTTGATGCAGTTATAACATCAATAATAAATTACTTTAAGGGTCAACATTTCTTTACATTTGTAGCGTTGTATTTCCTTTGTTACGATCAACACAATGTCTTATTTTCTTTTTCAATTTGCACAATAAACAGAACTTTGTTTTTCATTTCCTTGTAGACTGAGAACGAAGCTACTAATATCATTAGGAATATTATTTTTCTTTGGTACAATAACAAAAAAATATGTTCTGTGAAAATTTTGTAAAATTTGCTGCTTTATTCAATAAAGACTATTGAATTTAATTATTTGTGGATACATTGTCACCTGAATTTGTTGAAGATAACATTTTATAATATAAATAAACATTTACTTTGTATGAAATAGCTTGGACATGGGGTGAGACATATTACACATACTTGGACATGGGGTGAGACATTACACATACTTGGACATGGGGTGAGACATATTACACATACTTTGACATGTGGTGAGACATATTACACATACAGTGGGGAGAACAAGTATTTGATACACTGCCGATTTTGCAGGTTTTCCTACTTACAAAGCATGTAGAGGTCTGTAATTTTTATCATAGGTCCACTTCAACTGTGAGAGACGGAATCTAAAACAAAAATCCAGAAAATCACATTGTATGATTTTTAAATAATTAATTTGCATTTTATTGCATGACATAAGTATTTGATCACCTACCAACCAGTAAGAATTCCGTCTCTTACAGACCTGTTAGTTTTTCTTTAAGAAGCCCTCCTGTTCTCCACTCATTACCTGTATTAACTGCACCTGTTTGAACTCGTTACCTGTATAAAAGACACCTCTCCACACACTCAATCAAACAGACTCCAACCTCTCCACAATGGCCAAGGCCAGAGAGCTGTGTAAGGACATCAGGGATAAAATTGTAGACCTGCACAAGGCTGGGATGGGCTACAGGACAATAGGCAAGCAGCTTGGTGAGAAGACAACTGTTGGCGCAATTATTAGAAAATGGAAGAAGTTCAAGATGACGGTCAATCTCCCTCGGTCTGGGGCACCATGCAAGATCTCACCTCTTGCGGCATCAATGATCATGAGGAAGGTGAGGGATCATCCCAGAACTACACGGCAGGACCTGGTCAATGACCTGAAGAGAGCTGGGACCACAGTCTCAAAGAAAACCATTAGTAACACACTACGCCGTCATGGATTAAAATCCTGCAGCGCACGCAAGGTCCCCCTGCTCAAGCCAGCGCATGTCCAGGCCCGTCTGAAGTTTGCCAATGACCATCTGGATGATCCATGTGGTCTGATGAGACAAAAATAGAGCTTTTTGGTCTAAACTCCACTTGCCGTGTTTGGAGGAAAAAGAAGGATGAGTACAACCCCAAGAACACCATCCCAACCGTGAAGCATGGAGGTGGAAACATAATTCTTTGGGGATGCTTTTCTGCAAAGGGGACAGGACGACTGCACCGTATTGAGGGGAGGATGGATGGGACCATGTATTGCGAGATCTTGGCCAACAACCTCCTTCCCTCAGTAAGAGCATTGAAGATGGGTCGTGGCTGGGTCTTCCAGCATGACAACGACCCGAAACACACAGCCAGGGCAACTAAGGAGTGGCTCCGTAAGAAGCATCTCAAGGTCCTGGAGTGGCCTAGCCAGTCTCCAGACCTGAACCCAATAGAAAATCTTTGGAGGGAGCTGAAAATCTGTATTGCCCAGCGACAGCCCCGAAACCTGAAGGATCTGTATGGAGGAGTGGGCCAAAATCCCTGCTGCAGTGTGTGCAAACCTGGTATAGAACTACAGGAAACGTATGATCTCTGTAATTGCACCAAATATTAATTGTACCAAATATTAAGTTCTGCTTTTCTGATGTATCAAATACTTATGTCATGCAATAAAATGCAAATTAATTAATAAAAAATCATATAATGTGATTTTCTGGATTTTTGTTTTAGATTCCGTCACTCACAGTTGAAGAGTACCTATGATAAAAATTACAGACTTCTACATGCTTTGTAAGTGGGAAAACCTGCAAAATCGGCAGTGTATCAAATACTTGTTCTCCCCACTGTACTTGGACATGGGGTGAGACATATTACACATACTTTGACATGTGGTGAGACATATTACACATAATTGGACATGGGGTGAGACATATTACACATACTTGGACATGGGGTGAGACATTACACATACTTTGACATGTGGTGAGACATTACACATACTTGGACATGGGGTGAGACATATTACACATACTTGGACATGGGGTGAGACATATTACACATACTTTTTCACACTATTGAGTGACGCAATGTTTCTTCCGTCTTGTGGTGTAGACTTGCTTTTTGTTTTAGACACCAGTCATATAGTATTACTGAGTCAATCAACCCATCATTAGTGTCTCCATGGCTCACCAGCACAGAACAACTCTAACAAACTTTGGTAAATATGTATACTTAATATTTAATAAAGTAATATTTTGAGTTTGACAGTTAATCCTTTCATTCACATACTTGGATTGGTGTCCCTTACTGTGTCAATTTTGTCAATTTCCCCAGTGTTCATTTGTGTTCTCCTTATGATGAAGTTGGAGACGGTACAAGCAGCACCCCACTCTGGAAACATGGACAAGTGTCGCAAGGTTTTAGACAAGATCGTAGACCTTTCCAACCTGTTGGATTGCGAAGCTGGCATCCTCCTGACTACTTACGTAAGTAACAAGATGTAACTGAGTTGGTTCTGTGAAAATCTTAGCTTGAGACCTGACCTGATGCCTGGCCGTTAGCTCAGTGGGCTAACACAATCTTGAGGGTTTAAACATTGGTTGGTCACAGTGACAAACGCAAACTCTCCACTGAATGACTAATGACAAAAAATTGCGTAGTGTTTTCTCAGAACAGTATTTCGAACAATGCTGAGTATTATTCCTGGGAACGCTGCATTTATCTACCAAAACAAGCACTGATCACTTGCAAGAGCGTTGAGGGATAGTCATGCTCTTAACTCGCCTGTGTTACTACTGTGTATTATTCTCTACCAGCCGTCTCTCTCTGTTATATTCAGCAGCAATAAGCCTGGGGATGTGGTTAACTGTGTAATAACCACTGATTCAGATGATAATCTTTAGCGATATGTTTTATGCTGATGTTTTTTACAACTAAGCTGCAAGTAATGTGCAATTGAATTGAATGTCCACTATTTTATGCGCTTCCAGATCAAAACGAATAGCTTCCCAAGCGATCAGCAGGCCCCAGGCGTGGATGGGGTCCCACCGGCAACCATCACTGGCTCCACCCCTAAGGTGAATTTACAGAACATCCACAACAGAGCCATGCTCTTCCACTGGCACATCAACACAGTAACCAAATACACGACTGACCTGTTGGAGGTCTCAGACAATGAGACTCAGAAACTCCTACGGCTACTGAGGGATTCCATGAACTATCTCCAGAACCTCTCTGGCCATGTAGAGAAGCTCATACAGATCCTGGACCCAAATACCACTACTATGTCCACCAAGGTGCCCCAAGATGTGTCCCGTGATGAGTATGAGAAGAAGATCTATGGCTGGGCAGTGCTAAACCGGCATAAGGACTTTCTGTCCATGGTGTTGGAGAAAGTTGCTGGCTTTAAGGCTAATACTGTGTGTGAGGGTTAGAGAGAGTGATTGTTTGTCACTTAAGGGTGATTTTAGGATATTTATTCCAATTTATTCAGGACTTTTATGTAAATCAACAATCAGGGGACAAAGGCCCATCGCCAATAATGTGAAAGAGAAGTTTGTGGTTTGATTAAACGCACAGTGTATATTTATTATTGTTGTTTACAGTTTAGGTTCTAATTTATTTTCTAAACAGAACAGGGACCGCGAGGAACACTATCAAATTTGTCATTCACTTTTAAGCTATTTGATTCACTCGTCATTGAGAGGAACATAGACCTGTCCATCCCTGTCTTTTCTGTCCCTATTGCTCCTTGTCTATGGAGCCTAAATTAGGCTAGGTTGAGGGAGTATCTCCCCCTGAATCAAATGGTGTTTCATAGAGGTTTGAGAGCTGTAGTTAGTGAGTGGGGTAGAAGAACAGGAAGTAGTACTGTGACGTCCAGGAAAGTCAAATGCCGCAGAGATCGAGAGTCTGTGTCCCAAATGGCACCCTATTCCCTATTTAGTGAACTACTTTTGTACAGAGCCCAAGTAGTTCACTAATGAATAGGGTGCCATTTGGGACGCAGACAATGACTCCCTTATCAGTCACATCTCATGACGTTCTCCCTGCATCCTCACAACACACATATAACGGGCTGACATCTGTCCGTTTCATTCTGATACTGTAAACTAAAGTGTTAGTAATGTATACAAAAATGTATTTATTATGTATTTATTATGCATTGTGTCAATTTGCAAATGTTATGAGATAAATATGAACAGAGGCGTCATGGCCATAGGGCATACATGGGCACGTACCCCCTTAGATTAGTCCTGTTTAAAATTATGTATTTATTTGTTTTAATAAATAAAATGTGTTTCTCTGTAATACATGAAACAATTTCTAAGATTTTCCTGAGTTACAGTTCATATAAGGAAATCAGTCAATTGAAATAAGTTAATTAGGCCCTTATCTATGGATTTCACAGGACTGGGAATACAGGTAGTGGATCAGAAAATCAACCAGTATCTGGTGTGACCACCATTTGACTCATGGAGCGTGACACATCTCCTTAGCATAGAGTCGATTAGGCTGTTGATTGTGGCCTTTTGAATGTTGTTCCACTCTTCTTCAATGGCTGTGCGAAGTTGCTGGATATTGGCGGTAACTGCAACACGCTGTCGTACACGTCGATCCAGAGCATCCCAAACATGCTCAATGTGCGACATGTCTGGTGAGTATGCAGGCCACGGAAGAACTGGGACTTTTCAGCTTCCAGGAATTGTGTACAGATCCTTGCGACATGGGACCGTGCTTTATCATGCTGAAACATGAGGTGATGGCGGTGGATGAATTGCACGACAATGGGCCTCAGGATCTCATCATGGTATCTCTGTGCATTCAAATTGCCAATAGATCAAATGCAATTGTCTTCGTTGTCTGTAGCTTATGCCTGCCCATACCAGCTCAGACACGAGACGTATGTGGCAGGGACTCCAGACAATCACGGATTACAAAGGGAAAACTAGCCACGTCACGGACAAGCTAAACACCTCCATCACCCACTTTGAGGATAACACAGTGCAACCGATGCAGGCCGTTCCCAAGTACTGTGAGATCTCGTTCTCCGTGGCCGACGTGAGTAAGAAGTTTAAGCGCATTAACCCTAGCAAGGCTGACGGGCCAGGCGGCATCCCTAGCCGCGTCCTCAGAGCATGTGCAGACCAGCTGGCTGGAGTGTTTACAGATACTGTATATTCAATCTCTCCCTATCCCAGTCTGCTGTCCCCACTTGCTTCAAGATGTCCACCATTGTTCCTGTACCCAAGAAAGCAAAGGTAGCACTCACTTCTGTCATCGTGAAGTGCTTTGAGAGGCTAGTTAAGGATCATATCACCTCCACCCTAGGGTAAGAGTTGACTAACCCTGCCCTAGACCCACTAAAATGTGCATACCACCCTAATAGATCCACAGATGATGCAATCATCATCTTACTCTCCGAGCTCATCATTAAGCTCGAGGCCCTGGGTCTGAAACCAAACCTGTGCAGCTGGGTCCTAGACCTCTTGACGGGCCGCTCCCAGGTGGTGAAGGTAGGAAACAACACCCCAACTACGCTGATCCTTAACACAGGAGCCCCACAAGAGTGCATGCTCAGCCCCCTCCTGTACTCCCTGTTCACCCATGACTGCGTGGCCACCCACGCCTACAACTCAATCATCAAGTTAAAAGACGACACAACATTAGCAGGCCTGATTACCAAAAATGACGAGACAGCCTACAGGGAGGATGTGAGGGTCCTGGAGGAGTGGTGCCAGGAAAATAACCTATCCCTTAATGTCAGCAAAAGGAAGGAGCTGATCGTGGACTTCAGGAGACAGCAGAGGGAGCACATCCCCATCCACAGGACCGCAGTCGAGAAGGTGAAAAGCTTCAAGTTCCTCAGCGTACACATCACTGACAATCTGAAATGGTCCACCCACACAGACAGTGTGGTGAAGAAGGCTTAACAGCGCCTCTTCAACCTCAGCAGGTCGAAGAAATTCGGCATGGCCCCTCACAAACGTTTATAGATGCACCATTGAGAGCATGGTGTCAGGCTGTATCAATGCCTGGTACGGCAACTACACCGGCCGCAACCGCAGGGCTCTCTAAAGGGTGGTGCGGTCTGCATCCCCGGGGGCACACTGCCTGCCCTCCAGGACACCTAAAGTACCTGATGTCACAGGAAGACCAAAAAGATCATCTAGAACATCAACCACCTGAGCCACGGCCTGTTCACCCCGCTATCATCCAGAAGCCGAGGTCAGTACAGGTGCATCAAAGCTGGGACCGAGAGACATAAGCTGTTTTTCAATCTCAAGGCCATCAGACTGTTAAATAGCCATCACATTACTGAACCCTGTACCTTAGAGGCTGCTGCCCTGTGTACATAAACATCACTGGTCACATTAAAAAGGTTTACATAATGTTTTACTCATTTCACATGTATATACTGTATTCTACTGTAATCTACTGTATTCTACTGTATTCTAGTCAACATTGCTCATCCTACTATTTATATATTTCCATTATTTTACTTTGAGATTTGTGTGTATTGTTGTGTATTGTTAGATACTAGTGCACTGCTGGAGCTAGGAACACAAACATTTTGCTACACTCGCAATAACATATGCTAAATATGTGTTTGTGACCAATACAATTTCATTTGAATTGATTCCACTCAACATGACTCAGGTCATGAAGACGTTGCATTGCTTTGGTAGTAGTTGCATCACTTTCTTGCACGTAAACTTCCTGAAGTTGAGAAAACCACTACATTTAATTGGAATAATAAAGGATGATTCAGTGGACAGTCAGACATGTAATTCATAGGCCAACAAACTCAAGATGTAAAAAATGAAACACATCTTGATTTATTTTTCTGATGGGGTTTCACCTAGTATGATACCACATTGTAAGATACTGTATGAAAGAAGTTTGTCATATCCGTAGTACTTTTTCCACCATATGATGACGCAAGAAGACTGTGGCCACACTTGGCTGAGCAACTTATTCTTATCTATATTACTGACAACATAAGCAAGAAAAACTGAATACTTGACATATGAGATTTTCTATATGAAGTCAACAGCAGGTAATATTATGTAACGTGTGTCTGTCTACAGCTACACTCCATTACAACAAGAAACATTTAATTCTATTAGATAAATCACAAAAATAAAGCACTACTCTCTGACACTGTGTGTACTTTTATTATGTCTTTCAGTATTTTTAAACCCATACATGAAAATGTAACATCCATATATGGCCAGCTATGTAAACTTTATCCTGCAATAGTTGTCAATTTAACTGGTAAAATAAATTTTTTAAGGGGAAAGTAATCTAAAAGTAACGGGAATGTAATCTGATTACGTTACTGAGTTTGGGTAATCCAAATGTTACTGATTACAATTTTGGACAGGTAACTTGTAACTGATTACATTTAGAAAGTAACCTACCCAACCCTGCCAGGGACTGTAGTGACGCCTCTTGCACTGAGATGCAGTGCCTTAGACCACTGCACCACTCGCGAGTCATTTCCTGTCATCAAAGTCTGTAATTCTCTGGATTTCTGGTGTTTTCAAGACAACTGGGAACTCTGGGGGGGGGGGTGTTGAATCATGAGGACGTCAGTGATCTTCAGGTCGTAGCTCGAGAAAGAGGCCCGAGTTCAGAATGTACAATTCCAAGTAGGATGAATGTTCAAAACGTAGTTTCCCAGTCGTAGCTCGTTTTTCTCGAGTTCCCAGATGTCTTGAACAAACTTAAGTCACGATTTTGCAGTTCCGAGTTAAATTGTTTTGAGCAAATCAAAAATCATGCTTCTTAGACTTTGGACCACACAGCCACTCCACTGAATAGCAGGTTAATGATTGCTTTGCAATGCTTGCAGTTAGCCACTGATTCCTTGCAAACCATCTTCATATGACAAGGATTAAAAAAGATTTGCCAGTAGATTGTCGACTTGATTCATGATGACTGCTAGCTAAGATTATGAAAGTATGTTGTTGACATGATCAGTCCAATCAAAGCTACTGTAGATATATGATTTGATGCCATTTTATCATGAGGTGATGGCGGTGGATGAATTGCACGACAATGGGCCTCAGGATCTCATCATGGCATCTCTGTGCATTCAAATTGCCAATAGATCAAATGCAATTGACTTCATTGTGGCCAATGACCTTGAGCCTTCTTGGATGGGCACTTCTAACGTAACTCTATTGCAGCACCCAAGGGGCTTGAATTTTTTAGCTCTACCCTTAGACTTGGCAGTGACGTAGTGTCCCCATGAGTGACAGAACACTGAGCCAATCATGGCGCAACACTCCGTATTTTCTGCTGGCTTGCCCTACCACCACAGAAAGCACTGAGCTAGGCTGAAACACCTGCATTTTGGAGCTGCCTTACTCAAGAAAACAAAAAAGTTTGCAAACTGATATGTTGAATAAAAAACATGAGCTGGTGCACACCCAGAGAAACCTATTATATGTAGAGGTGCTGACTAATGGCAAATAAACTATAAGATATAAAAATTATAAAGAGTCGCACACTATGTACAGTGGGGAGAACAAGTATTTGATACACTGCCGATTTTGCAGGTTTTCCCACTTACAAAGCATGTAGAAGTCTGTAATTTCTATCATAGGTACTCTTCAACTGTGAGTGACGGAATCTAAAACAAATATCCAGAAAATCACATTGTATGATTTTTAAGTAATTAATTAGCATTTTATGGCATGACATAAGTATTTGATACATCAGAAAAGCAGAACTTAATATTTGGTACAGAAACCTTTGTTTGCAATTACAGAGATCATACGTTTCCTGTAGTTCTTGACCAAGTTTGCACACACTGCAGCAGGGATTTTGGCCCACTCCTCCATCCAGATCCTTCAGGTTTCGGGGCTGTCGCTGGGCAATACGGACTTTCAGCTCCCTCCAAAGATTTTCTATTGGGTTCAGGTCTGGAGACTGGCTAGGCCACTCCAGGACCTTGAGATGCTTCTTACGGAGCCACTCCTTAGTTACCCTGGCTGTGTGTTTCAGGTCGTTGTCATGCTGGAAGACCCAGCCAAGACCCATCTTCAATGCTCTTACTGAGGGAAGGAGGTTGTTGGCCAAGATCTCACGATACATGGCCCCATCCATCCTCCCCTCAATACGGTGCAGTCGTCCTGTCCCCTTTGCAGAAAAGCATCCCCAAAGAATGATGTTTCCACCACCATGCTTCACGGTTGGGATGGTGTTCTTGGGGTTGTACTCATCCTTCTTCTTCCTCCAAACACGGCAAGTGGAGTTTAGACCAAAAAGCTCTATTTTTGTCTCATCAGACCACATGACCTTCTCCCATTCCTCCTCTGGATCATCCAGATGGTCATTGGCAAACTTCAGACGGGTCTGGACATGCGCTGGCTTGAGCAGGGGGACCTTGCGTGCGCTGCAGGATTTTAATCCATGACGGCGTAGTGTGTTACTAATGGTTTTCTTTGAGACTGTGGTCCCAGCTCTCTTCAGGTCATTGACCAGGTCCTGCTGTGTAGTTCTGGGCTGATCCCTCACCTTCCTCATGATCATTGATGCCCCACGAGGTGAGATCTTGCATGGTGCCCCAGACCGAGGGAGATTGACCGTCATCTTGAACTTCTTCCATTTTCTAATAATTGCACCAACAGTTGTTGCCTTCTCACCAAGCTGCTTGCCTATTGTCCTGTAGCCCATCCCAGCCTTGTGCAGGTCTACAATTTTATCCCTGATGTCCTTACACAGCTCTCTGGTCTTGGCCATTGTGGAGAGGTTGGAGTCTGTTTGATTGAGTGTGTCGACAGGTGTCTTTTATACAGGTAACGAGTTCAAACAGGTGCAGTTAACAGGTAATGAGTGGAGAACATGAGGGCTTCTTAAAGAAAAACTAACAGGTTTGTGAGAGCCGGAATTCTTACTGGTTGGTAGGTGATCAAATACTTATGTCATGCAATAAAATGCAAATTAATTATTTAAAAATCATACAATGTGATTTTCTGGATTTTTGTTTTAGATTCCGTCTCTCACAGTTGAAGTGTACCTATGATAAAAATTACAGACCTCTACATGCTTTGTAAGTAGGAAAACCTGCAAAATCGGCAATGTATCAAATACTTGTTCTCCCCACTGTATAAACTCCCAGTAATTTATTGGGTAAATCACCAATATTTCAGCATCACTGTGCCTTCTTCAGGGTAATGTCATGAATACTTGAACCAGGTTATGTAGATAAACAGTGCAATTAGTGCAACCAATGACAATAGTGAGGGTTATGTCATAATTATTACGTTTATTAGCGTGAATTGAGTGAAACTGTAAACATTTTTTAGTTTATAGCATATTGAATATATTAGGCTATTGTTATCATATGGAAACTGTCATGACGTGCCTGTTGGATTAATATCGCGTGAGCTGATTATGGGAAAATGGTAGGAACTCTGAACTACTGATCACTAAAGAAGAAGTGATATACTCTACAAAGGACAATGGCGATCTCTGCTTGGCAAACCAGGTCCTTACATCTTCGACCCATCTATCGAAGCGCAGCTCAAGAGTAAATGTATAATTCTATTTCTTTTTCCGAATGGGCGGTTATTAGAACGCATAAGATCTGTATTTACATTGAGCATAGCTTCATCCAGGTCCGATAGAGAAACATCCCTTTGTCTTTCAGTCTTCCCGCCCTTCCGAAACCTCTCATCCACTTTCCTTTGTGTAACCAGCCGTCATATCGGCTGGTTACACAGATAGATAGATAGATAGATAGATAGATAGATAGATAGATAGATAGATAGATAGATAGATAGATAGATAGATAGATAGATAGATAGATAGATAGATAGATAGGCAAAACAGGCAACCCCGGTCAAAGGTTTTAGAACACCTACTCATTCAAGGTTTTCTTTATTTTTGCTATTTTCTACATTGTAGAATAATAGTGAAGACATCAAAACTATGAAATAACACATGGAATCGTATAATAACCAAAAAAGTGTTAAACAAATATATTTTATATTTGAGATTAAATATATTATATATTTGAGATGACAGTTTTGAGACAGTTTCTCTCAACCAGCTTTACCGGGAATGCTTTTAAAACAGTCTTGAAGGAGTTCCCAAATATGCTGAGCACTTGTTGGCTGCTTTTCCTTCACTCTGCGGTCCAACTCATCCCAAACCATCTCAATTGGGTTGAGGTCGGGTGATTGTGGAGGCCTGGAGGTGTGTTGGGTCATTGTCCTGTTGAAAAACCAATGATAGTCCCACTAAGCCCAAACCAGATGGGATGGCGTATCGCTGCAGAATGCTGTGGTAGCCATGCTGGTTAAGTGTGCCTTGAATTCTAAATAAATCACAGACAGTATCAAACGCAAAGCACCCCCACACCATAACACCTTCTCCTTCATGCTTCACGGTGGGAACCAAACATGCGGAGATCATCCGTTCACCCACACCGCGTCTCACAAAGACACGGCGGTTGGAACCAAATATCTCCAATTTGGACTCCAGACCCAAGGACAAATTTCCACCGGTCTAATGTCCATTGCTCGTGTTTCTTGGCCCAAGCAAGTCTCTTCTTCTTATTGGTGTTCTTTAGTAGTGGTTTCTTTGCAGAAATTCGACCATGAAGGCCTGATTCACAGTCTCCTCTGAACAGTTGATGTTGAGATGTGTGTTACTGAAACTCTGAGGCATTTATCGGGGCTGCAATTTCTGGTAACTCTAATGAACTTATCCTCTGCAGCAGAGGTAACTCTTGGTCTTCCTTTCCTGTGGTGGTCCTCATGAGAGCCAGTTTCATCATAGCACTTGGTTTTTGCGACTGCACTTGAAGAAACGTTCAAAGTTCTTGAAATGTTCCGTACTGACTGACCTTTATGTCTTAAAGTAATGATGGACTGTCATTTCTCTTTGATTATTTGAGGTGTTCTTGACATAATGCACTTGGTCTTTTACCAAATAGGGTTATCTTCTGTATACCACCGCTCCACCACAGCACCTTTTAAAATACATTCAGAATATGAAAGTATGGAACATTTCTCTCAGCTAAAAACTAATTCAAAATTTCTTATGAATTAGTCCAAAGTTTAATATTACCAGTTCATGAGGTCAATCTTGACATCATTACTGTTTTCTTAGAAAGCTGATTATATCAGGACTGTGGAAAGTTCAACTTCTGTAATAACAATACGGTTGCCAAACAGTGTCATGTTCGTGTGGTTATAAAAGTGAAACTGTTTGATTGTTAGAGGACAGACCTACTGTGCTTCCCAAATGGCAACCTCTATACCAGTACCCTACATAGTTCACTACTTTTGACCAGAGCCAATAGGACCCTGGTCAAAAGTAATATAGAATTATTTCATAGTATACAATACATACAATTTCTTTACAAAATGCAATACTCAGAATTATTATGAAAGGGTCTGAACAATGCAACATAAACCAACAACTTTCAATCACATTATTAAATAGCCAGTCTGTCAATATGCATGCACTACTACACACAAGTGATGACACATTCTTTGTAGTTTGTTTTTATACAATGAAGACTTAACTAATATCATCTTTCAGCACATTGATCAGGCTTGAAATAAAAACCTTTATAACATGGGTCATGTTTATTTGGCACCAAACGGAAGAAAACAGGGAGGTACTTAACCAATAAGAAACCCACATTTTAGTTTTGTTGCAAAACGTTTTTAAACACTTTCAGTTGCATGCCCTAATGAACACGACCATGATGAGGAACAATGGCAGCATGAGGCGAATCCCAACTGGTGAGCGAATGATGAATGACTTCACTGATGAAGTTATGAAGCTATGCACTTATGAAGTGTAAATAATATAGCAAAATCACATACAGTATTTGTCCATTGTTGAAAGGTTACAATAGTGTTCTTCAGAGCCATATGTAGAGACGATTACTCACATTATTACATCAAAAGGTTCAACATTGCGTCCGTTATTGTCAGTCAAAGTTGGCCAAACTCCCTCTATACAGTACATGGTTCTGGTGTTCTTGGTGGCACTGTATGGTATCAGACTGTTCAAGGCCAATATGTGGACACAAGATGAAGCCTATCTTCTCAAGGAGCATCAAGGTGTGTCTCTTTGCTCTTAGTTGGTCTGTTATTAGTTTCTTTACAGTCTCGTAGGTCCCAGAAGATCAAACAATCATATAGGCAGAAGTTCAGGCGGACTTTCTCCATAACAGTATTTTGCTTGTGGATTTCTGTAGGTATTTTCATGTTGGACACTCTGCATGAGCAAAACGAGAGGGTAGACATGACTAATAGAATGTTGTTTTTTTGCCATCTCTGCATGAAAGCATGTGGGTAGGATCAGGGAGGTATGTGTTAGTTTCATGTACACAAATCAACCTACCTGCGATGAAGTCCGACACTTGGCTAAACACAGCTCAAAGTGGTCCTCCACAGCCGTGAAGAGGTTCTGGAACCCGTCTGCAGCTCTGTTTAAGAAACGCTCTAGAAGAGGTTGCTGAGAGAGAGAGCGAGTGAGGGGGGGGGCGAAAGAGAAAGAGAGATCAAAATCTGGTATTTCTCACATGGATTAGTTATAACTCAACCACTGCAAAAGGTTAAGATGAAAACAATGTAGAGTTGACGAGTCAAATGTAAGATAGAGATCTGATACCATTGAAGTCATGCATCCAACGGACGTGCATACAAAAGTAGCAAATTCTCATTTGGAACTAACAATTTTGCTATTGGGTGCAGCACAACAAGAGTGCCACAGTTTGAATACCTTATCAGGCTGCAGGCAGCAGGACACACAGTACTCATAGATATTACAGCAGCCGTTGGCCAGACAACTTTTACAGATGTACTGTCTGGAGCTCAGAGCGTTGACATTACAGCAACCGTTCACCAGCAGATCCTTCCTCTCACACACATAACCTGGGGGACATTCACATACAATGGATTAGTCAGTGACTTGAATATTGAAGTGGTCTTTCATAATACCTCAATGATATGGACTTTTCATAATTAATCTTTCCATGATTCCTCTCTCATGACAACACATTGGAGAAGAAGGTCCGATGGGAGGAGATAGGATGTAAGGAATCGTGGAAATACAGATTGCGATAAAGCCATTATTTCCCAAGGGATTAGAAGTGAGTGAATGAGTCCAGTTAGGTTAATAACTTACCCAGTTCATCTGTGAGAAGTGTCTTGCCCTGAATGGAGTTTCGGCACTGAGTGATGGGCCTGCTACTGTTGCCCAGGTTAAACCTGACCTTCCATGGGATCCGGTGGTCCGGGTCTTTGGCCTCCAACAGGGTGCGATCCCGTATGGTTCTCTCCTCCTGCATAACACAAAACAAATAATCTCACACACACATCATGCACAGCCAAAAGGCAAGACCTTGCAGCATAACAGACGGTCAAAAGTGGTTTGACAAACTAGACCAGAACTGGATCTCATAGACTCTCGCTGTCTAGGCTAACATTAGGCCTATACAGACAAAGAGAATATCTGTTTTCCAGTTATTTGAGCTAGACATAAATCTGAGATGTCAAGAGTTTAAATACCTGTTTCAGGGTGCTGGTTAAGAAGTAGATCAAAGACAGTCCAAACACCACACCTAGCACCCAGCGTTTTCTCAGTAATCTTCGAAGAACCATGGCATGACCTTCTTAGGGGATCCCTGCGACCACCCAGTCCAGTTAGAGGAATTGAATTTCAGGAAAGCTACTATAACTAGCAAGCTGGATATATTGTTCGTTAGAGACTTGCAGTTCTACTGGGGTGTCTGGCTATGACAGAGTAACTGTTTGGTCAACACCATATCCGCAAACTAACCCATTTTGCTGGCTAGCTAGCTAGCTAGCTAACGTTAGCAATGCTAGGCTATAAACCGTGGTAGCTACTTACTTATGTAGCTGTGAATACATGCGCTAGGTAGCTAGCTACAAAGTAAATATTAGCTAGCCGTTTTGAAAAAAGACAGCTTTGTTAGCCTGTGAACAAGCTAACGAGGCTACGCTAGCTAGCTGGTTAGTTAGCATTAGCTAACGTTCGGTATACGCTGTGTGACTCATAGCTAGCTGGCTATAACTCTACTAGACACCTATTGCTGACAAATAACATGTCTTTCTGACATTCACTTCAGATAAAGGAATCCTCGGAAATAAACAAACGTTTTTGTCCCATGAAATCTGACGTCCCCCATCAAAACAATTTCCAAACACGGATGTGGAGTGGTGGGAAAGTGAAAGCTGGTTGGTCGATTTACAATTCCACTGACGTCATACGGCGAAAAACACCGTTGCGAGCCAGGCTGCCGCGCGGGGGGTGTGACAAGGTAATAAGAATTATAAACACAATGATGATTCACGTGAGCTCAACAATTTCCTTGCAAAAATATGAATCCATATAAATCGCGCAATAGGGAAACGGTAAATGGTGGTGTGATGGTGCCAGTGCCACAATCTATCTAATCTATCTGCGGCTAGCTATAATGTCGCAGCAAAAGGCTTGCCAACCATCGGTACTCACCCTGCTGCTTTTTACCGTATTCACTCGTTGCCATCTGTGTATCTGTTTGCACCCCACCACAGACCTGGATCACATGGGGATGAACTGGATGTGTCTTGCAGAGGAGACACAGCAGTAAGGTTGGAGTCCACATTCTAGGACACAGGCCTATTGCAGGTTCATCATAACCTGACATTTGGCACTAAAGAGCAGTCAGTATGTAGGTAGATAAAACATGTTAACTTCAGGAAGGGAACAGGAAGGTGGCCTCGGAGGACCCCTCTACCCTAGCACCAGCCCTATCTGAGCTGAAGTCCGTAGTCACCTGGCTGCAGAGGGGGTTCCCATTCCTCCTGATCCACCTGGCTAAAGTGTGTTTTCTGCACAAGCTGGGTAAGACTGGTTTTAGATGACAAATTAACAAAAGTGGCTCTTATACCTATGTAGTAACACTAATTACTACTCTGATTATAATGTTTTTGTTGCCTAGTCACAGATGTTTCATACCAATACTTTAGTAATGCTTTGTAATTGTAAAATAATGGAGTTGGTTGTAATTGTATAGTAATGGAGTTAGTTGTTTGTAATTGTATAGTAATTTTTTTTTTATTTTTTTTATTTTACCTTTATTTTACTAGGCAAGTCAGTTAAGAACAAATTCTTATTTTCAATGACGGCCTAGGAACAGTGGGTTAACTGCCTTGTTCAGGGGCAGAACGACAGATTTTTACCTTGTCAGCTCGAGGATTCGATCCAGCAACCTTTCGGTTACGGGCCCAACACTCTAACCACTGGGCTACCTGCCGCCCCAGGTTGGAGTTAGTTGTGGAGTTAGTTGTTTGTAATTGTATAGTAATGGAGTTAGTTGGTTGTAATTGTATAGTAATGGAGTTAGTTGTTTGTGGAATAAGTGGAATAAGGAACATTTGGGAACTCGGGAAGTGTTAGACAGTGTGTGTCAGATGGAAGTGTTAGACAGTGTGTGTCAGATGGAAGTGTTAGACAGTGTGTGTCAAATGGAAGTGTTAGACAGTGTGTGTCAAATGGAAGTGTCAGACAGTGTGTCAGATGGAAGTGTCAGACAGTGTGAGTCAGATGGAAGTGTCAGACAGTGTGTGTCAGATGGAAGTGTCAGACAGTGTGTGTCAGATGGAAGTGTCAGACAGTGTGTGTCAGATGGAAGTGTCAGACAGTGTGTGTCAGATGGAAGTGTAAGACAGTGTGTGTCAGATGGATGTGTCAGACAGTGTGTGTGTGACTGACTGGTAACTCTTTTGTATCTCTCTGGTAGGTATTGCTGTGTGTGCTGGGATGTCCAGCCTTCGCCAATTCAACATTCAAGCACCAGGTGTCACTACGGGTAATCCTCACAATTTATACAACTTCGATCTGAGACCATAATTATTATACTTTTTAGGTTTTACATTTTATAAACATTTGAGCATATTCCTTGAGCGTTATCGAGTCACGTAAATAGCTAGCTTGAGAATTGGTTCTGGCTAAGCTCGTGAGAATATATGTACATTTGTGATTAATAAAGCATTTGATTATTTACTATTTGTCTGTCTGCATATCAGGAGGAGAGGTCTGTGGTTATAGCCCTGTGGATGATCATGCTCCTATCTAGAAACATATTGTATCTCTAATACACATTCAGTGCTGAGGAGTTGTACAACAGGTAGGGTTAAACCATGTTTCTTTGCTTGTCTCTTCATATGGTAATGCACCATAACAAAGTTACATTGTCAACCACTCAATGTTTAGGCCTATAGGTTAACAGTTAGCTTTTGTTTGACATTTCTGTCTTTCATTTGGTTTTCTTTCTTTTCTGGTTGTGTACACAATGCGTGAGGTCATTTATTACTTCCTTTTTGTCCTTAATGTTGTAATATGATTTTCGTTGTCTTTAGGCATATTTTACCATGTGACTGCATGTCCTGTGATTATTGATTTTGTGTTTATTTATCATTTCACCTGTTGTCACATTTAGTTTTGTTTTACGGAATTTGAGTTACGTCGCTCATTTTTGTTACTCCATCTTCTGTTGATCAATTAAAGTTTCCCTTGTAACCAATAGAGACGGAACATAATGTATCACGTCTATCCATGGTCAAACCTCAACCTGTACAAAACTGAAGTCTCATGTCTCACCTCTGCTGTTTTTTCCCACCTCAGCCTGATGTTTGCAAAGCCCAACATCAACAGCTTTGACTTCTTTAATCATGGCGATGGGGATCACTGACTACTTCACCATCGGCCTGAAATGCTTCACCCTATTTCTGCCCAAGATCCTCTGGGCCTTCAAATCCATGGTAGGAGCCTGTGTTTGTGTGTTTTATATGCATAAAGGCTTTTCTGGTGTCCTGAGGGTCACATCTTGTGTGTGTTTTATATTCATTAACATTTCACTTATGTCCTGGGGGTCACAATGTGGGAGTGTGTGTGTGTATGTGTGTGTGTGTGTTGATCTATGTATCTTATCCACGTGAAAGTGTTGATTATAACATGTTATGGTCACAGAAAGAATGTGTGTTTGTCATTGTCTGTCTATCTGTTGGTGTTCTATCTGCACGCATGTTTTGCCCGTGTACTCACAGAGTACATTTTGACTCAGCTGATAAACAGGCCAATCAGAGCGTGAGGCGGTGCAGAGGTGAGGTCATACCTCCCTGGGGCTGAACCATTACTGCTGTGTGTGCTCCCACTCCTCCTCGGCTGATGGGGATGCCCGCGCCACTAAATCAACCTCCACCTCACCCACCACCCTCTGCCCCAACCAAACCTTGTCCTGAAACAGGCCCAAGTGGCCCACTTTCAGCCGATGAAGTCATGGCCACACATCAGCCAATCGTTCTGCTTCGTGTTTTTTTTTTTTTTTTGCTACCATCCAGGGAAGGACTGATTTAATGATCTCAGAAGCACAAACATGCAAGTCGGCACAAGTGGAGGCCTACAGAAAAAGACAGGCCAGACTCTTGTGCATTGAGTTACTGTATACTGTGGTGGGTTGTAAATGTATTTGATTTATTTTGCTCTACTGTTATTTTAAAATGGCTCGTAGGCTACATTTCTGGAACTGTTGGTGCACTCCCACTCTAGGGAAATGTAGTCTCTAATAGCCATGCATCCACCTGAAGCAAGATTGAATGAAAACATGCTTTTAGCAGCTGAGGGTGATTACTTATAACGGTCGCGTACCCAACTGCTGGTTAGGCTTTGATTGGTAGGTTGAGAGGTCAGCATCACTAATGAAACAAAACAAGCAGGAAGCCCCAGAATGCTTCGGAACTGCTGCAGTAGCTCAACGTTTCTGGCTGGAGTCCAGATTTAGTTTGACACATCAAGTGGTTGTGTGTGTAGCCAGGACTAGGGGCAGGAAGGGACAATGAGGAAAGATGAATTGCCGGCTTGCGGAGGTCTCACACCCCCAGTCTCTCTGCTACAGGGCCTCAAACACAGGGTGATTCATCTCTGTCAGGTGATATCCACAGATCCATTATACACACTGTGATGCCGCAGTGCTACTGGGAATCAATTTCCTGTTAGTGTTTAGCCTTCTGTTTGGACACACACACCTCCCAATTCACTTTGCTGCAGCATGAGGAACTCTTTATTTTGAAGTCTTGTTTTCTCCCCGTGGCCCCTGCTGAGGAGTGAGGAGGAGGATTCGTAAAGAAAATATGGCTGCCCCGCAGGTTGGCCAGGCCTAGGGCTGAGTTGTGTGGGTAGCAGGTGGAGAGAGCCGAGCAGCTGCCAGTTTTCCTTGCAGTGTTGGGAAATTGCCTGTACTGCTGTGAAGCTGCAGCCTGTGGAGCCCAGACCAGGGGCCATGCTTAGGCTGGAGCGTGCTGCTGTAAAGCTCTTACAGTGTGCTGTTCTTAATCCATAAGAGTCGTAACGCCTTATTTGTGTGTGTATGTGCAAGTAATTCATAGTAAATGGGTGTGTACAGCTTTCATAGTATTATCGATTGAGATCATGAGAACTTGGAGAAATTGAGTCTGAGCTGTTCACAGAGGTGTATCCTTGGAATATTGCAAAATGGTACAGGACACTGCCCACCACTGAGTGGTTAAAGAATAGAAAATTAGAGAAAGTGGGGGAGGTTTTGAGTCATTAAGTAGAGCAGAAAGGGAATCTTAAAAGGAATCAGTAGAGCACTGTATTCGGGGAAGAATTTTTAATGTTTCAGAGTGAGAGTTTGTGATGTTTTCAGGATATTATACAGTGGTCCGGAGACAGGCTTTTTGTTCCAGCCCTGCACTAATGCACCTGATTCTAGTGCCTTGGCTGTGTAATGTGTTTATCTTTCAGTCGTTTGACCTCTCTGATCTAAAATCAGCCATACGCAGGGCCATGGCAATTCTCTGCAGTTCTCAGGGGAGAAATGATTACTTTCTATAAAGAAAAGTATCAGGGTCAAGGTCATAGGTCATCACTGCCCTAAAGCGATTTGAAAAGTTACATTACTAGCTACAGTTGTGACCAGTGTTATTTGGCCACCTAAGTTTTTGAGCAAAAAAAAATATATATTTTTTTTTATTTCTATTTTTGATTGTTGGACATTAAAACTGTAAAAACACCAGGAAATCAGCGCCAAGTTATTTTAGATTTGGAAATCTGTTCCCAAGTATTTCCATAATAGAGAGACACGAGATAATATACAAATGTAAGCAAGGTTTAAAATGATTATGTTTTAGTCAAATATTATATCTGTTTGGGCTTCTTGCGGTCAATTTGCGGTCTTCAAATTATTTGTAATTATGTTCCAGGACCCCGACCATCCACTCAAGAAAAAATCGGGCCACGGCTGAATCTAGTTGATCATCCCTGCTGTATGGTATGGGAATGTAAACATAAGCTTTGTCTCTTTGTGACCACCTACCTGATGCTCTATCACTCACAGAGTTATGGTGTGAGGGCCAGCAGCCAGCAGTGCAGTGAGGCCGGGGATGTGTGTGCTATTTGTCAGGGTGACTTCTGAAACCCCATAGCTCTTCTCTGGCATATGAGAGTGCATACATCAAACCATAAGCTCTGCTATTACAAACTTTACTATAACACCATTTGCTGGTGTTAACCATGGTAACCACAAGCTGACTGTAGCAGTATGAGCCTTAGAGGGGTGTAGCTTGATGCTAAAGTCACTGTCCATAACTGTTTTGTTTCTGTCTGTGGCTTAACTGACCATTACTGTATTGAATAACTGACCAATACTCAATGCATACTCCTTGTGGTAAACCAAAGTGAATGTGAGGGTAAAGCCCATGTGTTTGTCTCTCCCCACTAGCATGTGTTCTGTGAGGAGTGCCGGTATTTGTGGTTTGACCGTGAGCGAACGTGCCCACTCTGCCGCTCTGCAGTCATAGACCTTGCGCTGCTGGAAGGACAGCACCACCTCTGCCCACTTCCAGATCTACTAGGTGGGATTGACAGCCATATGCCTCCAAGACTCTGGAGGACATTACGGAGGAATAACTAATTTTAGTATGCCTTTACTGTGTTGCCCGTTAGATTCAACACTGAGTCTAAACTCTACAGTCTATAGGGTTGTCTCAGCCATCCATGTCATGCAAAGAAAAAGAATATGAACTTATCTCCATGCAGCACAGCACAGTATTCTTGTACAGGGTAGCTGATGTCAGTACATCGATCTCTCACTAATGTTACCATTTCTGCAAGAACCTGTGTTATACATTTCACCTGATAGTAAAGATTCAGCTCATGTTTGATGACATCAGACCTACCATCAGCTTATGTTTGATGACATCAGACCTACCAAAACATTTTTGAGAAACCCGAACACAAGTTGTGTGCTTTCAGTATGTATCATATTTTTCAATGAAACCACGATTGAAGCAGTATTGTTCAGCATTTGTTTAATGTTTTATGGTGTCATTACTTATTGCATAATAATGATAGCATGAAAGCATTTTTACTTCAAAACTTTTATTATCTAGTGAGCACAGAATTCACAATGTAATACAAATTTAAATAGCATGTAGAGAACACATTCTTTATAAAAGACACAGATTCAGCACTGCAATTGAAAACTACAGTTTTTGCGATATATAAAACAGCTTATGTACTGTAAACATGAATAGCATGCTCTTATTTTTTGCACATGGTTTCTTGCATGTTTCATAAACATTATTTGCCTTAACAATGCTGAGCCCCCCATCAAAAGTTCAAATTGTTTTATTTCACTTTTATTTAACCAGGTAAGCCAGTTGAGAACTAGTTCTCTTTTACAACTGCGACCTGGCAACGACCAGGTATTTGATCCAACTAACAGCATTATTCACCTAATAAAAATGACTGCAGAAAAAAACATATACACATTGATTTTCATCTTTAGGTAGGATAGAATCCAAACTTTGCATGGTGTCTAATTTTTACAGAATCAGTGCAATTTCTCCACAGAGCACCGTTTCAAGAATGCTCAAGAGACGGAGCGCCTAAAAAGTACAAAAATGTAGTTTTTTCATACCAATAGGCTTTTTCAGTTAAGTAATTGACATCATATATTAGTGCATCGATATTTCAAGTGTAAGGTCGTCCACGTATGACAGTTGCGTGGGCAATTATAGTACGTTTTCCTTCGGTAACCGTCAAGGGAGGACGACGTCACCGTTCTATTCTCAGAAGAACCGCCAGAAAATGAGAGTGACGATACCGACGTAATATCTGTCGGCTAAATCCTACTGAGTCAAACAATAAAATAAACTGGGAAATAACGCAAATAAAAATGTATTTACGCAGTTCTACATCTTATACCCATAACATAAGGACTGAAAATGTTACTTAATCTCTGTGACATAATATTATGTCACATGAATTCCGAAGCACAACATTTTCCTTAGCCAACAAAGTACAAAGAAGATGTACCCTGTTCCTAACAGTCTAGCCGATGTTGTGGCATGGTCATTATGACCTCGATGCACACTGAACCTCGGCTGGCTGTGGCTGGCATCCGTTTTCTCAGTGCAAATATTCGGACAGCTCTCTCTCTCATCAGGATCCTGAAGGCACCATCTACAGTGGATAAATATTAATTGTTTTGAGCGCATAATAAACATTTAGATCATATTTGAATAGCCCAACATAGTTTTGCTTATTAATAACTCAATGATACATACTCATTGAGATACATGCCCAATTGTATGAATAAATACTAATCAATGATAAATACTCAATTGTATATCAACTAAATCTCACACCAACTATAATTCAATATCTATAACTACATTTTTGCAATTCACCTGCTGAACATTGTTAGGAATGTCGACAATAAAGCGTCTTTACTCGCAACCACTTTTGTTTGCATGACTCATAGCCAAGCCAACATGTGATGGGTACCTGTGAAGCTTACCTGTTGCTGGTTTTGCCGTTGAAGTGACTTGCACCTACAGGTGTCGCTTTCTGAGAAAGAGCATGAGGACGGTGATTTGTATTGCTGTGCATACAAGGCCTTTAAAGTGGGCTTTTCTATTCAACTTAAGTCTCTCGTTATATCTGTTATCTCGAGATCCAACCGTCCAGTTTTTATCCATCTCATCCCCGATCCTCCTGAGGCGAGAGGCGAGTGACTGGGTCCCGGAGCATGGTGAGGGTCCTTGGGCACAGACCATCAAGTCGCCGGGGAGAGGCAGAGGCTCGTCTATCGGGAGCCAGCACATCTTATCAAAAAATCTCTTTATCTTCTTTATATAATCCCTCCTCTGATCCGCTATTATAGAAAAGTATCTTATTTACTGTCCGGATCAGACCTGGACTGTGTTTCTCTCTCTCTCTCTCGCTCCCTCTCTCTCTCCCTCCGTTGTGTTATTCGTGATTAAAGAGTCACATGGTGTGAGGGGTTTACGTCATATTTTCCCAAAAGAGAGAGGTAATCATTAACTCTTAAAAATCCGTTGTCTCATCTTATCTGACGAGCCTTTTGTTTGATAGGATGGACCAGTAACGATGTCTAATTGGATAATCATAGGATTTAAAATAATAAGTACAATACATTTTTGAGAGTAGGATACTGCACCTAGAAATTGTACACAAATATAAATAAATTAAATCAAAATATAGGACAAAACACATATCAAGACAAGAGAGACAACACTACCTAAAGAGAGACCTAAGACAACAACATAGCATGGCAGCAACACATGACAACACAGCATGGTAGCAACGTAACATGACAACAACATGTTAGCAACACAACATGGTAGCAGCACAAAACATGGTACAAACATTATTGGGCACAGACAACAGCACAAAGTCCAAGAAGGTAGTGTAAGGTCCTGACTGAGGCCAGGCCTCTGACTCCCTCTAGGGGAGTGGGATGACCACAGTCAGTTCCTTACATTCACTAGGTTGGTGTTGGGTTTTGGGTGATCCCCAATTAGAGACAGCTGTCTTGAGTTGTCTCTAATTGGGGAGTCTATTTAGTAGCACTGCACGTCCACCTGGGTGTGGATCATTATGTGTGTGTTGATGTGCCTAAGTGGCTGCACTAAACGCCAGCTCACAGTATTGTACGTTTGTTGTTTTTTCAGTATTATTATATAATAAAATATGTTTGCACCGACCTCTCGCTCTGCGCCTCGTTCCCTCCACACTCACCGTGACAGGTAGAGATGACAATACGTCACACAAAGCTGCCACAACTGTCAGTAAGAGTGTCCATGATCGAGTCTTTGAATGAAGAGATTGAGATAAAACTGTCCAGTTTGAGTGTTTGTGGCAGCTCGTTCCAGTCGCTAGCTGCAGCGAACTGAAAAGACGAGCGACCCAGGGATGTGTGTGCTTTGGGGACCTTTAACAGAATGTGACTGGCAGAACTGGTGTTGACTCCCTCTGGACGCATTTCAATTTATCCCTGTCCCCCTCCTTGAAGGCCCTCTTCTCATTCAGCAGGGCCTTCAGTTCTCTGGTGACCCAGGGTTTATTATTAGGAAAACAGCGTACCTTCCTGGTGGGTACAGTGTTGTCTACACAAAAATGTATATAGTCTGTTATGCAGTCTGTAAGTCCATCAATGTCCTCCCCATGAGCCTCACAGAGCACATTCCAGTATGTTGTTTCAAAGCAGTCCTGTAGGGCCTCATTCTCCTCCGGGGACCATCTCCTAATGGTCCTAGTGGTTGCTGGCTGCTGTTGGACCATAGGCCTGTAGAGTGAAAGATGAGCGATTATGATAGAGGAAACCAAGTCTAGATATAACTTTAGCCTGCAGTGTTGATATGTGCTGAGAGAAGGACAGTAGTATCCCAAGTACTTGTATGATGTGACTACCTCAAGCTCTAAACCCTCAGAGGTAGTAGTCACACCTGTGGAGAGATGGGCATTTGTCTTACCAAACCATATGACCTTTGTTTTGGAGGTGTTTAGAACAAGGTCAAGGGCAGAGAACTTGTTGGACACTAAGAAAGCTTTGTTGTAGAGCGTTTAACACACAATCTGGGGAGGGGCCAGCTGAGTATAAGACTGTATCATCTGCATATAAATGGATAACGGAGCTTCCTGCTGCCTGAGCTATGTTGTTTTTGTAAATTGAGAAGAGCATGGGGCCTAGGATCGAGCCTTAGGGTACGCCCTTGGTGACAGGCAGTGGCTGAGACAGCAGATGTTCAGACTTTATACACTGCACTCTTTGAGAGAGGTAGTTAGCAAACCAGGCCAAAGACACCAATATTCCTTAGCCGGCCCACAAGAATGGAATGTTCTACCGTATCAAAAGCTTTGGCCAAGTCAATACAAATAGCAGCACAACATTGCTTAGTATCAAGGGCAATGGTGACATCATTGAGGACCTTTAAGGTTGCAGTGACACATCCATAACGTGAGCGGAAACCAGATTGCATACTAGAGAGAATACTATAGACATCAAGACAGCCAGTCAGTTGATTATTGACAAGTTTTTCCAACACTTGATAAACAGGGTAAAATAGAAATAGGCCTATAACAGTTAGGATCAGCTTGATCTCCCCCTTTAAATAAAGGATGAACCGTGGCTGCCTTCCAAGTAATGCGAACCTCCCCAGAACGGAGAGACAGGTTAAAAAGGTCAGAGATAGGCTTGGCGATGATAGGGGCAGCAACCTTAAAGAAGAAAGGGTCTAAACCATCTGACCCAGATGTTTTTTGGGGGTCAAGTGTAAGGAGCTCCTCTAGCACCTCAGACTCAGTGACCGCCTGCAGGAAGAACATTTGTAGCAGGGCAGGGGGAAAAGAGGCAGGAAAATCGGGACTAGTTCTGCATTAGATGGGGTGGGAGATGAGGAAATGTTGGACGGGCAAGAAGGCATGGCTGAGTCAGGAATCCTGACTTAATGAAGTGGTAATTAAAGAGCTCAGCCATGTGCTTCTTGTAAGTAACAACCACATCATCAACTTTAAGGGACATGGGCAGCTGTGAGGAGGAGGGTTTATTTTTATTTTACCTTTATTTTACTAGGCAAGTCAGTTAAGAACATATTCTTATTTTCAATGACAGCCTAGGAACAGTGGGTTAACTGCCTTGTTCAGGGGCAGAACGACAGATTTTTACCTTGTCAGCTCGGGGATTTGATCCAGCAACCTTTCGGTTATGGGCCCAACACTCTAACCACTGGGCTACCTGCCGCTCCAGGTCTTTAACCGTTTTCCAGAACTTCTTGGGGTTAGACCCACAGAGAGAGAACTGTTCCTTAAAGTAACTAACTTTGGCCTTCCGGATAGCCTGAGTGCACTTATTTCTCATTTGCCTGAACGAGAGCCAGTCAGCCTGAGTATGCGTGTGCCAAGCCTTTCGCCAAATGCAATTATTGTGGTGGAGTAACTCTGCAAGATCATGGTCGAACCAGGGGCTGAACCTGTTTTTAATTCTCATTTTTTTTATGGGTGCGTGTTTGTTAACAATACTGAAAATATCAAAAAAGAAGGTCCAAGCGTCTTCGACAGAGGGGATCAAGCTGATTCTTTACCAATCCACAGATGCCAGGTCATGAAGGAAGGCTTGCTCATTAAAGTTTTTTTACCAAGCGCCTTTGACAAATCAGGACAGGTTGTCTCACTGAGCAGCCATTATAGAAAACACCACACTGATATTGCTCAGGATTATTTGTGAGGAGAGTAGACTTTCTGGGATTGTTAATATTTAGGGAGTCTGATTGCTTTATGACTTGGTCAGGTGGTTGAACCATGTCCCAGTTTAGGTCACCTAGAAGGACAAATTCAGACTTAGTGTAAGGGGCCAGGAGAGAGCTTAGGGCAGGTAGGGTATATGCCGGTGCTGATGGAGGACGATAACACCCAGCAACAGTCAATGAAGAGCTACATTCAAGTTTAATGCTTAAAACCAGCAAATCTAATTGTTTGGGGACAGACTTGGTGGAGACAACCGAGCACTGAGTATTTATGCTATTTGATTATTATGTATTTTCATGTCAAACGTATTAATTTTAACAGTTATCCTATTTGTAAATGAAGTTTTGTGATAATCCACCACAGTCCGCAACACCTATAATAAACCTTGAGGAATTAAACATCGCGGAACTATTAGTTCGAAAAGTCTCTCTAGTCGGACAGTTTTTGTTGCTGTGCTTTAGTGTTTGTTTTAGTTTTAGCATGTGCTAGCTAAGTTACCTAGCCAGCTACTAACAATTTAACCCTACCAAATTGTCATTTTATCTAAAAAATAACAAGTCAACGATATATGTTGTTGTAACTATGTTAGAAAAACATGGCAGAAGACGAGCTTCTGGCGTTCAGAGAGCATTGGAAGCAAGAACTGACGAATAAAAACGAGGCGCATTGTACTGATCAACCAAGTCGGGAAGACTCTAAATTAAAACGGTATTTTGAAGATTTTGGTCAGAACAGAAGGGAACCAGAAAGGCAGGATTCAACAGTACAGGGGAGCAGTAAGGGAGGACAGGATGCAGTTTTGTCTGCAGCCAAAACTCCACAGGAGGACCAACCCGAGTATGTATCGATAGCCGAGGGCTTGCTAGATGGAAGGACCAGTCCCTTGTTGGAGAGGATACAGGAGGAGAGGAGTCGAAGGAAGAGACAACACCACAGTCTGACAAACGCCTGTAACACCTCCTCCCAACAACAACCTCAGAGGAAAATAAACAAGGGTTACAAATTAGTGGATCAATTAATTCAAGACCTGGTAAGGTGACGATAGTCTTTGTGAGGTAGCCTACCACTAGACATTGTGTGGATCTCCATTTCATTGTTTTTTTGTGCTATTTTTACAGAATGAGACAAATGACATTCCCTTCTTTGACATCGAGTTGCCCTACGAGTTAGCTCTGAAGATCTTCCAGTACCTCAGTCGGACAGAGCTGGGGCGATGTGCTCAGGTAAACTATGATTATCAATCACACAACAATCATAGATGGCTCTGTTGCCATTTCAAACATAGGTCTGAATATCGACCGACCTTACACTGTTTTGTTCAATCTACTCTGATGTACATTATATTATGATCAATGAGTATTCGCTATCTCCTCTCCGATACTTCCACAGGTGAGCAAGGCGTGGGGGGTCCTGGCGGAGGATGAGGTGCTGTGGTTTAGAATGTGTCTGAAGGAGGGTTATCACCACAGTGCCTCTGTCTCTGACTCCCCCTGCTGGAAGAGCACGTTACGAGACTGCAGGAACTCTGAGAACACTGTGCGCTCCAACTGGAAGGTAGGGGGTTTCAGTTAGATAGGTGTGTGTGTGTTAACTAAATGCATTTCTGAAAATGACACTTTGGCAACACTTCACCTGAAGTTGCCCTTTACCTCATTTAACTGTACAGTATTAACTGTAGTAACAACATTGTAGTTACATGAGGACGTCAAGAAACTAAACGTTTTGTGTATCTCTTAGAATCGTGTTGGATCAATCAGCCAACTGCAGTACGAGCTGGGGAAAGTGTTGTGTGATGTCAGTTCCTGTGACAGCTATGTTGTTGCTGGGTAAGATATAATATAACCTGTTTGGGCCCGGTTATTTGAATATCCATATCCGAATGGACGTTAGTATTCCAACACCCCCCCCCCCCCACCCCCCAACACTTAAAAAAACCAAAACAATTACATGATGGCGAACATCAGACTCCTCTTTCACTGTTGCTATTAGCCTAGGCTACTGTTAGCCTAAAACTACAGATGTAGTACCCTGACAACAACTGCACACTTTCTGCTGTTGTGGCATCATTCTGATTGGTCAAGAGAGTAGAGCAAAAACATTTTTGTTGTTGGAATTTCAATAATCCTGTTTCCCCAACCAAAAAACATGATATTATTTGAATAGTGCAATCATTTAAAATGCCCATCCCTAGTTTTTAGTGTCAGGAGGGGAAAGCAGCTGTGGTGATCAGCACATTTGCAGCCCAATAAAGGGAGATTGATAGAAATTGAGCTGCCCCACTGACTTTGTCTAAAAGATACCCACCCCTTGTCTTTAGATTGTTTTTTAATGTCCTGTTGTGGATTCTCACTCTTGTATGAAGTAAGCTACTAAAACTGACTGGGCCCATTGTACTGTAGGATGATAGCGTGACTTGAGTACTCAGCTGCTGAACTGAATCTGGTAAACATTGTATCAGGAGGCTGGGGCCCAGGGGGTGGTCTGATTAAATTCTCCCCTGGCCCCGGTGAACTCTCAGGCTGTGTCCCAAATGGCCTCCTATTCCCTACATAGATATTGCACTGCTTTTGACCAGAGCCCCTATCGGCCCTAGGTCAAAAATAGTGCTCTATATAGGGAATAGGGTGCCGTTTGGGACGCAACCTCAGTCTCCGCCTCAGAGTACACAGACAACAGAGACAGAGGGCTCTCTACATACATCTATTCACACCTACATATTTGGATCACTTATTTTCTAAGATGCTCTGTAGATTTTAGCATCTCTTTGAAATTGGGATCCTTGTTTAACTAGGGTGGTGTTTTTTGTGGACATTTTGTAATGACACATAATGTAATATTTCTCTCACTTTTAGATAGGTACTTTATTGATCCCCGGGGGGGAAAGTTCTTTGTCAAGCAGCTACGAAAAACACAGGGCAGGTGCAAAATGCAATATCTTGTAGATGCACTGATGAAGCAGGACTGTAGGTTGTTATCTTGCTTGGAATTGATATGTCAGAATTTTCCAGAGATTATTTGGATGAGGAAAAGTGCCAGCTGAGGCATTCATTTTTCCTGTTGATTCTTGGCTGAAAGATTAAGCACTAATTATGTAGAGTGTGTGCCTGTTGTTACCTTCCTAATAAACCCTGAGGTGTCAGATGGAGTGTTTTAGACCCCTTTCCTCTCTCTCTGTCTCTTGTTTCCTCATGTTGGGATACTGATGCTGAGTAGCTAGCTGATGTGGTTTAAGTTAATGAGGGGGGTGGAAGCTAGCTATCATACCATGTTGTTTGTACCACAGTGTTGTTAGTAGCTAGATAGCTGAATATCCGGCAGCCCTTTGGTGGCACTCTCTGTGGTTGTCAGTCTGCAGCTCTCTCCAGCTGCCCAGCCCAGCACGAATCCTGAAACACATCCAGGCTCCTGCACCAGAGAGGGGCTCTGTCTGTCTGAGGCAGCCCAAGGCAGCTGGTGCTGGGGTATATGGCTGGGCCTGGGGTGGCGTGTCTCAGTGGCTCGTCCCAGGCCGGCTGTGAAGGACTCAGCTGCCACCATACCCACCCCCTGGAGAGGCTGTGTTATCGCTGCCATTGACTGAGACTCACAGATAATCACACATTTGAACCACATCACCACCCACCCATTTACTGACATGTCGCCCATAAGCACACAGACATCCACTCATATTCACATAATAATGCAGGGATGGTTACCATGGTTCACAGTTAGCATATCTAATGGGAAAAATTAAGACGCATCCTCATGCTTCTTAGGTTGCGTTTAGACAGGCAGCCCAGTTCTGATATTTTTTTCCACTAATTGGTCTTTTGACCAATTACATCAGATATTTTAACATCCAATCTTTGACCAATTAGTGAAAAAAAAGATCAGAATTGGACTGCTTGTCTAAACGCAGCCTTAGACATGCTGCTAATTTCTAAACTAAAATGTAGCATTCCTTAAATAGTTTTTTGTCCCCTCAGGTACACGTCAGGGGACGTGAGACTGTGGGGCACCCTCCACTGGGACTCTGCAGCCTCCTTCCTGAAGCCCAGCCCCCTGACGGCAGACGTCACCCCCAGACCTCACGTCAGTCACGTCCAGGTCAACAACACTGTGGCTGTGGCTGCCTACGACGATGGTGAGTGAGGGTCCTCAACTCTGCAGTCAACTTAGCAGCTATTCCACTAGCTAGCCTTATCCTTCCAGTTTAGGGCAGTGAAAAGGAGCGCCACCTGTTGGTCGGTGGTCTTCGAAAGAAGTGCCGGTGACTCTGTTAGAAGGCATGGTAATGACTGGCAGGAGGCAGATGTACAGTTCACACTTTATTAGCAAGTTCCACTAAGGTGTATGGGCACATGGATGGCCACACTAAGAAGTCTTTGGTTACAGGTTAACTGTGTACTCTGCTCCTGTGTAGGATGTGTGGAGGTGTGGAGCACAGAGACAGGACAGGAGCCCGTCCACCACTTCCAGATCCCTGGGAGGGTCCACGCCCTGGCTCTGAGCCTGGAGAGCCCCACCTTGGCTACTGCTGCTGGGCTAGACTTCCGGCTGGACCAGCCTGATGACAGAGGCTACTGGAGGGCCCTCTGCCAGGCCACGCTGCCCAAACCTGTAAGTCTACCTCTCGTTCTCTTTGTCTGCCTATCTGTCTGTCTCTCTGAATTGTCTGGAAAAGCACCGTCAGCTTCATCATTTTAATGAAGATTATGATAGAATTCCCTGTAGCAATGATAGGGTGTCTACATTGATCTAGTGTGCTGTTGTGATTTCAATTCCATCCCTCTGTCACAGTCAATCCATTATACCATATTAGTTTGTTAATTAACAGCGCAACTGGACTTTTCATATGGGAGCTACTTTAGACGTCTCACTCCTTGTGACAGTAGTCAGCAGGCTGAATAAATTAGTTTTAACTTGTTCTAACAGAGGCTCTGGTCCCAGGTGGAGTCTATGGTTGTGGTGCCAGGGGCCGGGGTGCAAGGAGGGGACAGTGGCCCCTTGGTGGCCCTGTCTGCTGGGGAGACTGTGTACCTGCTGGCCCCTGAGGATTTGGAGCCCCGGGTGCTCCACACCGTCTACGGCCACCCCATCACCTGTCTGGATGCCTCGGCCTCTCATGCTGCCTTGGGGGTCAAGAGCTGTGGCTGGGCCATGAACGATGGAGGAAACAAGGTGGGTGCATCAACAGTGTACTAAAACAGTCTTTTTACACGGTCATATTCAACAGTGTACTAAAACCGTCTTTTTACACGGTAATATTCAACAGTGTACTAAAACCGTCTTTTTACACGGTCATATTCATCAGTGTACTAAAACAGTCTTTTTACATGGTCATATTCATCAGTGTACTAAAACCGTCTTTTTACATGGTCATATTCATCAGTGTACTAAAACCGTCCACAATTTTGTCTTTTGATGCCTAATGAATAAGACCCAGCTGTGGCTTTTATTCTTCTGTCCATGGAGTTGGGAACAGGGTTAAATTGAGGTAGGTATGCCAAAGCAATGTGCAAAGCCAATACTGAAGGCCACACCATTATGTTTCTGAGCACTCAACATATTTGGACGGCTACAAATTGGCCAACCTTGAATTAGGCTTTTACTGATGTTACTATAGGGTTGAATTTGAGCCCTAAATGAATTGCAACCCTATTATGTGACCCCAAGCCTGCATCTCTCCGAGTCTGAGTAGCAAAGCACCAATCTGAAGTGTACTTAGAGTCTCTGGCACCCCAATGGGGTGGTGCACCCCAGCCTGGGGAAACTGGGATAGAAATGGGGTGGTGCACCCTAGCCTGGGGAAACTGGGACTGAAATGGGGTGGTGCACCCTAGCCTGGGGAAACTGGGACTGAAATGGGGTGGTGCACCCCAGCCTGGGGAAACTGGGACTGAAATGGGGTGGTGCACCCTAGCCTGGGGAAACTGGGACTGAAATGGGGTGGTGCACCCTAGCCTGGGGAAACTGGGACTGAAATGGGGTGGTGCACCCCAGCCTGGGGAAACTGGGACTGAAATGGGGTGGTGCACTCTAGCCTGGGGAAACTGGGACTGAAATGGGGTGGTGCACCCTAGCCTGGGGAAACTGGGACTGAAATGGGGTGGTGCACCCTAGCCTGGGGAAACTGGGACTGAAATGGGGTGGTGCACCCTAGCCTGGGGAAACTGGGACTGAAATGGGGCCACCCGCTGAGGATTGGGGGCTTAGAAATAGCTTAACTAATCCTACTGGGTATTGTTCCTAATTACTGTAGTATTTAGTTTACTCACTTAATGCACAAACACTCTCACTCTCACACACACACACACACACACACACACACACACACACACACACACACACACACACACACACTAAACAAGTTTAGTCTCCTGTTCCCAAAGAAGCTGCTGTTTGCGTCTATTAATGTCTTGTATCTAAGGACCCTGCTCCTAACCGAGGCTCGTACCTTAAGATTACAAACCCAGGAGACAAAGAGTTCAGGGATCAGGTTTGGGCTTCAATAGTAAATCACTGTCATGCTTTTCAGTGTATTTCAAGACAAATCTTTGCAAGGAGATGTGTTTTTTCTTTGTTTTGTGACCAAAGGAATATCTCACTGTTTCAAAACGCCACGTAGTTAAAAACCTCAGTCTGTCTCTCTCCTCTAAAAGTTGTATGTTTTGTTTAGGCACCAATACTGGTACTTAAGTAATTAGTCAAGTGACTAGGGACCAGTCCCAAATGGAGCCTCTCTCTGTTGGTTAGACAGGTCTTTGGCAGACTCTCCCCCTGACATCATTACAATGTTCTCATTGCTTATGATGTTATATTAGCTTTACAGTACCACATAGTGGAACTTGGAGAGAGTTTGAGGGATAACTTTGCTGTAGTGCTTCCACTCAAGGTTACAGCTAAACTGGGCAGATTCTGCATGTAGACCGAAGAATATGCCAGAACTGGATGCGTGAGATAATGAGCAGCATTAGTTACGTTTTTGGGGGTTTTGTCACTGGTTACTTGGACGTATCAGGATTGGGCGAAGGCGGTGCTTCTACTGCTTCACCTCAAGTGCTTTGGCGTGTGCCCACATGTATCGGAAGGGTCATTTTTGCCGGAACTATCAATTTCTAAAGCGTATGAACACAGAAGTTGATCACGCAGCAGACCAAATTACACACTATTTTACTTCTGGGTTAACAGAGATTACAGCTAAACTAAACCATATTATGAACTTATGAGTTCTTCTTCTACAGTCAAGACAGACGTCATATAGCCGGCCAGCTCCACAGATCTTGGCACACATTTTGATGGTGTGTCTTTCCGTCCAAAATAGTGTTGGCTACTTGAATAGTTTCACTAATTTTTTATATTTGATATGGTAGTGATCATGTATTTGATATGGTAGTGATCATGTATCTGATATGGTAGTGATCATGTATTAGATATGGTAGTGATCATGTATCTGATATGGTAGTGATCATGTATCTGATATGGTAGTGATCATGTATTTGATATGGTAGTGATCATGTATCTGATATGGTAGTGATCATGTATTAGATTGAGCTTTATTTTGTTTCCATTCTCCACTATAGACCTAGCTAGCTCATCTCCACTATAGACCTAGCTAGCTCATCTTCACTATAGACCTAGCTAGCTCATCTCCACTATAGACCTAGCTAGCTCATCTCCACTATAGACCTAGCTAGCTCATCTCCACTATAGACCTAGCTAGCTCATCTCCACTATAGACCTAGCTAGCTCATCTCCACTATAGACCTAGCTAGCTCATCTCCACTATAGACCTAGCTAGCTCATCTCCACTATAGACCTAGCTAGCTCATCTCCACCATAGACCTAGCTAGCTCATCTTCAATAAATTATGCCAATTCATGATTTCCCTTCACTTATTAAACTTTAGAAAATGACAACTTTTAATCCGCTTTTGCACGTCTATCGTTTTCATAGTGGTTCTGACAGCATTTTTCCTACTGCGAAGAGGGAAGTAAGAATTGCCAACAGACTCTGGCGAGGCCGAATGTGTTATATGCTATTTAATGAGAAGACGTATGCCTAATTAAAAGCTGTCAAAGAAATGGAGGTGGCATCCAGACATGTTATCTCTCTCTTTTCACACTGAAAAGTGAGTCATCACTATGATTGGTTGCTTTTCTACTAGCTAAATGTTTTAGATGTATTATGATTCTTCTCTTGTCTGTCTGTTAGTTTGCCTTTCCTGTCTCTGGCTTTTACATGTGCCAGTTGCTAAGTGTCTGTGTCTTGTTCATGACTGTGTCTATTGGCCTCTCTATGCCTGTCTGGTGTCTGCGAGAGTCGGCCAGTCAGCTAGCACAGTCAGTCTCCAGGTCCTCATTACTACTCCCTCTCCCCTGCCAGGGGACCTGCACCCCCAACTCCCCAATCCCTCCCCTGCTAGTGGACCTGGGGGTCTGGACATCTGCTCAGCTGCTCTCTACTAGGTTCCTGTTACCCTGTACCCTCTGGCCACCCAGATAGAGCTGGTAAAACCACCACAGGCGGCGTGGCTTAAAGACCTAACACAGAACACAACCATTACATAGATTACACAGAACAGAACCATTACGTACACTGAGTGTACAAAACATTAGGAACACCTTCCTAATATTGAGTTGCACCCCCTTTTGCCCTCATAGCAGCCTCAATTCGTCGGGCATGAACTCTACAAGGTGTCGAAAGCGTTCCACAGGGATGCTGGCCCCATGTTGACTCCAACGCTTCCCACAGTTGTCAAGTTGGCTGGATGTCCTTTGGGTGGTGGATCATTCTTGAAACACACAGGAAACTGTTCATTGTGAAAAACCCAGCAGTGTTCTAGTTCTTGACCCACTCAAACCGGTGCGCCTGGCAACTACTACCATACCCCGTTCAAAGGCACTTACTGTAAATGTTTTGTCTTGCCCATTCACCCTCTGAATGGCACACATACACACTCTAGCACATAATTGTCTCAAGGCTTAAACATCCTTCTTCAACCCGTCTCCTTCCCTTAATCATTACTGATTGAAGTGGATTTAACAGGTGACATCAATAAGGGATCATAGCTTTCAGCTGGATTCACCTGAACAGTTGCTTTGTAGGCATATCTTTCAACTCTGTGGGGGTCATTTATGTCCATGGTAGTGTTTGTTCAGTAGTCTGTAGATCAACTTTTGTTTAAAAGCATTAGCTTAAATCCCCCATGCAGTCTTTGTAATTATGTTTTTAAATCATCACTGTATGTCTGATAAATCACTATGTGTTTATTTAATGAAAATAACTATGCAATATATTTGTAATCTTTTTTTATTTTCCCTGCGCCTCATTTGGCCCTTGAAATGCTCAGTCTGTGTGGGCGTTAGGAAAGAAATGTGAAGATATTTATATACACAGCTCTGATTGGCTGATTGCATGGTCCAGAGCCCACCCCCTTACCCAGATGAACAGTCATTGGTCTGTTATCATCAGATCACATTGTGACGTCATGATGTGGGCCGAATGTTCCATCCCACCTGAACAGGCTGAAATTCCAGGATTTTTTTTCTTTTGTATACTTTTTTATCATCATTTTCACAATTTCAGAGTGTTATTTTAACATGATGACTGCACTGCCCCTTTAACTGCACTGCCCCTTTAAACAATGAAAGTCTAATGCAACATGAACTCATCAACTCATTGCATTGTTTGACAATTGATAAGGGACATTTGTGTTTAGGAATCTATCAGGCACATTAACCCGATGACTGCTGTAGCCAAGCCATGATTCCTTTCATCAACACACTTACCTAGTTGGACATTAGCTTCAAACTGCCCTGACAGCTCCTCCACATAATAGATGGTTTGGGCTGCTTTTTAATCAAACCTCCTCCCAAAAACGCTGATGATTCACCGAAAAAAAGACATGCAGGCAGACAGCCCTCTAACCTCTCTTTCCCTTTCCTCCAAATCCCATCAAGCTATCATTTCAAAGTCCTGTGTGTGTGTGTGTGTGTGTCTGTCTGTCCATCTGTGTGTCCTGTGTGTGATTTTGGCTTGCTCCGCTCCGGGCCATATCACAATTAAGGCGGTGTGGCCCATATAGGAGACACAAAACAGCTGGCACCTTCTCAAGTCTTACATCATGCTGCCTGCTCTCTTTCCTCTTCATCTCTATCTCTCTCGCCCTCTTTCTGTTCCTCACCCTCTCTCTTACACACTATCCCTTTCTTCTCTTTCCCTTCTCTTTCTTTCCTCTCCACTTCCTTTCTTATCTCTCTCGCTCTCTCTCTCTTTCTCTTTCTCTCTCTCTCTCTTATCCATCTCTCTCTCTCTCTCTCTCTCTCTCTCTCTCTCTCTCTCTCTCTCTCTCTCTCTCTCTCTCTCTCTCTCTCATATCCATCTCTCTCTCATCCATCTCTCTTTCTTATCCATCTCTCTCGCTCGCTCTCTCTCTCTCTCTCTCTCTCTCTCTCTTATCCATCTCTCTCTCTCTCTCTCTCTCTCTCTCTCTCTCATATCCTTTATTCAATGTCTTTATCTATCACCTCTATTCATTCACCCCGCTGCCTGAGTGTCGGTTAGTATGTTTAATGTTGTTTTGAAAGGGAACAGCGCCAGCCAGTAATTGGCCAATTATAACACAGCCAGATTACATTATTTTGAGAACATTTTAAAAGGTTTTTGTTATGGGAATGGAGGGAACACAATTAATTGTTCTATTTGAATGAATAAGGATGTTTGTTGGTCAATTTCCCTCCTATCATTGTCAAACTGTTTTTTTTATTTAGCTTTGCAATACTTGATTCTTAGCTAAATCTATTTGCAAAGAAAAAGTAGTGTTTATGATTATTGACATGGAACCATTGCATTTCATTTAGATTATCTTAATGTCCCTACATTTGAGCATTCTTCTATGTTCACTCATTCATCCTGATAGATAGATAGATAGATAGATAGATAGATAGATAGATAGATAGATAGATAGATAGATAGATAGATAGATAGATAGATAGATAGATAGATAGATAGATAGATAGATAGGTACTTTATTGATCCCCCGGGGGGGAAATTTCATAAACTGTTGGTATTGATCCAAGTACTGTGCTTGGCTCTCCGCATACCCCCCCGAAAACTCAGTCTAGTATCTGTTACAAAACATTGCCTGTTTACAGCACAGAGATTCATTCCTTTGTAAATGTGAGGTGAAGGCTTTTAACTCGGCACACCTCTGAAAGGCATCTTGGGAGATTCCTAATGGCATGCATAATTCAGTAGCTCTCAGACTTTGCCAATAGTGCTGTGTTGGTGTTAGAGCTGGAACGATAAAACCGAAAAGTATCGACACCGGCTGAACCGATCACTTATCGCGGACATTTTGCTGATATTGTTAATTACAATAAGAAGCCTATACTGGGGAAATGTGAAGTTTGAAATGAAATAAGTCTGCTAATATGGGTGATTGTTAATGGGACAATTGATAGATATAACATTCAAAATAATAGTAGTAGCCTAGCTTTAAGGTAATTAAAAATATATATATAACTGGTTATTAATGTTTCGTGATAATTCAGTCAATTTATAGTGATATGGATGTTGTCCATATCGCCCAGCCCAGTGTGTGCGTGACTAACTCTTTCTGCAGTGTTCAGGGATGAATAAATATGTATGTAGCAACAGTAGCCATTGCCAAATAACTCTCTGTTTCTATGTGTTGTCTCTGGTGCTAACTTTTGCAACAGTAGTGAATGAGTCTTAACTCTCTGTGTTGGTGTGTGTGTGTGTTCAGATCCAGGTGTACAGTCTAGAGACGGGCCAGTCGGAGATGTCTGTGGGGAACTCAGCAGGAGACTTCTCCTGTGTCAACTTGAGAGACAGCCCTCCTCACATGCTCGTCTGTGGAAACAAAGATAGGAGGTATGGGACCGTATGTGTCACCACACCAGCTGCGTACGCACACGCACGCACACACACACACTCAGGCACTATGGTGTTAAAATCTGTCTCACATACCTTTGTCTAACAAGTTTGAGGACCACTGTGGTGCCTGTGGCTCTCTTGGGTACACCTTCCAGGTTAAAGTCCGATACAATAACTGTTTATCACAACACAATATTCCTCAACACACAATTACATCTGATTAGGAATATTGGAACGTAGTGGTACAAATTACAGTGTACTTTATAACAACGCATCAAAATTGGTTATGAAAACACAGAGCAAGACACACAGAGTGAGAAGACCTAATGAATGATTGGAAGTGAAATACTGGACTCTTTGTGGAGAGGGAGGCAGTGAGCGTCGGTGGACGGTATGTTATCTGCAGCCAGCCCATCACCTGGGGGTATTTGTGAGGGAGACAGCGGGGTGGCAGACGAAGGCAGCCTCCACACTGCTATCCAGTGGCCTCACCATTCAGCCGCTGTACACACACACACACACACGCACGCGCCGCATCTGCAACCTGGCCGTCAGTATAGGGAAAGAAAGACACAAAAGAGCCATTCTCGTCCCTGACAGCGGCCTGACAGCGGGGCAGGAGTTGGCAGGTGAAAGCATAGCACTTTTGGCAGAATCCTTACAAATCAAACTCTTTCACCAAATTCAACAGGCCTTAAGTAGACAGCCAAAAGCGAGGAACACATGTGCAGCACTACGTCTCGTTGGGCACAGCCGTTCTCGTAAGGTATGACCCCCACATGCAAGAATAACAGACAAAGTAGTAGACTCTTACCTTTGTCCCTCTCTCTGATTAAGTAGTCTTGTATGTAGTCAGTCGGAGGCCAACTTGGCTGTGACTGTTTGGCCTTTCTGATGTTCTGTGGGGGGCTGGGGACAAAGGTGCTGGAGGGAGGGAGGGAGGGAGGGAGGGGGTCTTCTCTATCTGTCCATTAGGATGGCCAAAGGCCAGGGCCTAATGCGTCTCTTCCTCCTCTCCATCTCTCTTCTCTCCAAATTAGGAGCAAACGAGGGTCCTGATAAGGCTGGGGCTTTCTGGAATACTGCCTGATCATAATTGCTTGGGCCACATCTGAACAAACAGGAAGGATTTTGGGGACTGGGGAGGGAGAGAGGAAGGGATTGAGGGCGGAATGGAGAGAGGTGGTCGTGCCTATAGGAAATAACAAACCACAACCCTGAAACAAAGACAAATATCCTGTCTGCTTTGTCTCCTCTATTAGCCTTTCAGTTTCCTCTGAATCAAGTGTAATCTCATATGCATTCTGTGGTGAAACATTCAATAGTTGCCCGTCTAGTTTTAAACGTACCTTTATTGAGCTAAACTGATGTTGCAGCCATTTTTATCTCAATATCATAATTTGTTGGAAACAATAAAGCTGTTGGTAAATAAATAAACCTTACTGTTTTCAATTAAAATGTTCAGAAAGAAACTAAAATTGCTTCTTATCAATTGACCCTTCGCTAAGCCCCGCCCCCCTGTTGCAACCTCGGACACCATTTTCCTTGGAAGCTCCATTCCCAATTCAAACTACTGAAAAAAAAAAAAAAAACTCACAACAATCTCAAACTGTGTTTTTAATACAAAATAAAATTAAACACAGACCTCCCCTTGCTAATCAGGAGACTAACAAGTATGTTGTGGTGAACTGTCATTACAATTGCTTTACGGGAACCTGGTACAATGAAGTTTGTATTGTGCTAGCCACTGGATGGCTTAATGCACTGTCATGCAGTCAAAGCTACTTTTGGAGCTAACTAGTTATGTCAAGTCGTATCCTGATGTCGACAGCAGATGATAGTTGGATTCATAATATAGCAAACTTAGCTAGCTAACATACATTTTGAGAAAACAAGTTGTATTAGCTGGCTGGCTAGCTAGTGTTAACAACGTTTGGTGGTCAAAGAGACTGAGAGCTAGCTAACCAGCTGGCAAACAATGTAACAAAAGTATAATTTTGGATTTGAAAAAAATAAAACTCCCAACAATCTCTGCATTTCAGGAATCACAGTAGCAAGTACCCCAGGTGCACTGTTTAAACAATTTAGCTATTTTAACAATGAAACCATTTTTTAAAATAAACTCTCAGTTTCAAATGGCTTTCATGCATTTGAAACGTGAGCTTGTCCGAGGTGTCGGACTCGACGACAGTTGCTATCCATTGGATCGCTACGATTGGTTGCCCAGAATTATGGGGCGGGCTTAGTGAATGGTCAATTTCTCAAGCAATAATAATTTTGTTAGGACTGTCCGGGAGTGGTCTGAGTGGGGAGGGGAAAACCGAAAATTTGCTGTTATTGGTAGAGATGTTTGCTGACATTTCTGGCACTTTTCAAACCGCTCTTACACTAAAATGATATTATCATTTTCACAATTTCACAGTATTATTCCAACCTCATAGTGTGGAAATAAAAAACACAGGAAAATCATGTTTTTGGTTGCACTGGGCCTTTTAAGATGACATGTTAAAGTATTTGAGTGTCTAAGGTTCAATGTCATTCCTAATCTGGTTTACAGCTCCACTCTCAATATGCTGTATTATCTAGCCTCTTAGATGTTAAGTTCCCTATTTGGGGGACTTTGATCAGTTTTGCTCTGTGAACCAATGGAGGCTTCTGAGGGGGAGACGGCTCATAATAATGGCAGAATGGAGTCAATGGAATGGTATCAAACATGCGACCCCGTTCCAGCCTTCCTCCCCTCAGCAGCCTCCACTGCTGTGAACATCATAGGGTCCCTTGTCTTATAGTTCAAGAAAGCCCCCTTTGCCTTGATGACAGCTTTGCACACTCTTGGCATTCTCTCAACCAGCTTCACCTGGAATGCTTTTCCAACAGTCATGAAGGACTTCCTACATATGCTGAGCATTTGTTGGCTGCTTTTCCTTCCTCTGCTACATGTTTCTTCATGTTTCTTGGCCCAACCAAGTCTCTTCTTCTTATTGTTGTCCTTTTAATAGTGGTTTCATTGCAGCAATTTGACCATGAAGGTCTCCTTTGAACAGTTGATGTTGAGATGTGTCTGTTACTTGAACTCTGTGAAGCATTTATTGGGGCTGCAATTTCTGAGGCTGATAATTCAAATGAATTTATCTTCTGGTAACTCTGGGTCTTCCATTCTTGTGGTGGTCCTCATGAGAGCCAGTTTCATCATAGTTTTCTTTGCTTATTTGAGCTGTTCTTGTCATAATATGGACTTGGTCTTTTACCAAACAGGGCTATCTTCTGTATACCACCCCTACCTTGTCACAACACAACTGATAACATTTTTAGAGAAATAAGCTTTTTTTTTGGCATATGGAACGCTTCTGGCATTTTTTATTTCAGCTCATGAAACTTGGGACAAACACTTTACATGTTGCGTTTATATTTTTGTTCACTTTGTCTATGTCTATTTCGGCGGAAAATAAATATGTTGCCCCATCGTTCAACTGGCTAGTAGAAAACAAGGCTCATGCTGATTAATGTGAAGTAGCTTGTCCACTGGCAGCTCAGTGAAGACCAGGGCTCGCTCCAAACATTAGATTTATGACTGTCAGAGACTGCCAGACAGTAACTTTTAATCCCCTTTGCTAAAGCGTGAGTGCCCATGAAACAACACTACTCAGCAGCCATGTCCATGTCTGTGACTCAAATGGCACCCTGTTCCCTATATAGTGCGCTACTTTTGACCAGGACCCATAAGGCTCTGGTCAAACGTAGTGCACTATGTAGGGAACAGGGTGCCGTTTGGTACGCAGCCCATGTCTCACCATACGTCTTAGTTACAATGCTAATGCCCATTTAGCTATGCAACCCTGATTCGTTTAATTTCTTGAAGCGGAAATTAAATCTGCTCACCCCAAAATAAATTAAATTTGGGTAATGAACTTTTGGAAAGCTTTTTGCATGAAGTCATCCTCCGGCTGCTGTGCGGTGGGACCCAATAAACTAAAGCAGTGATGGCAACAGATGGAGCTGGAGGTCCATGGGGAATGTGTGGCTTTGTCAAACCAGACCCCAAAAATCCTCCTCTTAGTTTTATTAATGCTACAACAGCACCGTGTTTAATCAGTTCAAAACATCTTCAGAATTTGTAGCTTTGGTTCTGTGAGTGAAGGAGTGTTATTGGTGGCTAAAGTAATTCAACTTATGTTTATAAGTGGATGAAGCAAATGAAATCCCCTCAATTCCACCTGGTGTTAGTGTTTATGCCTGTCTTTGTTGGCCTGTGTCTTCTCTGATCTTCGCTTATAGGTTCGCTGTTGTTGTTTTCGTAATGCGTTGTTCTGGTAACCCTGTAAAGATGTAGCCTGAGTGCCGTTCTGTTTGTGCTAGAATTCCCACTCCTTGTTGTCACTCATTGTCATGCCATGGCTTGAAAATGACAGCAATAGAGGTGGCAAGAACACAAACCGATCTGGGACCAGCCTAGTAAAGATGCATCCTTTCATATCGTCAGTAGTGGCGTGAATTGACCACCTTTGTCTGATCCTGCAACATCACTTCCTGAGATGAAATGACTACTTGCTTTTCGCTGTGTTCTGTTTCAGGGTGAGGGTGTTTGACCTGCGCACCGGCTCCTCAGTGACATCACTGTACGCCCACCACATGGGCGTGACCTCCGTGCAGGCAGACGATTGGAAGATTGTGAGCGGCGGAGGTGAGGGATTGGTCTGCGTCTGGGAGATGAGGATGGGAGCTAAACTGTGGGAGATGCACAACAGGTGGGACAGCAGAGTTCTTTCTATTGGTTGTTCATACATCTATTTGTTTGTGCCGTAAAAGACAAGTAGAATACTTACATGTGCTATTTTGTACTTGAAATATACAAATGTAAGTGTCTTGCTGTTCCTGTCACTTGCAAGCATGGATTGCTAAGATATTTAGCAATACGCAACATTTACCTATCAGGCTGACATTGGCAGCAAACCAAACAGGTGCATCATTATTGATTGATCCCTTTTCAGCTCCTTAGTGAATGTGTTTGGTGTTTTTTTTGTTTTGTGTGTGTGAAATCAAATTGTTAATAATAAAAAAAATGGTGTTTGTTGTTTCTCCCTCCTGTCTGTTTGAAGGCACCCAGTCAGACACGTGAGATTCAACACTAGCACCCTGGTGACAGCCAACATCCCAGACGAGAAGTCTCCACGAGGGGCCTGCATCACAGATGATGACCTCACAGCCCACCGCAGGTCCCCTAACTCAAAATTCTAATTTATGCGTTTATAGTTTAGCAAGATACTTGTTTATTCTACTGAAGATTCCAGATCAGAGAGCAGTGTCTGCATAGATGTGCCTTCAGAAAGTATTCACACCCCTTGACGTTTTCAACATTTGTGTTACAAGGTGTAATTAAAATTGATTTAATTGACATTTTTTTGTCAAAGATCTATACAAAATACTCTGTCTAACAAATTCTAACATTTGCAAAAAAACATTAATGAAAAATAAAACACTAATATATATTGATTACATACATAAGTATTCAACCCCCATAAGTATTCAACCCCCATCAATACATGTTAGAATCACCTTTGGCAGCGATTACAGATGTAAGTCTCTATTTAACAATATTTGCACATTATTCTTTTTAAAATCATAGCTAGACAGCCATTTTCAAGTCTTGCCATAAATTTAAAGCAGATTTAAGTCAAAACTGTAACTAGGCCACTCAGGACATTCAATGTTGATTTGGTAAGCAACTCCAGTGTAGATTTGGCCTTGTGTTTTAGGTTATTGTCCCACTGAAAGGTGCATTCATCTCCCAGTGTCTGTTAAAAAGCAGACTGAACCAGGTTTTCCTCTAGGATTTTGCCTTTGCTTAGCTCTATTCCGTTTATTTTTATCCCAAAAAACTCCCTAGTCCTTGCCGATTTAAAAGCATACCCATAACATGATGCAGCCGCCACCAGGCTTGAAAATATGAAGAATGGTACTCAGTGATGTGCTGTGTTGGATTTGCCCCAAACCAAAAGCTTTGTATTAAGGACATAAAGTTAATTTCTTTGACACATTTTCTGCAGTTTTACTTTAGTGCCTTATTGTCAACAGGCTTCCTTCTTGACACGCTGTCATTTAGGTTAGTATTGTGGATTAATTACAGTGTCGTTGATCCATCCTCAGTTTTCTCCTGTCACAGTCATTAAGCTCTGTAACTGTTTTGAAGTCACCATTGGCCTCATGGTGAAAACCCTGAGCAGTTTCCTTCCTCTCAGGCAACTGAGTTCCTCAGTTTTCTCCTATCACAGTCATGTTTGAAATTAACTGCTCGACTGAGGGGACTTACTGATAATTGTATGTGTGGTGTAAAGAGATGAGGTTGTCATTCAACTTATTATGTGAGTTGTTATGCATGTTTTTACTCCCTTATTTATTTAGGCTTACTGTGGGGGTTGAATACTTATTGACTCAAGATATTTAAGCGATTCATTTTTTATTAATTTAGAAAAAAACATTTTGACATTATGGGTATTGTGTGTAGGCCAGTGACACATCTTAATGTAATCCATTTTTAAATTCAGGCTGTAACACAACAACATGTGGACAAAGTCTAGGGTTGTGAATATTTTCTGAAGGCTATTTAATTATATGAAAGTCTGTTTGTTGTTTTCTTGTGTCCACACATTATAGACACAGGGGAGTGATTTGCCACTATGACTTCTCAGAGGACTCCACCTCCCAGGACAATGTTCTGCCCATCTGCAGGTCCAACTATGTGGAGTCATCTGGCTACAACTACAACATTGGCCTGGCCGTGCCATATGACATCCTGTCTGGCTCTCACCCCACCCACTGACCCCTACCACCAGCCCTTCAGGCCACTACTACTAGTACCATCAGCCCTTCAGACCCCTTCCACCAGCCCTTCAGACCCCTTCCACCAGCCCTGCAGACCCCTTCCACCAGCCCTTCAGACCCCTTCCACCAGCCCTGCAGACCCCTTCCACCAGCCCTGCAGACCCCTTCCACCAGCCCTGCAGACCCCTTCCACCAGCCCTGCAGACCCCTTCCACCAGCCCTGCAGACCCCTTCCACCAGCCCTGCAGACCCCTACCATCAGCCCTGCAGACCCCTACCACCAGCCCTGCAGATCTCTACCATCAGCCCTGCAGATCTCTACCACCAGCCCTTCAGACCCCTACCATCAGCCCTTCAGACCCCTACCATCAGCCCTTCAGACCCCTACCATCAGTCCTGCATACATACCTCTACCACCAGCCATGCAGACCCCTACCACCAACCCTGTAGATAGTATGTACAAAGCAAATCAGCTTTTATATATCCGTTAGATTTTTCAATCTGAATCTCATTTTTAATTAGTAGCTGTCCTTTATTTTATTTTAAGAAGCTCATGTTTCCTTGTACTGTTAAGGAGTTTGTTTTAATCTTGCTCTTCACGTTTTTTTCTAGAGCAATTAATTCAGAATGGATGCAATCCATCCATCTATGATGGGATCATGTTTTGTTTAAGACCCAGTGCAGTTAAACACGTGATTTTCCTGTGTTTTCTATTTTTCCACACTGAGGTTGGAATAATACCCGTGAAATTTGAACATGATGATATTACCCTTTTAGTGTAAGCTGTTTGAAAAGACAGCCTGTTTTGGTGGCAGGTTTTGGCCTTCCATGGTGACATCACCATGCTGTAAATGAGTTAATAGACCAATAAGAAAGCGAGTTCCAAACCTCTCTGCCAATAAGGGCTAATTTTCAGTTTTCTCCTTACCACTCCCAGATATTTCTAGCAAAATTCTTGCTTGAGAAATGTCTCTTTGCTAAGATGCTATTTTTAAAAACTTTTCTACTGTAAAACAATCACAGTAAGTTACTTAATTTTTACCCAGAAATGTCATATTGAGATAGAACCTTCTGCATTTGACCTTTAACTAGACATTGAAGTTGATACTGACATCTTCCATAAATTAATGGGCAACAAAAGTCACATGGTCCTTTCGCTTAATTTACTTCAGTGCAACTGCAGATGGCAGTCTTATCCTATTTCCTTTCAGTGGAGTCTCACCCTTCTACCCTCTAAATCAAAGAAGAAGAACCACTTTTATATATTACTCATGTCGAAAACATTTATGCTTAAATAAATGTTTTAATACATTAGATTAATATTGTTCATTGTGTCCAAAGAACCTGTAAACTAATGTAAATACACATTTTAGTCATTCATTAAAAATAAAGAAGTTATGAGATTAACAATTGTTGGGAGTTACTTGTGTTTTGCTTCCATCTTCTTGAAGATGTATTAAAACATTTATTTACAGCCTGAATTTAAAATGGATTAAGTTTAGATTTTTGTCACTGGCCTATAGACAATTACCCCATATTGTCAAAATGGAATTGTTTTTCAATATTTTTTTAAATTAATAATAAATGAAAAGCTGAAATGTATTGAGTCAGTAAGTATTCAACCCCGTTGTTATGATACGCTTAAATAAGTTCATAATAAATTGCATGGACTCACTGTGTGCAATAATAATGTTTAACATGATTTTTGAATGACTACCTCATCTCTGTACCCCACACATACAATTATCTGTAAGATCCCTGAGTCGAGCAGTGAATTTCAAACACAGATTCAACCACAAAGATCAGTGCCTTGCAAAAAATATAAAAAAATATTGTCCTTCCTAACTCAGTTACCCGAGAGGAAGGACACCGCTCAGGGATTTCAACATGAGGCCAATGGTGACTTTAAAACAGTTACAGAGCTTTATGGCTGTGAAATGAGAACTGAGGATGGATCAACTACATTGCAGTTATTCCACAATGCTAACCAAATTTTTACAGATGCACAATTGAGAGCATCCTGTCGAGCTGTATTGCCTCCTGGTACGGCAACTGCACCGCCCGCAACCGCAAGGCTCTCCAGAGGGTTGTGCGGTCTGCCCAACGCATTACCGGGGGCAAACTACCCGCCTTCCAGGACACCTACAGCACCCGATGTCACAGGAAGGCCAAAAGATCATCAAGGACATCAACCACCCGAGCCACTGCCTGTTCACCCTGCTATCATCCAGAAGGCGAGATCAGTGCAGGTGCATCAAAGCTGGGACCGAGAGACTGAAAAACAGCTTCTATCTCAAGGCCATCAGACTGTTAAACATCACTAGCACATTAGAGGCTGCTGCCTAGAAATCACTGGCCACTTTTAAATGGAACACTAGTCACTTTAAAAATGTTTACATATCTTGCATTACTAATTTAATTCCTTACTTAGATTTGTGTGTATTGTGTATATGTTGTGAAATTGTTCGATATTACTGCACTGTCGGAGCTAGAAGCACAAGCATTTCACAACACCCACAATAACATCTGCTAAACACGTGTATGTGACCAATAACATTTGATTTTATTTGATTTAATTGACAAGGAAGCCTGTACAGAATACAAATATTCCAAAACATGGATCCTGTTTGCAACAAGGCACTAAAGTAATACTGCAAAACAAAATTGGTTAATGCAATTAACTTTTTTTCCTGAATACAAAGTGTTATGTTTGGGGCAAATCCAACACTCTCCATATTTTCAAGCATAGTGATGGCTGGATCATGTTATGGGTGTGCTAGTAATCGTTAAGGACTGGGGAGTTTTTCAGGATAAAAAATAAACGGATTGGAGCTAAGCACATGCAACATTCTAGAGGAAAACCTGCTTTCCACCAGACACTGGGAGATTAATTCACCTTTCAGCAGGACAATAACCTAAAACACAACAAGGCCAAATCTACTCTGGAGTTGCTTACCAAGAAGATAGTGAATGTTCCTGAGTGGCCGAGTTACCGTTTTTACTTAAATCTAGTTGAAAATCTATGGCAAGACTTGAAAATGGTTGTCTAGCAATGATCAACAACCAATTTGACGGAGCCTGAATAATTTTGAAAATAATAATGGGCAAATGTTGCACAATACAGGTGTGGAAAGCTCTTACAGAGTTACCCAGAAATACACAGCTGTAATAGCTGCCAAAGGTGTTTTTACAAAGTATGGACTCATGGGTGTGAATACTTACAGTGTATGTAAATTAGATATTTCTGCATTTCAGTTTCAATCAATTTGTAAATATTTCTAAAAACATGTTTTGACTTTGTCATTATGGGGTAGTGTGTGTAGATGGGTAAGAAAAATAAATACATTTAATAAATTTTGAATTCAGGCTGTAACATAACAAAATGTTGAATAAGTCAAGGGCTATGAATACTTTCTGAAAGCACTGTATATCACAGTGGATAATAATCTCCCATCAATCATTCAGAAGTTCTAAAAGGTATCTGGCTTCATTCCAGAGGACGGCCGGAGAGAATCATTCTGCTAAAAACAGCAGTAACGGATGTATTTTAAAGGAGACAGAGACTCATTTTCCACATTGCATGGTTGCGGTGTCCATGTTTAAAAAGCGAACGTGCATCCTCGTCTCAATATCGAAGGTTTTAAGAATCTGTGAGGAGAAAGGTAAGGGAATATAAGACTGATATGGCAGTATTTAGTATATAAAGTATTCAGTGTATAACAGTATATTAAGTATGGCAGTATATTAAGACACCAAATGTGTTGTAATAGTTTGCTTTTGTGTAACTCAAAGTGAAATGGTATTTTCTTTTTTCAACCAATGTAACAATAGCCAATTTGAATAACTTGTGAAGTGGGGATGAGGTTATACACTGAGTACAAAACATTAGGAACCACTTCCCTCAGAACAGCCTCAATTCGTCAGGGCATGAACTCTACAAGGTGTCGAAAGTGTTCCACAGGGATGCTGGCCCAGGTTGACAATGCTTCCCACAGTTGTGTCAAGTTGGATGGATGTTTTTTTGGGTGGTGGACCATTCTTGATTCACACGGGAAACTGTTGAGCGTGAAAAATCAAGCAGCGTTGCAGTTCTTGACATATTCAAACCAGTGCACCTGGCACCTACTAACATACCCTTTTCAAAGGCACTTAAATATTTTGTCTTGGCCATTCACCCTCTGAATGGCACACATACACTATATACACAAAAGTATGTGGACACAACTTCAAATTAGTGGATTCGGCTATTTCAGCCACATAGATAAACATAGCAGAATGGTCTTACTGAAGAGCTCAGTAACTTTCAACGTAGCACCGTCATAGGATGCCACCTTTCCAACAAGTCAGTCTGTCAAATTTCTGCCTTTGCTAGAGCTGCCCTGGTCAACTGTAAGTGCTGTTATTGTGAAGTGGAAACGTCTGGGAGCAACAACGGCTCAGCCAGGAAGTGATAGACCACACAAGTTCACAGAACTGGACCGCCATGTGTGCCATTCTGCTGAAGCGTGTAGCGCGTAAAAATTGTCTCTCCTCGATTGTAACACTCATTACAGAGTTCCAAACTTCCTCTCGAAACAACGTCAGCACAAGAACTGTTCGTCGGGAGATTCGTTGGAGGAGGAATAGTTAGTTCCAGGGAAGGGAAATCTTAACACCACAGCATACAACTGCATTCTAGACGATTCTGTGCTTCCAACTTTGTGGCAACAGTTTGGGGAAGGCCCTTTCCTGTTTCAGCAGGACAATGCCCCCGTGCACAAAGCGAGGTCCATATAGAAATGGTTGGTTGAGATCGGTGTGGAAGAACTTGACTGGCCTACACAGAGCCCTGTCCTCAACCCCATCGAACACCTTTGGGATGAATTGGAACGCCGACTGCAAGCCAGACCTAATCGCCCAACATCAGTGCCCAACCTCACTAATGCTCTTGTGGCTGAATGGAAGCAAGTCCCGCAGCAATGTTCCAACATCTAGTGGAAAGACTTCCCAGAAGAGTGGAGGCTGTTATAGCAGCAAAGGGGGACCAACTCCATATTAATGCCCATGATTTTGGAAATAGATGTTCGATGAGCAGGTGTCCACATACTTTTGGTCATGTAGTGTACATAATCCATGTCTCAAAGCTTAAAAATCCTTCTTTAACATGTCTCCTCCCCTTCATCTACACTGACTGAAGTGTATTTAACAAGTGACATCAATAAGGGACCATATCTTTCACCTGGATTCACCTGGTTAGTCTGTCATGGAAAGAACAGGTGTTACTAATGTTTTGTAGGCTCAGTGTTTCCTGTACTGTATATACAACCATACCTGAAGAAAATTTTCAAAAGTGATTCCTTCATAGAATTCATCAGGTTCCTGAAAAACAAAGTAACCCAATTTAAAGGGGAAATATACAGTTGTTACATTAATTGTTTTACTTTTAAATTAATTATATATACCTAGGGTTGCAAAGTTACGGTATATTACTGGAACATTTCAAATGTACCAGTAAACTACCAGAATTTAGGTAACTTTCAAACTTTCTTTGGAATTGTATAAAATTATAATTGTAAAAAAAAATCTAGGGCCTTTTGGGTACTTTAGATTATCACGCGTGTCTAATAATATCTGACCCTCTGCATGGCCTATCACTTGTAAAATATATTAAATAAGAAAATAAGATGATTAAAAAAATAAAAAATAGTGACAAAGTTGTAAAACATTATCCTTAAAAAATACAAATCATCAACTTAGTGAATACCATTATTGTTTAATATTTAAGGTTTCAGCTTGAAATATCCTTTGTATTTTATTTGACACACGTTATTATTGTTTGAACTGCAGATTGCAATAAGGCATAAGGACCTGTGGATTATCATGAATAAGGTATGGTTCACTCTAATCAATTGTGTTATCATATTATCTTACTCATGCACTTCCTTCATTAACTCTTTGGTCTTAAGGGTACGAACATTAAGGATTAAGTGATAACCCTGTTACCATTTTGCCCCTTGTGGTGCTTGCAACTTCCAGCATGGCGGCGTCTGCAATGGCCTTTGCGGTCTCCTGCCCGATTGTGCCAGCCTTAGACAGGAGCTCTTCTACCGCCTAGAGGAGGAAAAGAAGCACACCGATCCATTCAACGATAAACAGACCTTCACAAAACGTATCAGGATAGGTGTGCTGACACAGGATCAGTTTAGCCCTTTTGATCACAATGAATAATATTCCATGGACAGGGGGAACCTGAGGATTAGTAAAGGGAGGCCTTACACGTCTGTACTCCTCCAGGGTGATGGTGCCGTCGCTGTCTGTGTCGTGCATGTTGAACAGAACTAAAGAGACACAATGAAGACGAACAAGCACAATAGTACTTTTTTACCAACTATTCTATCCCCAAAGACAGTGTAACGGATCTCTATAATCATTTCAGTTCTGTCCATCGAATGGGAAGGGTGTCCAGGGGCAGGATATGGCCCTACTGTCTCCTTCCACATCATCAGGATGGATTAAGAAACCATGAGAATGTTTGGCTTTCTGAGATGCAGCCATGAACTAAACTCTACACTAGAGTATGATTAGTGAACTGAAACTATGTTATGAATCTATCTAGAATAGCCCTTATATAAAACCTGTTGCCTGCATGGCTCAATCAAGACCACATTAGCCCCCAGAGCTAAAGCCTAGGCATTAGCTCTGGGCACAAACACAATTCTCAGCAAGGTTACTCGTCACCAAACCATACAGCGTAGTTTCTCCCTCCTCAGTTTCTCCCTCTCCTCCTCTGTGATGTGCATGGCTGTCGGGCGAAAGTGAGACATGACCATGAGGAACTCCTCAAAGCCAATCTCCTGGACCGTACCCGCCTCATTCTGACGGAAGTTTCTAAATCAAGTAAACACAGAGAGGCATTAGCCTGGTTAAACCAGACTGACCGGTGAGGTTACCAAGGCTAGAGGCATAGAGTTACATGTATATGTGAATTCACTGAGACTGCATGCGTTGAACATGCTTCAAAACTAAGGCCTTTACAGCATCACTGATTACCTCGTGAACAAAACTGTCCTCTGTGTGTAATAACATTGTTTTAACAATTAATGACAGTAAAAACAGTATGTATTAAAAGAGAGATTTCAATATTGCACTTTGGCTATATAATCACCTTTTATCAAAGAAGGCATTCATAATTTGAGCCCGGAGAGGATTGTTATCTAGAGCAGGGATGCTCGCCAAGTCCTGTCGACTGAAAAAGAAAACATGACGTGAAAATAGGTTAGTAACAACTATATTATCATGTGAGGTTACTGTCAACAAGTTTTATATTAATGTTACTGTCAACTAGTATCAATTAAATTGGTACAGCCCTCTCACTAACGGGTAGCACAAATGAAGCCTCTTACAAGGCACGCCTCAACATATGTTAATGAGCCAGAAATAGCAATACCATATTAGAAATACTTGTTTAATTTCAAATCTCTCCTGTATAGACTTCTTATCGTAATCAACGATATCAGCAAAATGTCCAGGATAAGTGGTCTGTGCAAGCAGGTTGGCTGCAAGGTTATTTTTATTTAATTTTTTTATTTCACCTTTATTTAACCAGGTAGGTCAGTTGAGAACAAGTTCTCATTTGCAACTGCGACCTGGCCAAAATAAAGCAGAGCAGTGCGACAAAAACAACAACACAGAGTTACACAGTAAACAAACATAGTCAAAAACACAATAGAAAATCTATATACAGAGTGCAAAATGTAGTGCAAAATGCAATAAGGTTAGGAGGTAGGACAATAAATAGACCATAGTGGTGATATAAATGACAGATTAGCATTAACACAGGAATGAAGGATGTGCAAATTATGATGTGCAAATAGAGATACTGGAGTGCAAGATTAGCAAAAATAATAAAAATAAATATGGGGATGAGGTAGTAGTGTGGGCTATTTACAGAAGGGCTATGTACAGGTGCAGTGATCGATAAGCAGCTTTGACAGCTGATGCTTAAAGTTAGTGAGGGAGATAGGAACCTCTAGCTTCAATGATTTTTGCAATTTGTTCCAGTCATTGGCAGCAGAGAACTGGAAGGAATGGCGGCCAAAGGAGGTGTTGGCTTTGGGGGTGACCAGTGAGATATACCTGCTGGAGCGCATGCTACGGGTGGGTGTTGCTATGGTGACCAGTGAGCTGAGATAGGGCGGGGATTTACCTAATAAAGACTTATAGATGACCTGGAGCCAGTGGGTTTGGCGACGAATATATAATGAAGGCCAGCCAACGAGAGCATACAGGTCGCAGTGGTGGGTAGTATATGGGGCTTTGGTAACAAAACGGATGGCACTGTGATAGATTACATCCAATTTGCTGAGCAGAGTGTTGGAGGCTAATTTGTAAATGACATCGCCGAAATCAAGGATCGGTAGGATAGTCAGTTTTACAAGGGCATGTTTGGCAGCATGAGTGAAGGAGGCTTTGTTGCGAAATAGGAAGCCGATTCTGAATTTGGAGTGTTGTATGGCATTGAAGCTCGTTTGAAGGTTAGTAAACACAGTGTCCAAAGAGGGGCCAGATGTATACAGAATGGTGTCGTCTGCGTAGAGATGGATCAGAGAGTCACCAGCAGCGAGAGCGACATCGTTGATGTATATAGAGAAAAGGGTTGGCCCAAGAATTGAACCCTGTGGCACCCCCATAGAGACTGCCAGAGGATCGGACAATAGTCCCTCCGATTTGACACACTGAACTCTGTCTGCAAAGTAGTTAGAGAACCAGGCAAGGCAGTCACTTGAGAAACCAAGGCTGTTGAGGTAATGTATTTAGAGGTAATGTATTTACATATTACAGCATATCAATGAATGCCAATTTGGAAGCCTGTGTTGAGGCCTCCAGAAGTGTAAGTGATATAAAATACCAAATGTTGCACTTGCACTTCTAGAGGCCTTAACAAAGGCTTCCAATCAGTGACTACAGGACAAAACAGACCAAAGGACAAGGCAAATACTCAACCATTAAAGGTTTAAGACTTGCTTCCACTCCAATCTGTCCCTTATACACATTTAATTGATGGAGTACTATAACCACATATCAATTCAATTGGTTCAGCACAAATGTAGGCTCTTACAAGGCATGTTAAAAATAAGTTAATGAGCCAGAAACAACAATATCATGCACCCACTAGTGGTCAAAAGGATTTTGGCACTCCAAAAATACAGTAAGGGTACTGTATTCTGTGGGGTAGAATTACAAGCCATTCGAAATACAACAAAACGTTTTTCTCTCTTACTTTAGAGAATGTGCTTTGATTTTGTTCGACCTTGACCTCTTTGTGTGGCATTCTGTTTTATACATTCACAAATAGAGTAAGTGAACTGCTACTGTATTTTAAGTAGCATTTTCTACAGTAAATTCCAAAATACATAAAATATTAAAGTAACGTCCAAAATACATAAAATAGTTCCTGAATGGTTTTACAGTATATGAATAAATGAGATGGGTGACAGCCAATTATGTGCTGTATATCTATGGTGTTGGTGACACTACCTTAGTGTCTCCTCATTCTTGCTCAGCTGTCTGAATCTCTTGTTGAGGTTGCCAATCTGCTCCAGGGAAACTGAAAGGAAACAATCACAGTATGTTGGAGGTGAAAAATTAGCAATAGCAACTTAAGACTTATTAAAATCATAATAACTTGAGGGTATTCCATTTCTAGATACCCCACCCTTCTAGACTAGCTGGATATCTTTTGCAAATCTTTTCTTTTTTATTTAGCCTTTCCCTCTGGTATGTATTGGTAATACATGTCAAATACCTGTAGCAATTATGAACTTTTGATTCAGGTGCAAACGGGTCCAGAACAGATAAACCTCTTCAGAAATGGGCAGAATTGTGACAACAATAGGCCTTCGACACAATCAGCAATAATGATAAAAAACACAATGGGCCTTATAGAAAAACAAACATACTCTAGTGAGATTATATTTTCTTTCAAAGGGAACTTTGAAATATTGACTTATTTGTGGGCTAATGTCCTACTAAAGGGTCACAGGGGGTTATATTTCCACATCAACATTTGAACGCTATAGTTGCAAGATACAGTTAAAGAACCACAGTCTGTGATATTTTACTTTGCATACAAACTTTACATACAATAGTGCTTATTTTGCCCTCACAGTGCTTGTTGAAAGCACATAAGGGCAATTTCATGGTAACAGAATGACGGTGAGAGTACAGTTTTTCACTTTAAAAGAATGCAAAAAAGTTGAAAAGTTAAACAAACCATACAACTGTATGCACAAGGACTACTTTCATAAATTACAAAAACACATTTACTCAAATGACAGTGCAGATGCAAAGTTTGATAACATAACTAAGGTAAAATCAGTTTTAAATATCTACTCCGAATTAAGATTCAAAGATGTCTGCAGAATGAATGGGGTGTCAGCTATGATGGCACCTTGAGTTTGAAAAAATCTATTTTGGCTATCACATCATGGGTGCCTCATCTGTACTATACAGAAATGCATAATCATGAATGTTATTCTCTTCATGGTGATGTAGCCTGAGTAGATACACAAAGGTAGACACATGTAATATCTATCTTTGCATGTTTGGGTATTAAACTACACACTGATTGATGCTTATTTATAAAACCCTCTTAGGCCTCACTCCCCCCTAACTGAGATATCTACTGCAGCCCTCATTCTCCACATAAAACACCCATTCTGTCACATTCTGTTAAAGGTCCCCAAAGCACACATATCTCTGGGTCGCTCCTCTTTTCAGTTCGCTGCATTTAGCGACTTGGACGAGCTGCAAAAAACACTCAAACTGGACAGTTTTATCTCCCTTTCTTCATTCAAAGACTCCATCATGGACACCATTCAAAGACTCCATTACTGACAGTTGTGGCTGCTTCGCGTGATGTATTGTCATCTCTACCTTCTTGCCCTTTGTGCTGTTGTCTGTGCCCAATAATGTTTGTACCTTGTTGTGTTGCTGCTACCATGTTGTGTTGCTACCGTGTTGTTGTCATGTGTTGCTGCCTTGCTGTGTTGTCATGTGTTGGCGCCATGCTGTGCTGTTGTCTTAGGTCTCTCTTTATGTAGTGTTGTTGTGTCTCTCTTGTCGTGATGTGTGTTTTGTTCTACATTTTCATATTTCATCTCAGCCCCCGTCCCCACAGGAGGCCTTTTGCCTTTCGGTAGGGCGTCATAGTAAATAAGAATTTGTTCTTAACTGACTTGCTTAGTTAAATAAAGGTTAAATGAAAAATATATTATTCTAAGGAGCTCTGCCTCCAGATAAGACCACATTTGGTTGGTCCCGACCGGACCAAATCTGGACCAATCATAAATGTCTGTTTCACAAGTTTGGACATCACAGTAGAGCACAGTAGCGTACAGTACAGCCCAGAGTAGATTTCAGTACAGTACATCACAGTATATTAGAGTACAGTTCAGTACAGTAGAGTGGAGTACATTTTCAGCTGCGTGGGTAAAATCACTGGGGATGCCAAGACAGAAAAAAAAGGCATATTACAACCTATGTGTTGTGATAATTGCGTTGTTTGCGCTATAATCTCTTAGTTCATATGCCTTACCACCATGATACTGTATATAGACCTAAGGCCGAGAAAATAAGAAGACACAGTGGCAGAATAAATTCTAACACACCTTTGTTTCATCACAAAGCCGTAGAGCAACCTGTAGCAAACAGTTACGTGACCTACAGCATGGTCAAGCAAATGAATGTTTCTGACATTTTCTGACTACTAAGCAACTATTGATTTAGAGAGTTACTGCAAGTCGCAAAGAAAACAGTCGCTGCCTCCACTTTTCCAGCACCATTTCAACTTCAAAGAAAACAGTTGCTGCCTCCACTATTCCAGAAAACAGTTGCTGCCTTCACTATTCCAGAAAACAGTTGCTGCCTCCACTATTCCAGAAAACAGTTGCTGCCTCCACTATTCCAGAAAACAGTTGCTGCCTCCACTATTCCAGAAAACAGTTGCTGCCTCCACTATTCCAGAAAACAGTTGCTGCCTCCACTATTCCAGAAAACAGTTGCTGCCTCCACTATTCCAGAAAACAGTTGCTGCCTCCACTATTCCAGAAAACAGTTGCTGCCTCCACTATTCCAGAAAACAGTTGCTGCCGTCACTATTCCAGAAAACAGTTGCTGCCTCCACTATTCCAGAAAACAGTTGCTGCCTCCACTATTCCAGAAAACAGTTGCTGCCTCCACTATTCCAGAAAACAGTTGCTGCCTCCACTATTCCAGAAACATTTCAACTTCAACATGTCAACATGATAAACTAAAAGATACCAAAAACGATTTTGTCCAATCAACATCAACAAGCTAAATATGATGTAGCTGTCCATGGTCCTGATTTCTCTCTCTCTCTCTGTGTGTGTGTGTGTGTGTGTGTGTGTGTGTGTGTGTGTGTCTCTCTCTCTCTCTCTCTCAGGCCAGGGGCGCATGGTATGAATTTATGGTTGAATCGCAATTATAATCGTTGGCCAGAACGGAGAATTAAGTAAAACCACAAGTCCAAATCCCTATCTCCATCCATGTATAATTTAGGAAAGGGCTACCAGAGGACAACAATACAACGAGATGCAGCAATTCAAGTTGTTTCTGTCGACAATGTATTGCTCTGGATGCAATGTGATTGGAGTAAAACCAAATCCAAACTGGCTTCCATTGACACTTTTTTCACAGTATTTTTTATCAAGGGAGGCCAAATGCTCCCTGGCTTCCTTTACATTCAATGCTACGAGTGTCAATAATGTCCTACTCTTTTTTGACCAGACAGCATCAGATAGATGGGCTACACATACAGAGACAGAGGGGCGCTGTTTCACTCGCTCGGATGCTTTCTCCAGTGAGATACATTCAGCCTCTTGGGAATTTAAGGAAAATTATGAAACACAGAGAGTATTTTTTATTTTTTTCTTGGTACATTTTTTTGGTGAAGCCTGGCTTCCCTTGGCATCCATGAATACACGCCACTGTACATTTTACATATTATCCAGAGCGACTTACATTAGAGCATTCATTTTAAGATGCTGTATGCTGTACTCTAGCGTGCTCTACTGTAATGTACTGTACTAAACTACTCTACTGTACAGTACTGTATTGTATTGTACTGACCTATACTCTACTTTTCATTACTGTACTGTACTGTCCAAACTTGTGAAACAGACATCTATGATTGGTTCAGATATGGACTGACTAACTTTTAACTTCTTTTCAATGTCCATGGACGTCCGGTGTCGGTCAGAGCTCAGTGGACGTCCGGTGTCGGTCAGAGCTCAGTGGACGTCCGGTGTCGGTCAGAGCTCAGTGGACGGCCGGTGTCGGTCAGAGCTCAGTCATGAGAGGGCTGGTTACAGTAAATGGAAAGAGAGGGGGCTCATGGGTAGGTGTCAGTAAGAGCCGGGAGAGGTGATATTAACTGGAGAGAGAGAAAAGAGACAGGGAGAATGAGAGGGAGGGGACTGTTGCTTTGACAACCACGCAACAGAAAGAGAAAGAAAACGGTTATGAGCTGAACATAACAGTATGCCAGTGGAAGGGAGGACAGTAGCAGTTGACCCAACTGTGGTTTTTTCTCTACTATTAATTTACATTGTAGCCAATTCAGTTGCCAACATTCTGTCACAGATTTTTGGGGTAATTCTGTTACCAATTTGGTAACAGAATGACGTGTTTTAATCACGTAATAAATCATAAACCAAATTGTTATCAGTAGGTCTGCCTTTACTTGTTAATTCTGTGAACTTTCATTATACTCTGTCCTCATGGAGAGAAACTAGAACATATCTTAACGATATGTGGGTTTTTAGTGACAAAATTACGAGACACTAGACAACATTTCTTAAACTTACAGAAGGTAAAACTAAATATAAATGTTGATATTAGTTGGCAGGCTTCTTTACTTTTTATTTTTTAAATGTAGTTATAATACCTTTTAAGACTTTTTCTGGTAGATGTTTGCCAAGACCTGTTTTCCATCTCTTTGACCAGAAATCAATGCCATATTCCACATTTTTAGGATGGAAAATAGTTGAACAATTTATATATGCATTATTTATTTTTTTAAATACTCAGCTTTAATTTGACACCACATTTGAGGTGCTCCTATGAACTGCATGAGCCCTTAACAAAATTAATGTTTACAGTAGCAACAACTACTGAAGGTGAATGCTTCAGCAACCACACAGAACAATGCCACACACTAGACTCTTGCACAGGCAGGTTTATATTTACTTATGAGGGTGGTGTGTGCATGCAGAAATACAGCAATATTGCATATTGCGTTCCAGACTCCTCTGTTTTCCGTCTCAACATTGAGTTGCATCTGTATTCAGCCAACAATGACTTTGCACTGCAAGCTCATGGCTCAACTCTTAATCCATGTATCAGTGCAATTGTTGCAACAATGTAATCACAGGAAGGGTAGACTGGCTAGTCATGTTTTCAAGCAGATAATAGAAATCCTTGAATTGCTAAATCCTCAAGCCTCTCAGGCATGGGCTTGTCTGTGGAATGACGTACGCAAAGGACATGTTGCTAAAGTAGTACGAGTATTTATCAGACATTACATGTGTGTCGCCCAGGTAGCACACAGCGAAACACGGTCAGTTGTTGCAGAAATTGACCCACTATGCTGTTTACTTTCTGTATCTACGTCATACTGCCTTTAACACATAATCTCATCACTAACATCACAAGAAAGTTACCTTTATTTTGATGGGTGTTTATGTTTTGTGGAATTGAAAAAAGTTATAAATTAATTGAGTTGAAATGTTTAGATGCTTTGAAAGTAAAGAAACTTCCGAAAATGAACACTCGGATTATAGTGATATTATATCTGATCTCCCAAACAATGTGAAGTATGTATAGATAAGTGTAATCTAGCTGTTGACACTCTTGTTCAATTATGCAACAGAACGTGATTAATGAGGCAGTCTAGACAGCGCTGGTTAGTGCAGATAGGCCGAGACAGAGCAGGTTTTTGGTGGTTTCAGCCCAGTTCCACCACTTTATTTTAATGTATGAATATAGTGCATTGGGAAAGTATTCAGACCCCTTGACTTTTTCCAAATTGTTTTATGTTACAGCCTTATTCTAAAATGGGTTAAATCTACACACAATACCCCATAATGACAAAGCAAAAAATGGGTTTTAGAAATGTTTGGTAATTTATAAAAAACGGAAATAACACATTTACATAAGTATACAGACCTTTTACTCAATACTTTGATGAAGCACCTTTGGCAGCGATTACAGCCTCAAGTCTTCTTGGGTATGACGCTACAATCTTGGCACAGCTGTATTTGGAGAGTTTCTCCCATTTTTCTCTGCAGATCCTCTCAAGCTCTGTCAGGTTAGATGGGGAGTGTCGCTGCACAGCTATTTTTAGATCTCTCCAGAAATGTTTGATCGGGTTCATGTCCGGGCTCTGGCTGGGCCACTCAAGGACATTCAGAGACTTGTCCCGAAGCCACTCCTGCATTTTCTTGGCTGTGTGCTTATGGCCATTGTCCTGTTGGAAGGTGAACCTTCGCCCCAGTCTGAGATCCTGAGTGCTATGGAGCAGGTTTTCATCAAGGATCTCTCTGTACTTTGCTCTGTTCATCTTTCCCTCTGTTCATCTGCCTCTGAAAGACATCCCCACAGCATGATGCTGCCACCACCATGCTTCACCGTAGGGATGGTGCCAGGTTTCCTCCAGACGTGACACTTGGCATTCAGGCCAAAGAGTAACAAGAGAATCTTGTTTCTCATGGTCTGAGAATACTTTAGGTGCCTCTTGGCAAACTCCATGCTGGCTGTCATGTGCCTTTTACTGAGGAGTAGCTTCTGTCTGGCCACTCTACCATAAAGGCCTGATTGGTGGAGTGCTGCAGAGATGGTTGTCCTTCTGGAAGATTCATCCATCGCCACAGAGGTACTCTGGAAGTCTGTCAGAGTGACCATCAGGTTCTTGGTCACCTCCCTGACCATGGCCCTTCTCCCCCGATTGCTCAGTTTGGCCGAGCGGCCAGCTCTAGGAAGAGTCTAGGTGGTTCCAAATTTCTTCCATTGAAGAATGATGGAGGCCTCTGTGTTCTTGGGGACCTTCAATGCTGCAGACATTTTTTGGTACCCTTCCAATGATCAATGGAAACAGGATGCACCTGAGCTCAATTTCGAGTCTCATAGCAAAGGGTCTGAATACTTATGTAAATAAGGTATCTGTTTTTTTATATTTAATATTTGCTAACATTTCTAAAAACCTGTTTTCGATTTGTCATTATGAGGTATTGCGTGTAGATTGATGAGGAAAATGTTTTATTTAATACATTTTAGAATAAGCCTATAAAGTAACAAAATGTGGAAAATGGGAAGGGGTCTGAATACTTTCCAAATGCACTGTATATGCAAATACTGTACACTGAATGTATTTATGCAAATGATGCACATATAATTGTATTTATTTTAACACAAAATATTTACAAAATACCTGATACCATTTGAAAATGTTTATGTTTACATTTAATACCTGAATTCCAACCAAAATCCTTAAACCCTGATAAATGTTTTGTTCATGCCAGTAAAATGTTTTATATGCTATAATTCAGTCAATATCGGATGGATTTATAAAAATTCTAGTTTGGAGTATCTTCATCCATTGTTCAATTCTTCAACTGTTGCATTTATTCAAATTGTTTGTACAACATTTTAACAATTTTGATGACTGTTGCTACTGTGCTCGCTCAATCAGCCTAGGTGAATTTGCACTCAACAATTTTTCTTTGGCCAACCGTAGAAAGCTAAACGTAGGTATGAGTTTTGGGATGTTGAGTCAAATATACCATACCCATTTCAAGCTTATCTTTCTAAAAAAGAAACTGCTTTGTACAGATGTGGATCTTAATTTGATCAACCTGTTGCAGGATAACTTTCCTGCAATGCAGGACATTTCAAATGTTCAGTGTATTTGAGGTTTAAAAGGGCTTCTGAAGTTTGTAATTTACACTTTGAAATTTCAAACTTGATTTTCCCTTATGGAAAATGTATCAACCCTAACAAAAATATCAATAAATTATAATCCACATAATAATTCAAATTTCCTGCTTTAGCAAACTGACTCAAATTAAGATCCTACATCTGTAGCATACCCCTCTTCATCTTCTGCTTTGGCTAATGAACTGAAGCGATGTCTTAGCTCGATGGTAAATGCTTTCTTTATCTCAGGCGATGTGAGCTTGCTGATGTTGAAACAGCACTCAGGGAAGACATGGTTATAAACTTTAGTTCAAATACCTGCATACCATTCAGCTGCATAATGCAAGACAAGTTTCTTCAACATTATCTTACTTACTTTGAGTTATCTCAAACTGTATAACCAACGTGCTGTATTAAGTTATTACCCTGATATTACACTCTAAACATAATTTTAATGTTTAACATTGGAAATCAAGAGTATTGTTTTTATGTCTTTATTGGCCTCTCTCGTCCTTTTACTTTGAGGGAGGAGAAAGCACAGTTCTCCCATTTATAAAAGAAGCCAGCTGATGAGAATGAACAGACCAATGTTCCAAGAACAGCAAATGTTGCTGCAACAGACCAAATCTGTGAGCAACATTAACCCATCAGAGTAATCAACCCACTTTTTAAAAAACGTTTTTGTTTTACCCTGGTCACTTCCAAAAGTAGTGTGATATTTGTTTTGACTGTCAATGTAGTTGAGTTACATAATTGACAGTGTAATATTGCACTCTAACTCATTACAAATAATAATTGTCTTATTTTAGAGTAGGCTGTATACTCAAATCATAGGCTATTCACCTTACATGGCACCATATTGGCAAGTAGTATGACATTCTATTCAACTGGTTAAATAAACAGTTGTCCCTCTGTCCTTAAAAGCTTTTTGGAAGGAATAGCCTACCACCCTCAGATTTTCAATGGAATGACAGAAGGACAATTCAACTATTGTCTATTCATGTGAAAACAGCTGGAATACAGTGTCTTATTCTCTGCTCTTCAGAAGACTCCCTACAAAGTAATGTGACTAAGCAATTCATAATTCCAATTTGAACTATGAAATTGAGGCATTTATGCTATTTGTCCGTTCATCTAAGGAAAGGCTATTTATTTTCCTGACACAAGGACAATTTAGTTTTTTTTTGTGTTTATTTGATAATAATCAAATAGAAACAGTGTAATAACACTTCTAGTTTGAGCAAAATATAGCCGTCTACTTACATCCAGTTCGATTAGCCATATCTTGGAACTCATGTTCAGTGCGCGCAGACTGCGAGGCTCCCATTGCGGTTATTCACAAAAGAGCGACACTTGCGCACTGAAAATCTTTCAGGAGCGCACTACGATCTTTGCCGCAGGTGAATCTACGAGTTATGTGGACTTTTGCGCTCCTACTGTACTGTTCTCCCTACCAACTAGCCATTCCCTCTGCTTTCTGATGTCATAAGGGAGTTAGTAACACATGCACTCTTTATTATGGTCAGTCGGGAGGGACGTTTAGCTGTTATCCCCAAGGTCCTAATCTCCCGTGGGTAGACTCTGCGTGTAGTTGACCCATAGATTTTACTTCTGGAATTACCAAGGTCCTGAACAAGCTTGATACCAATTTGTCCAGAAGTGAATGCAGAATTAATTCAATGTATTGTCCCTAAAAAAAAAAAAAAAATACACAGGCTACTATGTCTATTATTTAGTATGCTCTTGAAGAGATAATACAACAGTTTGTTTTAAATAACACAGTAGAAAGACCAAAAGAAACCTGGAAACATTACATTTTTTCTTTCATTTCCTTCAGTCTCACCACTCATTCCTGTTTCAAGTCATTGTAGTCCTGGTGGTTTACTTTTTACACAGCTCAACACTCATCCGTGAGCCCTTAAAAAGTTCTACAATGTTCTACTTATAAATATACAGAAAAAAAAAAGTATAACATGTTCTAGAAATTCGAAAGTCATCCTTTCATAAGTGCATGAATCATTATTATAACGTAATGTGACAATGGAAAGAGATACTGTAACTGTAATGTTAATTTTCATATTGTTTCATACTGTTAACGTTCATTTTGATAGTGTTTCCTGTGGAGGTAAAAGATGGCCTAGGGAGTCAGGTCTGGGAAGAACTTGACTGAAGAGGAAGAAAGTTCATTGAGATGGAGAGCGAGAGTAAGGGAGACAAGCTCGGTAAGTCTTCTTGAAGGTGGAGAGAGAAAAGGGGGTCTTGGCTTTTACTGGCGTTGGTTGGCAGGCGGTGGTACAGCACATGATCCAGGTACTGCATTCCAGGGCCCGCATTCAGTCTTTTAGATCATAGTGAATACTATAATACTGACAGCGATGACCTGATTCTAGATCAGCACTCCTACTCTGAGATGCTTTGTGAACAGAGGCCTGGTGGTTCTGGACAGGATGTTGTCAAGTAAAGGAATTGGATGGGGAAGAGAGGGGGCTCCCCATCTAGAAACAACCCCTAGCCCAGGGTTCCCCAACTGGCTGCCCACAGGCTGAATTTGGCCCGCAGGTGGTTTTATTTGGCCCTCCAAATAAAACATGAGCAACCAAATATATAAATGTTTTTTTTAGCATTTTCATTGTTAGACATAAAAGACTATAAAAACACCAGGAAATCAGCTACAAGTTATTTTAATTTGGTAAATAAGTTCAAGTATTCCCACACATAATAGAGAGACATGGTTATGATCGTATACAAATGTAAGATAGGGTTTGAAATTATTATGTTTTAGTCAAATATTATATCTATTTGGGCTTTTTGCGGTCAATTTGCAGTCTACAAAATATTTGTAATTATGTTACGCCCCCAGACCATCCGCTGAAGAAAAAAAAAATCAGCCCGCGGGTGAATCTATCCCTGCTCTGGGTTCTAGTAGTCGCTCCACTCTGCCCCATGATAGGCTAGTTGTAATTCTGCCATATTGTTTATACCCATTCAATCCTTTCAGATCGACACAAGTGCCTAGGTGGTAGGGGCTAGGTGGTAGGGGCTAGGGGTTGTTTTGGATGGGGCAGAGAAGTAGTGGACGCTTAGTTACATGGGTATGGTGTCCTGGCTCTTCTGGTCCTGGGAAGAGCCCCCGGGGCCGTTAGGGCTCTCCTGTTGCCCTGAGGCCTGACCTGAGGCCTGACCTGAGGCCTGACCTGAAGCCTGACCTGAAGCCTGCCCTGAAGCCTGCCCTGAAGCCTGCCCTGAAGAGGGCGTCAGTCTGTGGTAGAGGTCCCGTACGGTGCCCAAGGTCTCTGCCATGTCCTCTGGGTAGCGCGTCTCCAACTCCTCGTTGGCAACATAGTGGCTGTCATGGAACTCAGAGAAGTAGCGGCCCACCTCCGGGTGGGCGATCTCCAGAGGAGCGGAATGAGGCTCCAGGTTTTCTGGGAGACGGGAGAAAGGGACTACTAAGTATCATGTCATGTGACATCAAATCTTAATCTGAGTGGAGGCAAGTTACTGTACAACAGTGGTTTCCAAACAGGGTTACTAGGAACCCTGGGGATGCTGGGCTTACCCACAGGGGGTACTTGAGAAGACTCATGAGACCATAGGCCTACTGGTAAAATGCACATGAGGGGGTACTTCAGCGGTACTCGGAGCAGAGCAAAATTCAGTTGGTGGAACAGTATCCGCAAAAGGTTGGGAACCACTGCTGTACAAGATAGCTGCATATTCTGTGTCAATGTAAAAACATACAGGCCTACACCTTAGCAGACAGGTATTCTACGCATCCAGCATGTATAACTCTTCAATAAGCATTTCAAGTACTACATTTGTCGAGTTTCTTACATCTTAGAGCGCCTTCTTAACTAACTACCACCGCCCTGACACATTGAGAATGTCTGTCAGTGACATCTACAGTAAGTTAGTGTGTCTAGAGGAGACGTACCCTGGGCAGCGTATCGACAGGTGCCGTCCTGCACTAAGACGTTGTAGAAGGGCTGGTTGGCTCCGCTGGACAGCTGGTGGACCCGCATGGTGGTGATCCACTCCTGGCTCATGGTGCACTTGGGGTCCCATCCGTAGATCACACAGTTATAGCCAGACCTGGCAGGGAGGGGGGGCAGCAGCCACTCAGTGTCAGAGAGAGATTGGGTACAGTGCAACACATAGGCTTTATCAATACACACATCCGGGTCACAATACAGGGCAATACTAGACAAACTTAAACTCATGGGAATGGCGCAAACTACTGATTTATAATCACTATAGATACTTTAACAAAAAATGTCTCTGTATTTATCGAAAAAGGGGGTAGTGGAGTATAGACCGATGGAAAGAAGACCAAAATAATAAAGGAAGTGTATAAAGGTGACTGCCTGGTCAGAGCTCAGACCTACCTCTTGTGTTTCATGATCAGGCCTACGCTGTACTGCACTTCTACGTGCTCGGGGGCGCTGCGTCTCTTCACCTCTGGCTCCACCGGGTGCCTCTTGTGCTGGATGTGCTCCAGGGTGTGCTGCACCAGGTAACCTACCGCCCCGTGCTGGGACGGGTCCAACGCCTGGATGTGCTGCAGGATGTCTAGGACCTGGAGGAGGGAGGGAGGGGAGAAGAGAGGGGTGAGACATCAAGAGGACACTCATCAGTTGGGTAAAGCTTGTTCTCTGTGCTGTACTGTACTGTAGTAAGCAGGTAGAGGCAGGTAGACCTGGAGGTTAGAGAGGCAGACCAATAGCCAGATAACAAAAGACAAAATGTACTGCCCAATAAAACAAACTCTCTAAATGTGCTGCCTCTTTGGTAAAGTGTTCAACATTTTCAAAGCCAGGGTAAAGGCATATGGTCCAATTACATGTACTGGGGTTCATGATGAGATATCATGCTACCTTCTCAGGCCAGATGCCCAGGTGGAAGTAGAGTCTGGCCTGTAATAGAAGGTATTGGACGTTGTCTGGGTTGATGGTGAGGTAGAGATCCAGAGAGTCTCTCAGCAGCTGGTAGGATTTCTCATTGCCCTCCCTGCATGACACAGCACAGTGATACAGTGTTATTTCATACCAGAGCAACAACAGTTGGTGACAGTTGAGTGTAGGAATTTATTTTTGACCAACTCTAACCCTAACATTACCTCAAGGATAATGTATTTTTGACCAACTCTAACCCTAACATTACCTCAAGGATGAGATCCTGAAGACAATATAGAAAATAAGGAAAATTAAGATTTTGGATGTACAGATAGAAGATGATGCCAGAAAAGTAATTGATTAGTTTAACAGATAGAAGACGATGCCAGAAAAGTCATTGATTAGTTTAACAGATAGAAGATGATGCAAGAAAAGTAATTCATTAGTTTAACAGATAGAAGACGATGCCAGAAAAGTCATTGATTAGTTTAACAGATAGAAGACGATGCAAGAAAAGTAATTCATTAGTTTAACAGATAGAAGATGATGCCAGAAAAGTCATTGATTAGTTTAACAGATAGAAGATGATGCCAGAAAAGTCATCGATTAGTTTAGGAAAGAAATCACATCGCTAAGTCCACAACTATTACCCTCGCTTGCCGATGTTGAGCAGATTTCCCACCATCCTTAGCAGCACTTCTGTGGTACTGATGGCACTGTAGTAGTCTGCAGTCACCTGGTGACCGATGAGGTACTCACACTCCTTAGCAGTCAGCTGCTTGCCTTTACCGAAAGCGTCAATGTACACAAAGTCATAGATGTCCCCACTCCTGGAATGAGACGTGTGGATTTATCAATACAAGTAAAAATAAGTTACTTTGAGGCGATTTTTGGTATGCAACGCAGACATCGGGTATATTGAAACCCAGCTGCATTTTACCCAATGATGAACTAGTTCTGAACTAAAGGCTGATCATTAAAGAAGCATACGCTTTACATTCACTTACTCTCAAACTCTGGCCCTTACCCTCTTTGATGCTGGCACCAGCGAAGCAGGAAGTGATTGGGGAAGTTGACGGGCTCCAGCTGAACCCCCAGTTTCCTGGCCAGGGTCATGTACAGGACAGACAGGCTGATGGGAATGCCTGTCCGGCGGAGCAACACCTAGGTAGAGAATGGAAGATATGGGACTGTAAGGAAGAGCCACTGAGGGCTCAAAGAGCCCCTTTTTCCATTAAAAGTTGAGGATAACAGTATCAATAGACTCTATAGACTTTCCCTTTATTTGAATAATAAAGATCAGGGCCCATATTCCAAAAGACTCTCAAAGTAGGAGTGCTGATCTAGGAAGTTCAGCACTCTTACTCTGAGACGCTTACAGGCCGAGGATAACATGTATAGCTCTAGCTGGAGTACTCCTGAGTGAAAAGTATAATTTTTGTCTTAATCTGTTGTTGTCTAGCTCCATCTTCTTGCTAGCTAAGGCCATCTACTTTAAGTGCTGCCTGTCTTTCCAGTAGCCTACTTGGTGTGTGAACTGCTGACTGCTCATAATTTGCAGATAGTTGTTGACACATCAACCAGGAGTATCAGACCTAGTTATTTTCAGATGATCTAATTTTGCTCTTTTGTAGCTTTGGCAACTATATGGGTGTTTTCTATACCTGTTCGCTTCTCTCCCTGTAGGCTTTACAGACGCTCCTCACCCATTGGCTGCAACCCTTCTTATTTAGTGTACCCTGAGTGCACAACCCATGTGTAATTCCGGGTCTCTGGCAGTGTTTGGAACTGCCGATCTGTTGTCAAGAACGACGAGTTCATCAAACCTACGCTGCCCTTCAGTCCCTATACTTTTCGGCCCTGACGGAGACATGGATCATCCCAGAGAACACTGCTTCTCCAGCTGCTCTCTCTTCATCTGACTATGTTTTCTCTCATAGTCCGAGAGCATCTGGTCATTGTGGTGGTGGCACATTTCTCCTAGTGGAGATTTTCTCCCTCTCTCACCTGTCCATCTCCTCATTTAAAATGCCATGCTGTCACTCACTTGTCCACTCAAGATTAACATTGTCGACATCTATCGCCCACCAGGTGCCCTTAAGAGGGCTGTCCAACCCTGTTCCTGGAGAGCTACCTTCCTGTAGCTCTCTAGGTGTCCCCTCTCTCTGGTCAGTCTCACCGGAGGAAAGGAAGGAGAGAGCAGAGACTGTGAATGGCAGACCCTCTGCTGCTCTCTCCCTCCCTCCGCTAAGACTAATGCTGTGTTCTTCAACAACTGGGAACTCAGAAAACTCCGACTTCAGTGCATTCAAGACAACTGAGAACGGAAAAAAAAGGATATTCGACTGGGGAAAAATAATTTTTTGTTCATGATTTGACCTCATTTTTTCAGAGTTCCCAGTTGTCTTGAAAGTACCAAGACCAGGTACCATCAGATAAAAAAGCTAATTATTTCAATTTATGCTCAGCTATGCCTCGCAAGTGCTACTACACCAATTGATCTATTTTGTTATCAAAGCTTGAGTTTTGAAATATAATATGGTCTGAGAGAAGAACAATATTGGTAGGCCAGGCATATAGCCAATATGCTGTGATAATGTATTAGGCCTACTGCACAAACCTCATTCCTACAGAACTGTTTTTATTAGGTTAATGGGTGTTTTTTGTATTCTGAGTGGTAGATCTCGGCTTGCTTTTTGACTTTGAAAGTGATCTTGAGGTCAACTATTCTACAACCCTACCTCCACTGGCTTCCAGTAGAAGCTTGTATCCACTACAAGACCATGGTATCCACTACAAGATGCTACCTTCAGGCTCAAACCCTACACCCCAACCCGAGCACTCCGTTCTGCCACCTCAGGTCTCTTGGCCCTCCCACCCCTCCAGGAGGGAAGCTTCCTCTCAGACCAGTCAAAGCTCTTCTCTGTCCTGGCACGACAATGGTGGAACCAACATCCCCCTGAAGCTAGGACAGCAGAGTCCCTGCCCATCTTCCGAGAACATCTGAAACTCTACCTCTTCAAAAAGAGTATCTTAAATACTCCCACAGAACCCCCCCCCCCCCGCCCCCCCTCTTCCTAGCTCGGACTTTGCTGATAGCTACTTCACTGAGGAAAAATGTACTTACTATGACTGTAATATGTGGTTGTCTCACCTAGCTATCTTAAGAAGAATGAACTGTAAGTCGCTCTGGATAAGAGTGTCTGCTAAATGAGTAAAAGGCAGGTCATCATACGAGTCCTCTATAGCCTCTCTATGAGAGCACCTACCTGGTGTATGTAAGAGTTGAGAGGATTGTAGTAATCACACTCGTTGCCCTTGTACTGAAGCTGCTCGTATAAAACAGCATTAAGGGCAACCACCACCTGCCTCTGGAGCTCAAAGTCCTCCACAGCAAAGCAGTCACCTAGACAGAACACAAAGGATCACATTGTTAAGTATATCAGCAAAGAACAGTGCTGAGAATGTACTAATGTCAAATACAAATGGTACAATGTAATACAATCACAAGCCCCCGGGTTAGATAATAGTGAACTTTGATAGTTAACTCAAACCTTGTCGAAAAACACCTTGACTTTGTATTGACTCTCTGTATTCATTCCTGAGAGACAGAACATGCCAACATGTGTTTCTCTCCAGCTCAGACCAACCTTGTGTGACCCTCAGGCTTGGATGAGAGGAATTCTTCATCCGCAGCATCTTCTTGACCTTGTCAGTGATCTCCTCTAGCTGGGAGGATATACCGTCCAATGACACATCTGCCAGGGGGTTACAATACTGGTCCACCTGCACAGCTCCTACAGCAGGAGAGGAGACAATACAAGACTAAAAACACATGGTTATACACATTTCTTTATGACTTTGTTATTAACACTCTCTCTCTCTCTATGGATTTTAATGCAAACGGTGGTGCAATCATAGGATTTCAATAAACACAATGCAGAGGAAAAAACAGCCATTGTTTTCTTTCTCCATTATTATTATTATTATTATTATTATTATTATTATTATTGCTAGGCCCATGTTCAGCTGTCTGCCTTAGTTTAATTAAGCCTACACTGAATACAAGTCATGAGAGTGTATGATACATATACAGTGCATTCGGAAAGTATTCAGACCCCTTCATATTTCCAAAATGTGTTACGTTACAGCCTAATTCTTAAATGGATTAGATTGTTCCCCCCCCTCGTCAATCTACACACAATACCACATAATGACACAAAAATAAAAAAACAGAAATATCACATTTACATAAGTTCAGACTCTTTGCTATGAGACTCCAAATTGAGCTCAGGTGCATCCTGTTTCCATTGATCATCTTTGAGATGTTTCCACAACTTGATTGGAGTCCACCTGTGGTAAATTTAATTGATTGGACATGATTTGGAAAGGCACACACCGGTCTATATAAAAGGTCCCACAGTTGACATTGCACGTCAGAGCAAAAACCAAGCCATGAGCTCGAATGAATTGTCAGTAGAGCTCAGAGACAGGATTGTGGCGATGCACCGAAAACAGAGTTCCTCTGTGAAGATGGGAGAACCTTCCAGAAGGACAACCATCTTTGCAACACTCCATCAATCAGGCCTTTATGGTAGAGTGGCCAGACGTAAGCCACTCCTCAGCAAAAGGCACATGACAGCCTGCTAGGGGTTTGCCAAAAGACACCTAAAGGAAACAAGATTCTCTGGTCTGATGAAACCAAGATTGAACTCTTTGCCCTGAATGCCAAGCGTCACATCTGGAGGAAACCTGGCACCATCCCTACGGTGAAGCATGGCGAAGGCAGCGTCATGCTGTGGGGATGTTTTTCCATCGGCAGGGACTGGGAGACTAGTCAGGATCAATGGAAAGATGAATGGAGCAAAGTACAGAGAGATCCTTGATGAAAACCTGCTCCAGAGCGCTCAGGACCTCAGACTGGGGCGAAGGTTCACCTTCCAACAGGACAATGACCATAAGCACACAGCCAAGACAATGCAGGAGTGGCTTTGGGACAAGTCTCTAAACGTCCTTGAGTGGCCCAGCCAGAGCCCGGACTTGAACCCGATCAAACATTTCTGGAGAGACCTGAAAATAGCTGTGCAGCGACGCTCCCCATCCAACCTGACAGAGCTTGAGAGGATCTGCAGAGAAGAATGGGAGAAACTCTCCAAATACATGTGTGCCAAGCTTGTAGCGTCATACCCAAGTAGGTGAGTCTGTAATCGCTGCCATTTCAGTTGAATGCATTCAGTTGTACAACTGACTAGTATCCCCCTTTCCCTTTTTTTTTTCCAACAAAGTACTGAGTAAAGGGTCTGAATACTTATGTAATTGTGATATTTCTGTATTTTTTTATGTTTATAATTTTGCAAAAAAATAATCTAAAAAACATATTTTGCTTTGTCATTATGGGGTATTGTGTGTAGATTGAGGAGGGGAAAAAATTATTTAAACAATTTTACAATAAGGCTGTAACATAACAAAATGTGGAAAAAGTGAAGGGGTCTGAATACTTTCTGAATGCAGTGTATGAATAGGTCCACTCCACATGTACTACAGTAAGTACACCATGTCCATGACTCACCCTCTAGTGCTGACTGCTGCTCTGCAGGCAGCTCCAGAAACATCTTTAAACTCCTCAGAATGTTCTGCTGGCGCAGGAAATAAAGGATTTTCTTTGCATAGTACTTCAGTGTCAGGCTTTTCCTACGGGAGGGAGGTAGCGAGACAGAGAGAGAGAGACAGTGAGGGATGGAAAGAGAGAAGGCACAAGAAAGAGCGAGCGAGTGAAATAAAAAGGCGAGCGAGGTGAAATGAGAAAGAGAGATAGATAGGGAGAGAGTGATGGAGAAAGAAGCAAGAGGGAGAAAATAAATAGTTTTATGTCCATTGTTACAGTTCTTCGTGCTGGAATGGAGTGTTAACATGGCTCTTACCTCTTATCTGAGTTCAGTATGGAGAGCAGCTCGTCTTCACAGAAGTGCTCAGGGGCCCCGAGGGACTCGATCTCAGCAAAGCTGTCCCCCAGCACCTGGCCAACGCAGGGCTGCGTTACAGATTTCTAGGTTAGTGGTAAGCAGGCCAGCCAACCTCACACATACAGTTGAAGTCATTAAAACTCATTTTTCAACCACTCCACAAATTTCATGTTAACAAACTATAGTTTTAGAAAGTCGGTTAAAAGTCATTCTTCCATCAATAGTTTACAGACAGATTATTTCACTTATAATTCACTATATCACAATTCCAGTGGTTCAGAAGTTTACATACACTAAGTTGACTATGCCTTTAAACAACAAAATTATGTTATGGCTTTAGAAGCTTCTGCTAATTGACATCATTTGAGTAAATTGGAGGTGTACCTGTGGATGTATTTCAAGGCCTACCTTCAAACTCTTTGCTCGACATCATGGGAAAATCAAAAGAAATCAACCAAGACCTCAGAAACAATAGTACGCAAGTATAAACACCATGGGACCACGCAGCCATCATACCGCTCAGGAAGGAGACGCGTTCTGTCTCCTAGAGATTAACGTACTTTGGTGTGAAAAGTGCAAATCAATCCCAGAACAACAGCTAAGGATCTTGTGAAGATGCTGGAGGAAACAGGTACAAAAGTGTCTATATTCACAGTAAAACGAGTCCTATATCGACATAACCTGAAAGGCCGCTCAGCAAGGAAGGAGCCACTGCTCCAAAACCGCCATAAAAAAGCCAGACTACGGTTTTTGGATAAATGTCCTCTGGTCTAATGAAACAAAAATAGAACTCTTTGGCCATAATGACCATCGTTATGTTTGGAGGAAAAAGGGGGAGGCTTGCAAGCCGAAGAACACCATCCCAACCGTGAAGCAGGGGGGTGGTAGCATCATGTTGTGGGGCTGCTTTGCTGGTGCACTTCACAAAATATATTGCATCATGAGGAAGGAAAATGATGTGGATATATTGAAGCAACATCTCAAGACATGAGTCAGGAAGTTAAAGCTTGGTCGCAAATGGGTCTTCCAAATGGACAATGACCCCAAGCATATTTCCAAAGTTGTGCAAAATGGCTAAAGGACAACAAAGTCAAGGTATTGGAGTGGCCATCACAAAGCCCTGACCTCAATCTTAAATTTGTGGGCAGAACTGAAAAAGTGTGTGCGAGCAAGGAGGCCTACAGACCTGACTCAGTTACACCAGTTCTGTCAGGAGGAATGGGCCAAAATTCACCCAACTTATTGTGGGAAGCTTGTTGAAGGCTACCTGAAATGTTTGACCCAAGTTAAACAATTTAAAGGCAATGCTACCAAATACTAATTGAGTGTATGTAAACTTCTGACTCACTGGGAATGTGATGAAAGAAATAAAAGCTGAAATAAATCATTCTCTCTACTATTATTCTGACATTTCACATTCTTAAAATAAAAAGTGGTGATCCTAACTGACCTAAGACAGGGAATATTTACTAGGATTAAATTTCAGGAATTGTGAAAAACTGAGTTTAAATATATTTGGCTAAGGTGTATGTAAACTTCTGACTTCAACTGTACACGCAAATATCACACACACGCAACACACATGATCATGTGCGCACATGCAGACACCATGATGTGGTGGATTAGGATGGCCAAGAGACAACTGTCACTAACTCCTCCACACATTCATACAATGTTAGTAACACTGCTTCAGTCTCCACAAACTAGCTAGGCTAAGTCAGAATGACAATAACCATGACAGCTTACTGCTAATGACATTACTTACAACTTCCGTGAAGAATCTCTTGGAGATGGATACAACGGTTCGTCGTATTTGTAGACCAACAGTGTGTCGCGTTCTGTATTCTTTTAGCCAATCGCAACACTCATTCTGGCGGTAATGCTTCTGTAATCTTGGCCATCTGGGGAGTGTAGGAAAAGAGATTGCAGTCAGATACAGTGAATTTCATTGTACGTGTCAGATTAGTAGGGAGTTGAGTTTGGTGAACAAGTAGTAGGCTAATGTACTGCATGTTGGGTGTAAATTCATAAATATTAGCCCATCACGTGCAAGGTACAGAGTGACATTAAACATTTCTGTAAAGCCTAATTGTGGCTGGCTTGCCAATAATTATTCCAATAGATTCTAAAGCAGCAGTTTGCCAGAACTTTGACCATACAGTGGACTCAGTCAATCAGAGAAAAAAAAAAACTATCAGCAAGCCAACTGATTGTTGGCAAGAACTGCACCAGACCTATGCACCTCAATTACTATTTCCCAGCATTCAAGGTCACACAACTTACAAGTCTGTCCTCAGTGGCACGATAATGTGCAAGACAAGAATTGTGAAATGGTTCATTGTGACTTAGATATTTTAGTAGCTTCTTATATAAGTCCTGGACAACGTAGCTACCTAGCTAGGTTGGATGCATAACGTTAGCTAGCTATTGCTTTGCGTGATGTCGAATTTGGTGCATAAGCAGAATGTCAACGTCCGTTTGACAGCTCCCTTGCGACAGTAGCTCGCTATGACGGATCTGTGCCGACTCTACTTATAGAAATAATTTCGGGGCAACTGCGATTTAGATGCCATTCAGCATTAGATGGCTACATCTCTAGCTAGCTAGTGGGATTATGCAAGCAAGCTAACGTTAATGTCAGTTCACCTGAGTTTGTACTGGTGTCCCCAGACCTTCCCCCTGCCGTGGCAAACGTCGTATAACCTTTTGCAGCTGCAGGAAACGTTGCAAATATCGACATGCTTGAGGACAGGGAAGCATAAGATGTACTCGAGTAATTCGGCCGGCAGGTCTGTCATTTTTTTGTGTTCTGTCTCGGAAACGATCCCGTTCAGGCTGGAGCAGCCCTCTCCTGCTCCAGACGTCGCCATCTTTACTGTTTACTCCGATTACCTCATTGTACAAGCCCCGCCCCTTTCTGGCGCAGGGGGCTGGGCTTTGATAGAACCCCAAAACCGAGGGGAGGGGCTGACTGAAAAAATATATATCTATTTATATTATACAGTAAATGGGTATTTGATCAAATATGTTAGTAGCAGGACAAGTATATGCTGCATACAGCAGTGATGGTACGGGTCATGCTAGAAAAACAACAATACAATTGTGCAAAAGTGACAAGCACTGAATTTGAACCCAGGATGCCTGCACATCACGAGACTGTGTAAACCTGAAAGCTAAAACTTTCAGGTTTCAGGATTCAGGTAAGGTAAATCACACGAACATAGTTCACATCACCTCAGTTACCAAGGCATGTAGCAAGTGTTAATAGTGGCAGGAGTACACACACAGTACATAGTAACAGCACTTCAGACACAAACATTGTCATGCAGAGCTGTATTTCTTAGCTCACAATACCCTAGGCCTACATGTATGACATGGATGTTTTCAGCAGTCATATCCAGTGGTGTAAAGTACTTAAGTAAAAATACTTTCAAGTGCTGCTTAAGTAGTTTTTTTTGTATCTGTACTTTACTTTACTATTTTTACTTTTACTTCACTACATTCCTAAAGAAAATAATGTACTTTTTACTCCATACATTTTCCCTGACACCCAAAAGTACTTGTTACATTTTGAATGCTTAGCAGGACAGAAAAATGGTCAAATTCACGCACTTATCAAGAGAACATCCCTTGTCATCCCTACTACCTGATCTGGCGGATTCACTAAACACAAATGCTTTGTTTGTAAATTATGTCTGAGTGTTGGAGTGTTCCCCTGGCTATCCGTAAATTGAAAAAACAAGAAAATAGTGCTGTCTGGTTTGCTTAATATAAGGAATTTTAAATTATTTATACTTTTACTTTTGATACTTAAGTACATTTTATCAATTACATTTACTTTTGATACTTAAGTATATTTAAAACCAAATACTTTTGGACTTTTACTGAAGTAATATGTAATTTCTACTTGAGTCATTTTCTATTAACATACTTTTTCCACCACTGGTCATACCCCACCACAATGTGTTCCAGATAACCAGTGGTTACCTGAAGAGTAGTCTCAGACCGGTCATGAAAATGTGTGTTACAACTTCCTCAGCTGTGGTGTGACATTTGATGTCAGAGAGAGGGATGTAGGGTCTGAAGTACAAAGTGACCTGTTGAATCTTAATCACTCGTATGTGCTCTGATCATGAATAGTCTGAAGCTTTCTGGACTTCTCATTACGCTGCAGATACTATCAGGTAAAACACACACACACACACACACACACACACACACACACACACACACACACACACACACACACACACACACACACACAATATATTGTATTGTATGCTCCAAAAAAAAGGAAAGGAATTTATATTATTTTACACAATTGCTCAGAGAAAGAGATTTTGTTTAACAAGTAGTACTTTTTTTTCTCTCAAGAAGGTAAGTGTGTGCATGTGTGCATGTCATCCAACGAATGTAAACACCTGGAGTTTGCTAAACGGCATTTACATTTGGATTAGAATCGGTGCTTTGGTCAAATGACATGAAAATAGAGCTCTTTGGCCACGCACATCAGTGGTGGGTTTCGAAATGATAATAAAAAGTATTAGTATAAAATAATATAATTATCAAGGGTGTCAATCATTTCCAACCTCACTGTATATATATATATATATTTTTTTTTTTTGGCCAAACGGTATATGAAGTAGTTCTAGCAGTTTACAGTTGTTTTCTTCTCTCGTTGCTTTCTTTTTTTAGATTTAAATGGAGTTCAAACAACTTGTGGGGGAAATTGTTATTTTGCAGTTCAACAGATGCACACGTTATTCAACACAAATCCTCTGGAAAAACGACACTTATTATTTTCGTTCATAGTTTCTTACTAAATCTAACGTTTAGGATTTTCACCTCAGACATGAAGAATGTTGACCCTGTTATGTCTAGAGAGTTTAGGATAGATAGATAGATAGATAGATAGATAGATAGATAGATAGATAGATAGATAGATAGATAGATAGATAGATAGATAGATAGATAGATAGATAGATAGATAGATAGATAGATAGATAGATAGATACTTTATTGATCCCCGAGGGGAAATTTCTTCGTCAAGCAGCTACGAAAAAACACAGGGCAGGTGCAAAATGCCAGAACGAAAATACACAAAAGACAGATTCACGATACATGATACATAGCGGCAGTATGAAAAAGTATAAAAATACAAGTCTGGAGTGTAAAAAGCTGTAAAAAGACATTGCATAGTATGGGTGAATGGCTGAATATGTACACTATACATTGTTACAGAGTGTTATGTGAAGAAAAAAAAGATACAAATATTGCAAGTTGATATAGATAAATAAGGAGTATTTGCATGGTTAATTATACTATACAGGTCGATGGCAGAGAAATACTTAAATAGCTAAATGTGCATATGATATAAGTGATGGTAATAATAGTTTACTTAATATACAGTCTGGTTAAATGAACAGGTAAGTGGATATTTTGCATGGTTAAATTAACTGTACAGTTAAATGTACAGGTAAGTGAATATTTGCATGGTTACATTAACTGTACAGGTAAATGACAGGAAGAGATACTTAAATAGCTAAATGTGTGTATGATATAATTTAGATTTTTTTTTAAATACAGTCCTTAGTGCAGGGTTTAATTACAGATCAATGCACATATTGCACGTTCGATATACTAAAAGCAATGAAAAAAGATACAACTTACAGGATACTAATATGCATTCCTGAGTGAAGTTCAGTCCAAGAATTACTTACAATATTGCACGTTATATGATATAACAACTGTGCATGAATATGTATATACAGACCTGAATGAATAAATAAGTCCTGAGTGAATGAGTGATTACAGACCAGAGTTACTCACAGATGGATGCATGATTGTTAAACTAGGTCCTAACACCCCAACAGTTACAGGATCTCTGATGTAGAGCTGAGTGACACTTATCATAACAGATCTGAGGGGTTTATGGACAATGGAGAGGAAGTTGACCATCACAGGTAACACTATACATTTTTATACTGACTGAATACTCCAACTGCCTTGAATGGATGTGTACAAATGGCACTTCTCAATATGACAATATGTTCACAATGGCTTATATGTCTTACAAAGTAGAGCATCTGATCTCTCCCGCAATTAGCGGGAGAGATGAGGGCAACTTCTTGTCGCGCGGTGCTCATTTTCAGAACGGCTGTCAGTCAAAACCCATACAGAGTACAAATAATTTCTAACTCCTTATATTAAGCAAACCTGACGGCACATTTTTCTTGTTTTTATTTTATTTAGGGAAAGCCACTCCAACACTCAGACATCATTTACAAACCAAGCATGTGCGTTTTGTGAGTCCGCCAGATCAGAGGCAGTAGGGATGACCAGGGATGTTCTCTTGATAAGTGTGTGAATTGGACCATTTTCCTGTCCTGCTAAGCATTCAAAATGTAACAAGTACTTTTGGGAGTCAGGGAAAATGTATGGAGTAAAAAGTACATTATTTTATTTATGAAATAGTAAAGTAATGTACAGATACCGTAAGTGATACTTTAAAGTATTTTTACTTAAGTACTTTACACCACTGGGAATGGCTTCCATCTGTCCACTCTACCATAAAGGCCTGATTGGTGGAGTGCTGCAGAGATGGTTGTCCTTCTGGAAGTTTCTTCCATCTCCACAGAGGAACTCTAAAGCTCTGTCATTAGACCATCAGGTTCTTGGTCACCTCCTTGACTAAGGCCCTTCTCCCGGGCGGCCAGCTCTAGAAAGAGTCTTGGTGGAGGCCACAATCCTGTTTCTGAGCTCCACGGACAATTCCTTCTACCTCATGGCTTGGTTTTTGCTCTGACATGCACTGTCAACTGTGGGACCTTACATAGACAGGTGTGTGCCTTTCCAAAGCATGTCCAATCAATTGAATTTACCCCAGGTAAAAAAAGATTGCTGGGGGAAAAAAAACATTTAATCCAGTTTAAAATAAGGCTGTAACGTAAAAAAAATTGGAAAAAGTGAAGGGGTCTGAATATTTTCCGAAGGCACTGAGTGTACAAAACATTAAGGACAGCTGCTCTTTCCATGACATAGACTAACCAAGTGAATCCAGGTGAAAACTAGGATCCCTTATTGATTACACTTTTTAAATCCACTTCAATCAGTGTGGATGAAGGGGAGGAGACAGGTTAAAGAAGGATTTTTAAACCTTGAGACAATTGAGACATGGATTGTGTATGTGTGCCATTCAGAGGGTGAATGGGCAAGACAAAATATTTAAGTGCCTTTGTACAGGATATGGTAGTAGGTGCCAGGCGCACCAGTTTGTCACGCTCAACAGTTTCCCGTGTTAAATCAAGAATATCCCACCACGCAAAGAACATCCAGCCAACTTGACAACTTGACAAACTGTGGGAAGCATTGGAGTCAACATGGGCCATGCCCTGATTAGTTGAGGCTGTTCTGAAGGGTAAAGGGGGAGGGGGGGGGTGTGCACCTCAATATTAGGAAGATGTTCTTAATGGTTTGTACACTCAGTGTATTGCTAGGGACTCTTAAAATGTAGTTGTTGACATAGCCTTGTTTTGTTCAAAGTTCTATACTTATATAGTACTCTAAATAAAAACCAAAAAGAATAGTATTTTTGCAGATAGAACGTTATAGTCCCAATCTCTCAATGAGATAATTGAGGGACTGTCAGTGAGTGACAAACAGTGAGCTATAAAAAGTATTGTGACAGTGACATGTTTTTTTGTTGTTTTGGCTCCAGCATGATTACGGATAATCCTGAATGAATCGTGAATAATGATGAGTGAGAAAGTTACAGACTCACAAATGTCATACCCCCCGCCCCCAAAATGCTAACCTCACTTGTTATTGCAATGGTGAGAGGTTAGCATGTCTGGGGAGTATGATATTTGTGCACTTTAACCTCAAAGTCATTGTATCATTTTAAATACAAAGTGCTGGAGTACAGAGCCAAAACAACAACAAAAACCTGGAGCTCACTGTATAACAAGAGGAACAGTAAGTTGAAACCCTGACTGACTCTGACCTCGGTGCACACCTATCTAGCTATGGCCCTGAATAGAGTAATATATTTAAACTGAAAATGTGCCATTCAGTTCTTTTGAAATACATTTTCTTGAATTCATAATGCTCATTAAGACTTGCCCTTAACAAATTAAGAATTAATTATCTTTGGGATGGTGTTTATTTAATGGATTGTAATACTTTAATGTTGGTGTTTTAGTGTTTTTCGTTGGTAAATATAAATGCTATTGTGTTCTTTGAAATACATATTTCGTATTCTGTTACCTAAGACCAACCAAATTATTATTTTTGTGATAGAATATATGAAATGGTGCAAGTGGCAACACTTCAGGCTGAGAAGTTTCACACACCCCATGTGCTACTTTAACAGGACCGGAAAATGGTTTAATTAACACACTTACAGTGTCTTCATAAAGTATTCATACCCCTTGACTACTTATTCCATATTTATTATTTATTATTCCAACTCCAGTGTAGATTTGACCTTGTGTTTTAGGTTATTGTCCTGCTGAAAGGTGAATTCATCTCCCAGTGTCTGGTGGAAAGCAGACTGAATTACGAGTTTGCCTGGACTCCATTTTGTTTCTTTCTTATCCTAAAAAACTCCGATCCCTAACAAAGTGTCTTTACCCATCATCCAGTAGGTGCAATTATTATTGGAAAACCTCCCTGGTCTTTGTGGTTGAATCTGTGTTTGAAATGTATTGCTCGACTGAGGGACTTTACAGATAATTGTATGTGTGGGGTACAGAGATGAGGTTAAACACTATTATTGCACAAAGTGAGTCCATGCAACTTATGTGAGTTTTTAAGCACATTATTACTTGTGAAGAGTCTGAAGCTTTAAGCATTGGTCAACCTCATCACTCTCCAGATACTATTACCAGGTAACACACACACAGAGTCCAACAATGAGTCCGCTGAATGTGACCTTCAGCAGAGGCAGGTGTTCATGCTGGTCCTCAGAGGTGGGTTGGTACCCCTTCCTATACTGTATGATATGTATGGCCTATATGTATGATTTACTTTTACGGATTTTGAGATGTTATTGACCTTATGAAGAGAGATGATGACGATAGGGAGATATAGAAAGAGGTTGTGTTACAGGGGGTGAGATAGTGGCAGATTTGATCATGATTGTTTGATCGCACGTTCTGCTGGGCATTTTGTCATTGGGAGATGATGTCTGTGTGTCTTTAGAGACCAGTGGCAGGTCAGGAGTCTTCAATCAGAGAGGATTCAGACTCAGAGGAATAAACCATAATATCTTTGCTACAATTCAAAGGAAAGACAGGAAAAGTAAGCACAGAGACCTATAAATGGATGATCATTCCCTGTGAGAGCAGACAGGCTTGACACATGATTGGGAGAAACAATGTAATGTACATAAACATTTATGTTTCCGCTTGTATTAACTAATTTATTCAGCATATTCAGTGGCATAACATAAGGTTGCAGATTTTTAAGACAGATACATCTCCACTGGGTCCAGTGTACTGTACATTCAATATTTCCCATTATGTGCTTTTGTCTTCACCGTTGTGCTTACACTTAAGTTACTAACAATAACAAATATTTTGCAAACTGACTGAAGTGAACCCATGACTCTATTACTGCAAATATACTGCCCACTGCTACTCAAAACACCAGTACGATCAATGTCATTCAATGTCTGTTGGTATTTTCTAACCAAAAGATGGCGCTGTATGCACAAGTTAAAACCTAAGCCAATCACATTACAGTAAAGATGGTAAAGAGTAAACGAAGATAAGTCACTCTTAACTGGGTGTATCTCCCGTAGACACCGACGCAATAGCAGCTGGGTCTGGTCTACTTAGTTCATAGACTTACATTGAATCCCCCGACCACTGCGAGTGGGGTGTCTCGCTTCCTCTTCTGTCTCTGATTACAGAGACCGCCCTCTCGGTGAATGAGGAAGCTAGTTAGCGAAGTATGCTATTGGTCCTCTAACTTTTGTTATTGTAATTAAAATGTTTCAGAATACTTAAATCACCTCTCAATGAGTGCGAGGATACTTTACTTTTCAACGGAATTAATGTTTCAACGGGAACCCGTTTGGGTATGTTTACAAAACAGGTGAAGCTTACCATCCGAAAGTTAGCTATGCGAGCTACCTAACTAGCTGTATTAAGCCAACTAGCTAGCGAAATAGCACACATGAAAGTAAAAGGTGTTGGATAATGAACTAGTAAATAAATGTTACCAATCTGAGCTCAGTAAATTGCTGAAACTGTAACTAATAGCATTAATTAGCTAGCTTGCGAATGTTTTTGCGCAACCCTCAGGTTCCTCACGTGATTAACTGTGATTAACGTTTTACACTGAAGAAGATAAAGTACGTCAATCGTAGTCTCTAAAGAAAAAAAAAAAATGTTGACATCATTACACCTGTACAATAGCTAAACACATTGAGGGTTTGTCAACATGGCAAGTGCCTTGGCGGTTAAAATGGGACTGAACTCACTGAGAAGAAAACAAGCCAAGAACTTCAATGTCAGGATCACCACAATGGATGCAGACATGGAATTCAGCTGTGAGGTGTGTGTGCCCCCTTTCTGTATGTGTCAATGTGTAGCCTAGTTGTTGCAACACAAACATGAATAATGTAGTTGTCCAGCTCTTTTCACTCAACAGGATGACATAGCTATGACATCACCCTATATCTACAGATATCAGCTTCTGTTTTACTTTGACCCTATAGGCTACAGCATTGTTTCTCAACTCCAGTCCGGACAAGCACACCTGATTCAACTTGTCAACTAATAATCAAGCCCTCATTGAGTTGAATCAGGTGACTTTGTCTTGGGCTACAACAGAAATGTGTGCTCTTGTGGGTACTCAAGGACTGGAGTTGGGAAACAATGGGCTACTGTAACTACGTCATTTGAAACTACCCGTGTAATAGTACTGACTTAGACCAGGGCTGTCCAACCCTGTTCCTGGAGAGCTACCGTCCAGTAGGTTTTCACTCCAACCCTCATCTAGAACACATTCAATACAATACTGAAGCAGCAAAAGAGGGTAATGAAATGTAGATGTTGTTCTCGAATACAACTAAAGAAGAAATTATACGCTTTAGGCTAATACCTGTGCAGATGTACAGTATAGAATACTTCTAGTCCTCTGCCTTTCAGCCACTGTAGTGCAATTGACTCACAAATAACAGTCAACTTAACATTGCCTAGGGCCTTAGGCTTTGCAAAGAATGCATCATAATAATAACTTGGAAAGGCCATCAGTACTTAACAGGGGAGGGAGCCTGGACGCTACCACGGTTGGAAATTGGTAATAACACAGACCTGCAGAATGTCAATTGCAGATTTGCTCAGCTTACCGTCTGTGCCTGGATGATAATTTTATAAATTATATGCTTGCTAAATAGTAATTATGGAGTGTTTGACATTTTAGGTGCAGGGTCTTTGACGTGCATTGTTAAATTGACCTTGACTGTTCTTCAATTGTCCTTAATTTCTCTCTCTCTCTCTCTCTCTCTCTCTGAATGAGCGTACTGTTAAAGTTCTATTGGTGCACTTTAAAATTAAGCAGTCTGAGATTAAAGCTTTTTTAAAATTGAGAATGAATGTGCATCTGATATGCCGCTTTGAGCTGAATGGACATAGAAATACTTTTAGTGGCCCCCTGCCTTGAACTGAGCATATGAAAGATGGACTGTCTATGTCCAGCCTGAGGAAAGGCATTTGTTGCCTCTCTTGACTCTCATCATGACTATTATGCCTTATCTTACCCTCTGCAGTTTTCTATTTGCTCTGTCAATCATTCACTCCACCCACATCATGAGACTGTTCCCATATTTACCCTAATATCAATTCATGCTGCTATCCTGTTTTTCAGGTCAAATGGAAGGGAAAGGATCTTTTTGATCTGGTGTGCCGGGCTCTGGGACTGAGAGAGACGTGGTTCTTTGGGTTTCAGTATGACGTCAAAGACACTGTAGCCTGGATCAAGATGGACAAGAAGGTAAATCTCAGCAACAGACGGACCTCTGAAGTCTACCACTGAGTAGATTGATGTGCTGGTTGGTACTCAGTGTCCCTTACATTGTTTGTGAACACTGTGAGTTGAATTGAGATGCAGTCTTCTTCACCAGCCATACATCTTCTAGGGATGTCAGGAGCCTGGCAAGAAACTGTCTGACTAATTGAGTTGTCCATGTTGTTTTGGTCTCTGTTGCAGGTTTTGGACCACGATGTGTCCAAGGAGGAACCAATCACCCTTAATTTCCTGGCCAAGTTTTACCCTGAGAACGCAGAGGAGGAGTTGGTTCAGGACATCACTCAGCATCTCTTCTTTCTTCAGGTGACTATGCACGGCACACTCATTCTTTCTCATCAACTCAATCCATATTTTTCACTGTAAAACTCTAGGCTATTTTCTTTATGGAAGTTGGCCAACAAGAAAGTAGCTCTAGTCATTGTAATTTCCACTAGTTGGCATCTTATCATTAACCGTTTTGGAGATCTTTGAACAAGCATGTATTTTTCCATTTCGGACCGCCTCTTAAGAAAATCTGCTTTGGTAGTGCACTGCTATAAAGTAGTGCACTAAAAAATGAGTAGGGTGCCATTTGGGACGAACCCTTCTTCCAAGTTCTGCATGTAAAACTTCAAATCCGACTGACATGCCTCTCAGAACATGCTAATGGATTACTGTCTGTCTCGGGATTGGACAGACAGTTATGCTTTTTTATGTGTTGGCAATCTTTCCAGAGGCTTGTCTCACCATGCTAGCAGCTTTTAATAATGTTTTAAGAGGTTAGAAATTATTTTTCATAATCTCAGAAATACCTATGTGAATTTTGATCAGTTAACTTATAGAAAGCTCTCAGATGTTTCAGTGAGAATCATACAGTCATCTTACAGATATTGAAACACACAGACATTGAGCTCTTTAGGCAAATAGCCAATCAATGTAATACTACTCCGCTACATTCATGGTTGTGTGCGCTCATGTACTTACTTGACCAGTGATCCCATTGAAATGGGCAATATAATACACCTGCAGCTACAATATAATACCCTGTTCTCTGAAGTTTATATCACAGCTCTTTAGGCAGACTGCCAATAGAGGGCAAACTTTCACATCTAGTTTCTTTGACTGCTATGATTAGTGAGCACCAGAGCCTCAGTCCAAGGTACAGTAATACACTTTCCTATTGTCTGTCTCTGATTGTGTTCAGCCATGTGGAATCAATGTACTGCATTTTAACAGTGCCCTTTCTCCCATGCGCTAATACTTTGGGGGGGAATTCCTTCCCAGTACTGACACACTGGATGCATCCCAAATGGCACCCTATTCCCTATGTAGTGCACTACTTTTGACCACTATGGGCCCTGGTCAAAAGTAGTGCACTACATAGAGAATAGGGTGCCATTTGGGATGTAGCCTCAATTCCCTTGTCCCCTCACGCGAAATGAGATTTGTTACAATGGTCTCCCTGCTGTCCAATTTGGCTAACCGCATTTATCAATTATCAATTAGGTTTTAAAGGCCCAGTGCACACACACACACAGTATATATATATATATATATATATATACTCAGCAAAAAATATATATACTCAGCAAACTTAAGATGTGTAAATATTAGTATGAACATAACAAGATTCAACAATTGAGACATAAACTGAACAAGTACCACAGACATGTGACTAACAGAAATGGAATAATGTGTCCCTGAACAAAGGGGGGGTCAAAAAGTACCAGTCAGTGTCTGGTGTGGCCACCAGCTGCATTAAGTACTGCAGAGCATCTCCTCCTCATGGACTGCACCAGATTTGCCAGCTCTTGCTGTGAGCACTGGTGGAGGGATTGTGCGTTCCTGGTGTAACTCGGGCAGTTGTTGTTGCCATCCTGTACCTGTCCCGCAGGTGTGATGTTCAGATGTTCCGATCCTGTGCAGGTGTTGTTACACGTGGTCTGCCACTACGAGGACTATCAGCTGTCCGTCCTGTCTCCCTGTAGCGCTGTCTTAATCGTCTCACAGTACGGACGTTGCAATTTATTGCCCTGGCCACATCTGCAGTCCTCATGCCTCCTTGCAGCATGCCTAAGGCACGTTCACGCAGATGAGCAGGAACCCTGGGCATCTTTCTTTTGGTGTTTTTCAGAGTCAGTAGAAAGGCCTCTTTAGTGTCCTAAGTTTTCATAACTGTGACCTTAATTGCCTACCGTCTGTAAGCTGTTAGTGTCTTAATGACTGTTCCCAATGTGCATGTTCATTAATTGTTTATGGTTCATTGAACAAGCATGGGAAACAGTGTTTAACCCCTTTACAATGAAGATCTGTGAGGTTATTTGGATTTTTTACGAATTATCTTTGAAAGACAGGGTCCTGAAAAAGGGACGTTTCTTTTTTTTACTGAGTATATGTGTATATACAGCGGGTGAAATAAGTATTGAACACGTCACCATTTTTCTCAGTAAATATATTTCCAAAGGTGCTATTGACATGACATTTTCACCAGATGTTGGTAACAACCCAAGTAATCCATACATACAAAGAAACCTAAACAAATAAGTTCAGAAATTAAGTTATGTGTAATAATGTGAAATGACACAGGGAAAAAGTATTGAACACATGAAGAAAGGGAGGTGCAAAAAGGCATGATAAGCCAAGACAACAGCTGAAAACTATCAGTAATTAAAAAGCAATCCAGCCCCCTGTCAGTGCAAATTAATATCAGCTGGTTCAGTCCCAACTGATGGCCTACAAAAAGTGACATCACCAGGTGGTTAATTAGATAATAGACCAATAGGAAAGAGAGTTCCAAACCTCTCTGCCAATAACAGTTCATTTTCAGTTTTCCCCTCCCCAATCAGACCACTCCCAGACAGTCCTAGCAACATTCTTGCTTGAGAAATTGCTCTTTACTAAGAAGCTATTGTAAGGTACATAATTGTTAACCAGAAATAATTTGATATTGAGATAAAACAAATTGTTGAATTTGGCCTTTAAGTGCTCTGGTCATTGGCCCACTTAATGACTTGGTCTCCTGGGATTCATTGTCCCTGTAGCAGGAAGTCTTATCATATCCTTTATACCTTCTTGAAAAACGAGATGGTACACCTCCAAGAGATTTCATCCTGCAAAATGTCAAATAAATAAATAAATAAATACTCCTGTCAATTGTGCTGGATTTGTTACATGGCTAAAGACAGCAATGTTTATTTAAATGTCTGTATCTCCGTCCTCAGTATTGGAATGCAGGTATTCCTTAATCTGTTCTAAAGCCTAACATCCAGGCGACAAATGAAGAACAACAACATCCATTTAAAATGGATGCCGCAAAAAGGAAAGGGACAAGAATTCGAATGACTAAACGCCTTGTAATAGCTTGTCTCCTTATTACTCTCGTTAATTCCCATTCACTCCCTTTCTCCCCTGTTCAGATAGTGTCATAAGCATGACAGCTGGATTACTTCTTATCAGAAGCCATCACCCTCCCTGTCTCTCTGACTGCGTCCCAAATGGCAGCCTATTCCCTTTTAAAGTGCACTACTTTTGACCAGAGCCCAAAAGTTGGCTTGTGCTCGCAGTCCAAATGGGTAGCCATGTGGCTATGTGGCTGACGTCTTACTTTAAAAAAAGAAACTCAATTAAATGGTTCCAAACGTTTTTCCACCATTCACTTTTCCCCGTTTTTTTTTTTTAGAAACACTTAATAATGGCTGTGTTTCGTGTAGGCTTACCCTGGCATACATTTTGATAACCGTGTAAATCGAGGCAAGGTTCTCTGTATTAACTATCTAATGTTAGCTAAATGTAGTAATTCATAAATAGGCTACATTTCTTTAAATGGACAATTCTGTGAACTGACTTGCAAGGTGCAAAGGTTTTAATTGACACAATACCTGTTAGCAAAGGTGTCGGCTAGAGATGATGTTTATATGGTTATTTAAACTTCACGTTAGGATAAGCCTACACGAAACACAGACCTTATTTTAAGTGTTTGCAAAATCCCCTATGAGAAAAATGAATGGTGGGCAAATGTTTGGAACCATATCCCTGTTTGACCGCTAGGTTTTATGGGTATCATGACACCTCCACTGTGGGGCTCTATTGGGCCACTTTTATCAGAATGCTAATAAAATATAGTTTTGAAGGCATCCTGTGGCTTTTTCCAAATACCCCTGTGTACAGTATATATGGTATACCGCCCAAGCCTAGCTGAAATCAGATCAATGTGATTTTTGGAATTGAATGAAAGCTTCTAAATTGCTTTCAACGCCTCATGCACATTGAATAGCTGTGGGGCAATGTAGCGACGGCAGCCTATCCGAAGAGTTGGGGGCGTGCTTTCATTTTGTTCGTTTTGGCCACCTGTGAGAGTGAATGTCATTCCAGTTGTGGTCTATTGTATTTGTTATATAAGGAATAAACACAGACTTTCTACATTACCTTAGAAATAATGGATGATGATTTCCAAGTTAATGTACAGAACAGAGGCGTTTATCCTTCTTATACCACAGTTGACCAATAAAACAATATGAAAGCACACATTTTAATTTGTTGATATTTAAATTTTCATAAACAAATAAATACTTTCTCATCTTTTTTGGTTGCTGGAGATGCGACCCGTTCGTTCGATTAGTTTAATATTTACAGACCCAGTCTTTCATTATCTGGTTTTAATGTCCATTCTTGAATGCCCTTCTAGCCAATCAGAAATAGTAGTATTCAACTATGCTGTGGTGTAATCAAACCTGTAGACTGCCAGCATCTGTAGTGATACTTAAATAAGTGCAAGTGTTTCAAAAGAGCCTGATAAGCTTTCTATGTTAAAGTAGCCTATGCTTGGTTATAATATTGTGGCTTCTACATGCGGAGGTCTTGTGTAAAGAAAGTATTTTGAAACATTATCTCAAGTTATTGAACCAATTAAATGTCTTGGTTAACAGGGAAGTAATTGAATTGCTTGTAACACGATTTAATACATTTACGTAAGTATTTCAACATTTAAGAAGTGAGTTGTGTTGTACAGTGCATTCGGAAAGTATTCAGACCCCTTGACTTTTTCAACATTTTGTTACGTTACAGCTTTATTCAAAAATGTATTAAATAAAACATTTGTCATCAATCTACACACGATACCCCATAATGACAAAGTGAAAACTAGTATTAGAAATGTTTGTAAATGTATAAAAAATAAGTATTCAGACCCTTTGCTATAAGACTCTAAATTGAGCTGAGGTGCATCCTGTTTCCATTGATCATCCTTGAGAGGCTTCTACAACTTGATTGGAGTCCACCTGTGGTAAATTCAATTGATTGGATATGATTTGGAAAGGCAAACACCTGTCTATATAAGGTCCCAGAGTTGACAGTGCATGTCAGAGCAAAAACTAAGCCATGAATTCGAAGGAATTGTCCCTAGAGCTCCGAGACAGGATTTGTTCGAGGCACAGATCTGGGGAAGGTTATGAAAAAATGTCTGCAGTATTGAAGGTCCCCAAGAACATATGGGACTCCATCATTCTTAAATGGAAGAAGTTTGGAACCATGGGAGAACTTTCCAGAAGGACCGCCATCTCTGCAGCACTCCACCAATCAGGCCTTTATGGTACAGTGGCCAGACGTAAGCCACTCCTCAGTAAAAGGCACTTGACAGCCTGCTTGGAGTTTGCCAAAAGGCACCTAAAGGACTCTGACCATGATAAACAAGATTATCTGGTCTGATGAATCCAAGATTGAACTATTTGGCCTGAATGCCAAGTGTCACGTCTGGAGGAAACCTGGCACCATCTCTACGGTGAAGCATGGTGGTGGCAGCATCATGCTGTGGGGATGTTTTTCATCGACAGGGACTGGGATACTTTTCAGGATTGAGGGAAAGATGAACGGAGCAAAGTACAGAGAGATCCTTGATGAAAACCTGCCCCAGAGCACTCAGGACAGACTGGGGTGAAGGTTCACCTTCCAACAGGACAGCGACCATAAGCACACAGCCAACGGAGGAATGGCTTCGTGACAAGTCTCTAAATGTCCTTGAGTGGCCCAGCCAGAGCCCGGACTTAATCCTGATCAAACATCTCTGGAGAGACTTGAAAATAGTTGTGCAGCGACACTCCCCATCTAACCTGACCAAGTTTGAGAGGATCTGCAGAGAAGAAACTCCCCAAATACAGATGTGCCAAGCTTGTAGCGTCATACCAAAGACTCAAGGCTGTAATCACTGCTAGAAGTGCTTCAATAAAGTACTGAGTAAAGGATCTGAATACTTATGTAAATGTAATATTTAAGTTTTTTTTTTTTTTGTATACATTTGCAAAAAATTCTAAAAACCTGTTTTTGCTTTGTCATTATGGGGTATTGTGTGTAGATTGATGACATATTTTTTTTCATATAAGTAATTTGGGTCACTCTTTTAGAATAAGGCTGTGGAAAAAGTGAAGGGCTCTGAATACTTGAATGCACTGTATTTACATTAAATACTAATTTGCATTAGTTATTTATTAGGTTTAACCAAAGAGGAAAAGTAAGTTCTGTTGAAATAAATTGGTTGCAACTTGAAATACAGCTATTATAATAATCAAATAAAACAGTTGGCATTGAATCATACTGTAAATTTGGTTTTCACAAATTTAATATATTTAAACTAATTTACTTTAAGTAATTTTTTTGGGGTTGATCTGATGACACATTTTTTACAGTGTTGTTCAGATTTTGTCAGTCTCTTTCTTTTTTTTCTTTTTTTCATTCAGGTAAAGAATAAGATCCTGGAAGAGGAGATCTACTGCCCTCCTGAAGCCTCGGTGCTGCTGGCCTCCTATGCCGTCCAGGCCAAGGTCTGTATCACTGTAACACTCTCCTCTTACAATCAATAAACCTGTCGGTCCACACATCCTTCTATCCATTCCAAACTGGTACCCTGTGGGAAGGTCCAGTTCGTATAAGGAAATCAGTCAATTGAAATGAATTCATTAGGCCCTAATCTATGGATTTCACATGACTGGGAATACCGATATGCATCTTTTGGTCAACGATACCTTAAAAAAAAGTAGGGACGTGGATCAGAAAACCAGTCATTATCTGGTGTGACCACCATTTTTCCTCATGCAGCGTGACACATCTCCTTCGCATAGAGTTGGTCAGGCTGTTGATTGTGGCCTGTGGAATGTTGTCACACTCCTATTCAATGGCTGTGTGACGTTGCTGGATATTGGTGGGAATTGGAGCACTGTCGATCCAGAGCATACCAAACATGCTCAATGGGTGACATGTCCGGTGAGTATGCAGGCCATTGAAGAACTGGGACATTTTCAGCTTCCAGTAATTTGGTACAGATCCTTGAGACATGGGGCTGTACATTATCATGTTGAAATATGAGGTGATGGCGGTGGATGAATGGTACGACAATGGGCCTCAGGATCTTGTCACGGTATCTCTGTGCATTCAAATTGCCATCGATGAAATGCAATTGTGTTCGTTGTCCGTAGCCTATGCCTGCCCATACCATAACCCCACCGCCAATATGGGGCACTCTGTTCACAATGTTGACATCAGGAAACCGCTCGCTCACACGACGCCATACATGTTGTCTGCGGTTGTGAGGCCGGTTAGACGTACTGCCAAATTCTCTAAAATGACGTTGGAGGAGGCTCATGGTAGAGAAATTAACATTATGGGTTTTTTCACAGGTATAGTTGACTAGCGCTAGCTAACGCTACCTAGCAAGAAAACAAACATTGTTTATTATTATTAAAAATCGGTACTTGGAATCAAAATATTATTGTGATATGTAACTGCATCGATTCCTTTTCCCGCCATCACTTTGTGTGTGTGTGTGGAATGAGATGTTCTCTATAAAGAAAATGAAGTTAAAGTGAATGGGGGAAAGACTGGCATGATTCAGCCTAGAAGCAGGTTGAGATAAGGGCAATCGTACGGACTTACAGATTTAACATCTATAATCTGATCTCAATGACAGCAGATACCACCGAACATCATAAGCAGTGGAAAGCTTAATTGACATGCAAGAGATGGAGAGAGATTGAAGGAGGGCAGACTGAAAAAGAGATTAGAGGAAGCAGAGGTGTGTGTGTGTGTGTGTGTGTGTGTGTGTGTGGGATAGACTCGGGTTTGGTCTTCAGTATTCTGCTGGACACCTCGCTCCAGAGATGTGTTGACAGGGAATTTCAAGCAACAGCTGCTTCAAAAAATGCAGGGAGTTGCCTGGCCAGGCGTTAACTCGCTGGCTGTAGGGAGTTGTAGCAGAAGGAGAGGAGAGGGAGTGCGTGATTCACCAGGCAGCCTGCGTTGTAACCCCACTGTGTGAATAGAATACAATACACAGAATTGGTCTGAGATACGATCGACCAGTTATTACTAGTCTGCATTGCTGCTCTGGCAGCTGACATGGGTGATTTGATAAATTGGCGTATTGTCATCATCTTAAAGGGATTCTTGTCAACTAATGTCTTGATTAGGTTCATGCAATTCAAGGTTAAGAATTGAAATACAGTAACAACACACCCTCCATACAACTACAACAACATCTAAAACATCCAACACACTTCCAAAACTACTACTGTGTCCTTTTTCTGAATGATGATGAATTTGCCATTAACCATGATTCAATGGTTACCAAGTAGAAGCTTTCATTCAGTTTCAACTGATGAGCTCTAAATGGCTGGTTGTAGCTGTTCTCGTTAGGTCCCATCAGTTGCTGGTCACACACATTTTAGACTCATTTCCTTTGTCCTTTTGTACCAGTCCTGAAACTTTTTTTCAGGACAGCAGTCCCATGTCAGCGTACGTGTTTGGCTGTCAGAAAAACATCCAGAGAGAGGACTGGCAAGATGGCAAAGATGTTACTAATGCTGACTGCTGCCCTCACACAATACTATTCTCTTTCATCCAACTAGTTATTGTTTGTAGCCTCTACAAGAGATTACAGACTTGAATGTGTGTGACAAACACACAAACAAACACTGCATTATAAATGACCTGCCACAGTTTTAGCCCAGGGGGAGGTAATTTCCATGTCAGTGAATCATTTTGATATCACCACTGAAGGTATTTTGACATTCCCTTCTTCTCTATTGTTATTCCTCTCAATCATTTGGATGAATCCATATATTAATGACATTATGTAATGACACCATTTCCTGATGACCAGGGAGCTGTGTGTGTGTGTGTGTGTGTGTGTGTGTGTGTGTGTGTGTGTGTGTGTGTGTGTGTGTGTGTGTGTGTGAGAGAGCTGGATGTTTGTGAGTAAAGTAGTCTGTGCGTTGATGGAGGACTGACCCTGTTCATTTCGATTGATTCCTTCATCTCTCATCTTTATACTGTGACTTCATCACATCATACATTTCATTAAAGGCTAGAGATATACTATCATATTATCTCTATTGGCTGTTATCCTGGCCTGACCATTACCTTTCTAACTGCTTTTTCTCTCTTGACTCTCTATTGGCTGTTATCCTGGCCTGACCATTACCTTTCTAACTGCTTTGTCTCTCTTGACTCTCTATTGGCTGTTATCCTGGCCTGACCATTACCTTTCTAACTGCTTTTTCTCTCTTGACTCTCTATTGGCTGTTATCCTGGCCTGACCATTACCTTTCTAACTGCTTTGTCTCTCTTGACTCTCTATTGGCTGTTATCCTGGCCTGACCATTACCTTTCTAACTGCTTTGTCTCTCTTGACTCTCTATTGGCTGTTATCCTGGCCTGACCATTACCTTTCTAACTGCTTTGTCTCTCTTGACTCTCTATTGGCTGTTATCCTGGCCTGACCATTACCTTTCTAACTGCTTTGTCTCTCTTGACTCTCTATTGGCTGTTATCCTGGCCTGACCATTACCTTTCTAACTGCTTTGTCTCTCTTGACTTTGCAGTATGGAGACTATGACCCCAATGTCCACAAACCAGGCTTTCTGGCTCAAGAGGAACTCTTACCAAAGAGGGTGAGTGACTGCCGTTAGGGTTTTAGCTACAATGCATAAGCACCACCATAGTAACCTAGTAGTTTCATTTCTGGCAGAAATGGTAAGGACATTATCAGTGACGGTAATAAAGTTTTTCTGTACAAACACATGTTTTCGTTATTGTACTGCACATAGTTTCAATAAACATTTGAGTGATTGTTGTGACTGTTTTTTTAGGTGATCAACCTGTACCAAAGTGATTGTTGTGACTGTTTTTTTAGGTGATCAACCTGTACCAAAGTGATTGTTGTGACTGTTTTTTTAGGTGATCAACCTGTACCAAATGACAGCAGAGATGTGGGAGGAGAGAATCACTGCTTGTTATGCCGAGCATAGAGGGAGGACGAGGTAAAGCTGCAATGTTATGTACACTACATTCAGGAAGTAAGAAAAGCAGAAATTATTTACATAAGTATTCAGACCCTTTGCTATGAGACTCTAAATTGAGCTCAGGTGCATCCTGTTTCCATTGGCCATCCTTGAGATGTTTCTACAACTTGATTGGAGCACCTGTAGTAAATTCAATTGATTGGACATGATTAGTGAAATGCTTACTTACAAGCCCTAACCAACAGTGCAGTTTTTAAGTAAAAAATGGGTATTAGGTAAACAATAGATAAGTAAAGAAATAAAATGGCAGTATTTGCCAGCTACATCAAAAGAACATCAGATCAAAGTGAAACTAGCGTCAATGTTGTGGTTTTTGTCAAAGTATGCAAATGTTTTTTTTTTTTTTTTTTTTTTACCTTTATTTTACTAGGCAAGTCAGTTAAGAACAAATTCTTATTTACAATGACGGCCTAGGAACAGTGGGTTAACTGCCTTGTTCAGGGGCAGAACGACAGATTTTTACCTTGTCAGCTCGGGGATTCGATCCGTCGACCTTTGTTACGGGCCCAACACTCTAACCACTAGGCTACCTGCCGAGTGACCCAGAAGAAGAGTCAGATCTGACAACCTAGAAGGAGAATAAATAAAACGCCTTTAATTTACTTCCATCACTACATTACAACGTAACTGGCTGTTTGAGGCTGTAGCAGAGTTTGTTTATCTGCCTAAACCACAGCGAGGGAATTCAAGTGCATTCAGGGAATTACACTCTACGTTAGTGTGAAACCCCCTGCTGATGTTGAATCAGGTGTGCTTGTCCGTGGCTACAGCACAAATGTGTACTGTTGGGGGTACTGAGAACCACCGCTCTATTACACATGATGATGTATGAGTTAGAAAGAGGTGGGTCTCTCTCTCTCTCTCTCATTGACACATGATGTTCTGATCTCATCTTCTTTTCTCCTGACCCAGGGAAGATGCTGAGATGGAGTACTTAAAAATAGCTCAGGACCTGGAGATGTACGGCATCAATTACTTTCCCATCAGGGTGAGGACAGAAACTTTTCTGCTTGTTTCCCATCAAAGAGAGAGGTGTTAAGCCCATACAATAAGCCCATAGAAACGTTGAAAGCGTTAAGCTCATGGAAAGGTATGAGAAACGTCATCCTGGATGATTCATCCACCAGTAAGCCAATAGAAAGCTATTATCCTCTCAAAATGTTGCAAGGTAATTGAAGAAATAAGTTGAAAGTTGAATCCTATATTGATTTGTACTTCAGGAGGTTGTAGTAGAACAGGTCTGGATCCTAATATAGTGATAAATTGATTTAGGCTTTATAAAAGTAATCTCAGAACCAAGTCTAACGGTCTGTCATGAGTGACTAATATGAAAGTAACCATGTTCTTTAAAGGGATAATCCACCCCAACCACTAATTCCTATGATTAACAGTGTTAAACTGTGTTAAATAGCACTAATATGTGAAAGAAAATGTGGGGAACAAATGTTTCATTTCGACGTTATAACAAGGTTGGTAGCAACATGTGGAAATCTGTTGTAGAAAACCCACTATGCAATGCTCTCTCTCTGGGCTGGCTGGCTAGCTAGGTAGCTAGCTAGTATACAGTACATAGCTACACACAATAATACCAAAGTCAATATCAGCATGTGAAGTACACTAAAAATTCTAAACGCAACATTTAAAGTGTTGGTCCCATGTTTCATGAGCTGAAATAAAAGAGCCAGACATTTTCAAATGTCTCTTAAATTTTTTGCACAGATTTGTTTACATTTCTCCTTTGCCAAGATAATCCATCCACCTGACAGGTGTGGCATATCAAGAAGCTGATTAAACAGCATGATCATGACCCAGGTGCACCTAGTGCTGGGGACAATAAAAGGCAACTCTAAAATGTACAGTTTTGTCACACAACACAATGCCACAGGTTTTGAGGGAGCGTGTAATTGGCATGCTAACTGCAGGAATGTCCACTAGAGCTGTTGCCAGAGAATGTTATGTTAATTTCTCCACCATAAGCCAACTCCAACGTCGTTTTTAGAGAATGTAACCACGCCAGCCCAGGACCTACACATCTGGCTTCTTCACCTGCTGGATTGTCTGAGACCAGCCACTTGATGAAATTGTGGGTTTGCACAACTGAAGAATGTCTGGACAAACTGTCAGAAACCGTCACAGGGAAGCTTCATCTACGTGCTTGTAGTCCTCACCTGGATCTTGACCTAACTGCAGTTCGGCGTCGTAACTGACTTCAGTGGGCAAATGATTACATTCGATGGCCACTGGCACGCTGGAGAAGTGTGCTCTTCACGGATTGATCCAGATTTCAGCAGTACCGGGCAGATGGCTGACAGCGTGTATGGCATCTTGTGGGTGAGCGGTTTGCTCATGTCAACGTTGGGAACAGAGTGCCCCATGGTGGCAGTGGGGTTATGGTATGGGCAGGAATAAGCTACGGACAACAAAAACAATTGCATTTTATCGATGGCAATTTGAATGCACAGAGATACCCTGATGAGGTCCTGAGGCCCATTGTTGTGCAATTCATCCCCATCAAGCCAATCCAACTTGTGGGAGGTGCTTCAGGAAGCATGGGGTGAAATCTCTTCAGATTACCTCAACTAATTGACAGCTAGAATGCCAAAGGTCTGCAAGGCTCTAATTGCTGCCCATGGAGGATTCTTTGACGAAAGCAAAGTTTGAAGGACACAATTATTAGCCAGTCATTACCACGAGCCCGATCTCCCCAATTAAGGTGCCACCAACTTCCTGTGATTGCCAGGCTGTGCCACTACCACTACTGCCTGTCAGACAGATAAGACACTGGAGTGTAGAACAGTCAACAAAGAGCACTACTGTGTATCGCAGCTGGTATTTATTAGCATAAAGGAGAGTAATGAATTGTGTCTGTCAGAAAGACAAACAGACACTAGTGTGAAGTCTGGTTTTCCCACAGCTACTTACCTGGGTTTGAAAGTAATCCAGTACATTTTAGGGCTTTGTTTCCTCTTCTCATTCACCAACCAAGACTTCCTGGAAAATAGTGGAAAGTGTTACTAAGTCACTGATTGGACTATCCTGGTTAAAGAAATATGTGGCTATCTATCTAACTTTCTTTGTTTCATCCTTGCTTCCTTCGTTCATCACGCTGTTATTTTGTTTCCCCCAGAACAAGAAGGGAACCGATCTCCTGCTGGGAGTGGATGCCTTGGGTCTACATATCTACGATCCAGACAACAAATTGACCCCCAAATGTTCCTTCCCCTGGAATGAGATTCGCAACATCTCCTACAGCGACAGAGAGGTACTGGATCGTTACTCCTACAGCCTCTGAATTTGGACCAGTATTGGGGTCAGTTACATTTCAATCCAGTCAACTCAGTAATTAAACAGAAATTCCAATGTTCAATGTAGTTTACTTTCTGAGTTAAATGAATTGAAATGGAATTGACCCCAACCCTGAATTGAAGTCTGCTTTTACAGTTTGTGTAACCTCTTACTTATTTTTTCATGTGTCTTGTCTTCTTTCTGATCAAGTTTGCCATAAAGCCTCTGGACAAGAAAACAGACGTGTTCAAGTTCAACTCCTCCAAGTTGAGGGTTAACAAGTTGGTAAGTACAGTGATGAAAACTAAACATGCTTTTATTTTCTGAATGTATTATTGTGTGAGAGCTAGATTCTTGCTTTTAAAGGCACAGTGCAGTCAACAACTTGATTTCCCTGTGTTTTACACACTGACTGTACAAAACTCTTTCCATGACATAGACTGACCAGGTGAATCCGGGTGAAAGCTATGATCCCCTATTGGTGTCACCTGTTGAGTCCACTTCAATCAGTGTATATGAAGGGGAGGAGACAAGTTAAAGAAGCACCTTTAAGCCTTGAGACAATTGAAACATAGATTGTGTATTTGGGCCATTCAGAGGGTGCCTTTGATCAGGGTATGGTAGTAGGTGCCAGGCGCACTGGTTTGTGTCAAGAACTGCAACGCTGCTTAGTTGTTCACGCTTAACAGTTTCCCGTGCGTATCAAGAATGGTCCACCACCCAAAGGACATCCAGCCAACTTGACACAACTGTAGGAAGCATTGGAGTCAACATGGGCCAGCATCCCGGTGAACGCTTTTGATACCTTGTAGAGTCCATGCCCCGAAGAATTGAGGCTGTTCTGAGGGCAAAAGGAAGGGTGCAACTACATTTTAGGAATAGTGTTTATAATGTTTTGTACACTCTGTGTATATTTCCACATTACAAGGGTTGTAATATCAGCCTGTTTTATTGAGATGGAGCTTTGTCCTGCTTGGTGACATCACCAGGCGGTAAATTAGTTAATAGACCAATAAGAAAGAGTTCCAAACCTCTCTGCCAACAACAGCTAGTTTTCAGTTTTTCTCTGCCCACTCTTGCCCCTCTCTTACCTGAGAAATTGCTTTTCGCTAAGAAGCATATATTTTTTGGGGGGACCATTTTAATTCATAACAATCACAGTAAGGTACTTCGTTGTTACCCAGAAATGATTTGACATTGAGATAAAAATGGCTGCATTGGACCTTAAGCTCACCTTATTGTACCTCTCTAGATCCTGCAGCTGTGCATGGGGAACCATGACCTGTTCATGCGGAGGAGGAGGGTGGACTCTCTAGAGGTGCAACAGATGAAGGCACAGGCCCGAGAGGAGAGGGCCAGGAAACGGGTATGAGCAGAATGGTCAATGGAGGCTGAGTCGTTGGAAGAGACACGGAGGGGGTTTACCACCCCGACAGTCTCTGTGCTCCTCTTTCTGCCCTTACAGCTGCACCTTCGTCCTCGTGTCTCTTTGTGATCCTGACTATGTCCCTCTCAGTCGAACCTGTAACCTCTGTCTGTGTCTAGGTGGAGAGGCAGCGGTTAGAGAGGGAGAAACACCTGAGAGAGGCGGCAGAGAGAGCCAGGGACGATCTGGAGAGGAGACTGATGCAGCTACAGGATGAAGCCCACATGGCCAATGACGCTCTGGTAAGACCAGTGGGGTGTTCCTTTTCTTTTATTGGTATACCCAGTGGGGTGTTCATAAACTCTGACACATCTCATATATGTAGATTGTTTACTTGGGACGGGATGGTTTACCCAGGGATTTTGGGTCCTGATGCTTAAAGAAATAACACCTTATTAATCAAAATAATGAAGTGTTTGCAATCGTTCTGCTAATACACAATATGTGGTTTTCTCTCTCACCCTCCCCTCCCTCCCTCTTACTGCGTTCAGATGAGATGGCAGACCCACTCTCAGAGAAGGCCTACGAAGCTGCATTATGAATGTTTATGAACTGCTTATGAAGGCCTTATGTCTGTTTTCATCCCTCTATGTAGCTGCCTAGTTGGGAGACAGCGGACTTGCTGAGGAGGAGGCTAAACTGCTTTATGAATGTTTTATTAACCTCTATGAACATGTTATGTCTGTTTCTGTCCCCCTCTCTAGCTTCGTTCTGAGGAGACAGCAGATCTCCTGGCTGAGAAGGCCCAGATAGCTGAGGAGGAAGCTAAGCTGCTGTCCCAGAAGGCCAGCGAGGCCGAGGCCGAAATGCAGCGTATCAAGGTGACAGCCATCCGCTCCGAGGAGGAGAGGAGAATGATGGAGAAGAAGATGCTGGAGGCGGAGAGGATGGCCCTCAAGATGGCCGATGAGTCAGAGAGGAGGTGAGTCAAATAGATGGTCCCGTGTGGCTCAGTTGGTAGAGAATGGCACTTGCAGAGTTGTGGGTTCGATTCCCACGCGGAGCAGTACAAAAAAATATGAAAATGTATGCATTCACTATTCTAGATAAGAGCGTCTGCTAAATGACACAAATTTAAAAATATATATTTTATTTGAGTGAAAAATAGCACAACAAGATGTGCGTTGGATGTAGAGAACGACCGATATGGGTTTTTAAGGGCCGATACATCTCTATTTTTTTATGATGATACATTTTAACATTTTGATGGTACATTTTGCCAGAGACAGCCATGTATGCAAACAATCAATTTGACTTTGTTTTTAACAATATAACTACAGTTAAATAAAAATAAAATAAAAAGCTACATAACAACATAATAGTAATAATTCTGAATAGTTAATCTCATGATAAACTGGGTAAATCAAGATGGAATAGGCCTACTCACAATACAGGTGAATTCATATTCAATAGGACTGTGTGCATGCAGTGGGTTATTGAGGTCGTTTTGGCTTATTTCAGTGGTCTATGGGGCTACAGATGACAATCGGTGTCCCTTTTAATTTGGGACCATGTTAGGCCTACTGATCAACAACACTTTCACAGAAGTAGTTTATTGTCTTCTTTTATAGAGAAAAGACACCACTCGTGAGTCTTGTAGCCAGGCATTTTGGCTCGGCAAGGGAAAGACAAGTCATTGACACTCAGCTTTGAAATTAGTATATTTTGCACATTAGCTATCACAACTAACGTTTTAGGGTAGTAAACTTCATAACTAGCAAAGTTAGCTCTATGAATGCTGAATGCTGTTGTTGTTATTAACCTAGCTAGTTAGCAAGCAAGCTACCGGTATGTTGCTTTGTGAAGTGCTGCAGCCTGTATAACAGCAGTGTTGTGTTCGAGACCTCCTGAAGTGAGACCGATTCAAGACCAAGATCGGAGAAAATCGAGTCTGAGTCAAGACCAAGACTGGAGGGTGGGCGAGACCGAGTCAAGACCGAGACCAGTCCATTTCAAGACTATATTTGTAATTTAGTCAAATCACCACCATAATAAGAGTTCAAAATGTCCAGTATTTCTGTGTTCATATTTCAGAACAACTAATGGATTATTTAGACATTCAGAATAGTAAAAAAATTGCATGCAAAAGTGAGTATACGACTTATACCTGCGTATACCCTCCACTACACCACTGGCCCTTTGTTTTACAAAAAGTGCTCTCTCCTACATGAGTGCGCTGGTATTATGGTTGCTGTCCTTTCAGAATCACAAACCTGTCACACACTGAAGGAAAAAAGGTTTGACACTGCCGTAATTTGCCGACAGAATGGAAGCTGCTAATAATGAGATTTTTTACTTCGCTGGTTTCGGCTGGTCTCGGGAAGAAATTACTAGTTCTCACTGTCTGAGACCGAGTTAAGACTGAGTACAAATGTATCCGACACTGAGACAAGACTGAGACATTCAATTTGTGGTCTTGAGGACTACAACACTACCTAACAGTGAATGAATGAACCCTTTCAACATTTCTACATTCCATGGGGCATTATTAAAGTGTGCTACATTCATATTTAGCATGAGTGGGTAGCTGGGCAAGCAGCCCAGAGGTTCCTCGAGGACAGGCTAACTAGCAATGAGTTGCTCCGGCTTGCAGGAATTGCACACGAGGCAAGTGCGCTGGCACTATAAAGGGCAGATCGGCTGTGCCAGTACTCAAGGGCCAATAGACTAGGAAAGGCTAATACCGGCCATAAATATCGTCCTGGCCGATTTATCGGTTAATCTCTAATTGGATCCCAAGAGGAACTTGAACACGTGCTTTCAAGGTGGTGCTCAATGCTAAAACAGTTTAAAGATTAATCACATACTTTTTTTTAAGGCTTTGTTGTCAATTTCTGAGTGCTTTGTTGTGATGCAGCTGGACACAGACACGCGCAGGGGCGGAACTTAGCTTTCACTGTCATGGGTGCAAGGCACAACCAGGGGCCCCCCTCCTGTGTGTAAAATCTTACTCAGTTTGGGGAATCGCTACCTGATTTCCCAAGTCAAACATGTACAGAGAAATTGCTTTTTAATGTAATTCACCAATGATTTAAGCAAGTTTTATCTACCATGTGAGTGGGCAAGACAAAAGATTTAAGTGCCTTTGAATGGGCTACAGTAGTAGGTGCCAGGCGCACCGGTTTGTGTTAAGAACCACAAGGCTGGCAGATATTCACGCTTAACAGTTTCCCATGTGTATCAAGAATGGTCCACCACTCATAGGACATCCAGCCAACTTGACACAACTGTGGGAAGCATTGGAGTTAGCATGGCGCAGCATTCCCGTGGAACGCTTTCGACACCTTGTAAAGTCAATGCCCCGACGAATTGTGGCTGTTCTTATGAAATAAGGTGGGTACAACTCAATATTAGGAAGGTGTTCTTAGTGTTCTGTACACTCAGTGTATGTTGCCTTAGAATACTAAATAAACCCTTGCTCACCAGAATAATGTTATAAATTATTAAATTAATGCTTCAATCTAGTTTACTTCGGTAAAGCTTTCTCTGTCATCTCTGCTTCTTTCGCAGAGCAAAGACATTTAGGGACCGGGGAGAAAATGCAATAACTCAACAACAAAAATATGGGAAAACAGTTTCTGTGCAAAATGTCCAAATGACATCAGTTAGACCGGTTGTAAGGAAATAGAAAGCTGTGAAAACTTGTTTCTGATAAGATTTCAGTTCAGCTTGGATGCATATTTTATGTGCTTGAAATACTATCAGCTTTTTTGATGCTGGTAAAGATGGCACCTCGTCAGACGGTCCTTAAGTCCGCATTCGTATTCTCTCAAGATGGCGCAAGAAATAAATAATATTTCTCCACTCCTGTTCCCAAGTCTGGAATGTACATTTGGTGTATAATTTTACTGCAAGAAATGCTTAATTCTGCAGGAGTTAATATTAAGACTGAGAGTTTCTAGGCCTACAGTCAGTGTCCAGATTTTAGTTCCCATTTAACCCATGTGAACAGTAGGCTACAGTTCCCTTGACGTGCCATAGGCCTATTTGAAGTCCCCGTCTTGTGACTGTCGAATTTGTATAGGGCCTCACAATCATCACTTAATTATAGCCGGCACTGCTATCATTCTCTTTCACCACTTACATTGACATTTTAGCAGGCACTCTTATCCAGAGCGACTTACAGTAGTGAGTTTATACATTTTTCGTACTGGTCCCCCGTGGGAATCGAACCCACAACCCTAGCGTTGCAAGCGCCATGCTCCACCAACTGAGCCACACGGGACTTCACCGTGTCTTTCCCAAACATCACCTTTCTGTCCCTCCCTTCTCTTTATTTTCAACTCTCCGTTTCGCAGCTTTTCTCTTATTGAATTAAATTCCGGCATTGTCCTTTTTGGCAAAAACGTGTTCTAGGCTATTGGCGCACATAAAGTTAGGCCCTAAAGCTTAGGCTTATGCACTAATGCCAGATAGCCTAAAATAATGAAACAAAAACCTCAATGTAGCCTATAGATATAAATTGCACAAGAATTATGCATTTATGGATTTTTTTCTCTCTCTTCAACCTGACCGCCCTTCATCCAAACAATATTCCATGACCCTAAACCTGCCCGCCCCGCGGCTATAACCATGGTTATGAGTAAACCCGCTCATCACTAACACACACACATGCTATTTACTCTGTATTTAATGAATAAATGGTAATGACACACTAAAAAGTGTTACATGGAATGCCTCCATACAAATCCCCTATCTCTCCCTCCCTCCCCCTCTCTTTCTCTCCTTCCCCCTCTCTCTTCCTAAATTTCTCTCTCTCTCCTTCCCTCCCCCTCTCTACCCCTCTCTTCCCCTCTCTTCCTCCATGCCTCCTTGCAGGGCGATGGAGGCTGACCAGCTGAAGCAGGACTTGCAGGAAGCCAGGGACTCTGAGAGGAGGGCCAAACACAAGCTGCTAGAGATCACCAGCAAGTCTACCTACTCGGTAACAGCCCGCATACACACACACACACACACACACACACACACACATTCACAAAAATGTGAGTGCATAAGAGCAGGCTTCACACACATACCCTCCTACACAAGAACAGCCCTTACACTAAGAAATCCACCCACGGAAGGATGCAACCCACACACACACACCCGCTTACACAACAGCCAACATACACTTACTAACCCGCCTACACATATCAACCCAGCTACACAAGTCTACACACACACACAGACAGACAAACACACACACACACACACACGCGCGTTCGAATAAGACTGACATGTACAATATCCTTGACACATGCACTAGCTTTTATCTACATGTAAAAGCTTGTATGCTTGTAATGTTTGTCCTGTGAAACGCATTAAACACGTTAGTTTCTACTCCCTGTACCATTATTAGTTGTAGAAGTAATACAGTGTGCTATACAATAAATTCCCTCATTGATGCAGCGGTATTCCCATCCAAATCTGTTTACATTAAATGACTGACTCGTGTGCTCATCACCCCCCCCACCACCTAGAGGTACAGTAGATAGTCCACCTCCAGCACCGTAGCCTTTGCACTCTGCCTGCCTGCCCGCCCACAAAGAATTATGTTAATATATTACAGCACTTCTCAGTATTACAGAGTACTGTATATAACATACAGTACAGGGCCTGTATTTAAAGAGTGTCTCTGAGTAGGAGTGCTGATCTAGGATCAGGTCTTCCCTCTTTTTCATTATAATGTAAAAGGCTAAACTGATCCTAGATCAGCACTCTTACTCTGAGACACTTTACACATTTTGATATACAAAATGGATTGATTCACATTTAAATATGATTTTCTTGCTGGGACGCACTGGCATTTATATATATACAGTTGAAGTCGGAAGTTTACATACGCTTAGGTTGAAGTCATTAAAACTCATTTTTCAACCACTCCACATATTTCATGTTAACAAACTATAGTTTTGGCATGTCGGTTAGGACATCAACTTTGTGCATGACACAAGTAATTTTTCCAACAATTGTTTACAGACAGATTATTTAACTTATAATTCACCATATCACAATTCCAGTGGGTCAGAAGTTTACATACACTAAGTTGACTGTGCCTTTAAACAGCGTGGAAAATTCCAGAAAATGATGTCATGGCTTTAGAAGCTTCTGATAGGCTTATTGACATCAATTTGAGTCAATTGGAGGTGTACCTGTGGATGTATTTCAAGGCCTACCTTCAAACTCAGTGCCTTTTTGCTCGACATCATGGGAAAATCAAAAGAAATCAGCCAAGACCTCAGAAAAACAATTGTAGACCTCCATAAGTCTGGTTCATCCTTGGGAGCAATTTCCAAATGCCTGAAGGTACCACGTTCATCTGTACAAACAATAGTACGCAAGTATAAACACTACGCAGCCGTCATACCGCTCAGGAAGGAGACTCGTTCTGTCTCCTAGAGATTAACTTACTTTGGTGCGAAAAGTGCAAATCAATCCCAGAACAATAGCAAAGGACCTTGTGAAGATGCTGGAGGAAACGGGTACAAAAGTATCTATATCCACAGTAAAGCAAGTCCTATATCGACATAACCTGAAAGGCCGCTCAGCAAGGAAGAAGCCACTGCTCCAAAACCGCCATAAAAAAGCCAGACTACGGTTTGCAACTGCACATGGGGACAAAGATCGTACTTTCTGGAGAAATGTCCTCTGGTCTGATGAAACAAAAATAGAACTGTTTGGCCATAATGACCATCGTTATGTTTGGAGGAAAAAGGGGGAGTCTTGCAAGCCGAAGAACACCATCCCAACCGTGAAGCACGGGGTGGCAGCATCATGTTGTGGGGGTGCTTTGCTGCAGGAGGGACTGGTGCACTTCACAAAATAGATGGCATCATGAGGAAAATTATGTTGATATATTGAAGCAACATCAGTCAGGAAGTTAAAGCTTGGTCGCAAATGGGTCTTTCAAATGGACCCCAAGCATACTTCCAAAGTTGTGGCAAAATGGCTTAAGGACAACAAAGTCAAGGTATTGGAGTGGCCATCATAAAGCCCTGACCTCAATCCTATAGAACATTTGTGGGCAGAACTGAAAAAGCGTATAGGAGCAGGGAGGCCTAAGAACCTGACTCAGTTACACCAGTTCTGTCAGGAGGAATGGGCTAAAATTCACCCAACTTATTGTGGGAAGCTTGTGGAAGGCTACCCGAAACATTTGACCCATGTTAAACAATTTAAAGGCAACGCTACCAAATACTAACTGAGTGTATGTAAACTTCTGACCCACTGGGAATGTGATGAAAGAAATAAAAGCTGAAATAAATCATTCTCTCTACTATTATTCTGACATTTCACATTCTTAAGATAAAGTGACCTAAGACAGAGTTTTTACTAGGATTAAATGTCAGGAATTGTGAAAAACTGAGTTTAATGTATTTGGCTAAGGTGTATGTAAACTTCCGACTTCAACTGTATATTTTCTGCTGCAGCTTTTTTGCTTTGAAATGTTGTTTAGGATTTTACCAGCAAAGGACATGTCATGTCTATATGTTTTATTGTAGTTTGTACTTTGAGGAATAGTTCCTCAATTGTTCTCCCTGCTCTACTGAGTATTTTTCTCCGCTCATACAGGAGTATAAATATCTATTTATATTTGAATACCTGATTTATCCGGGGGTTCTGCAGCCAGTTGTCCCTCTCAAAATCACTTTTTATAGAAAAACAACAAAATGGTATGTTCTTTATCCACTACAATCAGTAGACGTCAACCCAATTGATACCGTCATGATATCATTCAGCCGGGTATTCTTTAATTACAGTCAACATTTAATTGGGAACGTTTTTTGGGAAAGCCTTTTAGAGATGTTTCGTAAGCGCATGGCACTCATGTTGTGCATGGTGATGGCTCTACCTAACAGACTCACTGTTCCATCGCCCATCACTTTCACTTGACACTGTATCTGCTAAATATTTGCCAAATCTGTGAAGACTCCAAGCATGAGAAAGGGTTTTGATTCAATTCATGAATTATATTGAATGTATTTATGTCCCGCTTTATATCTTAAGTTATTGACGTGGAAACAAATGGCAAATTATTACTAATGACTGTAACAGCTCCAAACAATAAATGCTCACTGGAACCCTAGTTAGTAAAAATACCCAAATGCAGCCCCGGATGTGCACTGTAAGTTATTGTGGGCTATCATTTCAACTCAGCAGGTTTCTTTTTAAACAGCCTGGGTAAACAAATTACCCATATTGTTGGCCTGTATGTGTACTGTGAGATGATATTGCATTTGGAAGATATGCCTTATCAATACTGTGCACACATTATTCATTAGGTTTTTGACTGGGTGGCCAGTAATAAACTGCTTTGTATTTGGTACAAATCATTCCCTAAGTTCTAGACATCAGCTGAATCTGGAATGGATAGTGTGGCGGTTGAGCAAGTTGAGGAGACTCAATTACTTGGTGTTATCTTAGATTGTAAGCTGTCATGGTCAAAACCTATTGATTTTAAATGGTTTTAAAGATGGGGAGAGGTCTCTCCATGATACCACACTCCACAAAGCAAGTCCTGCAGGCTCTAGTTGTATCTTATCTTGATTATTGTCCAGTCATATGGTCAAGTGCTACAAAGAAGGACCCTAGTTGTTTGCATAGTCGACTTACACACAGCACTGACACACACTTACCACTAGACATGCCACCAGGGGTCTTTTCACAGTCCTCAGGTCCAGAACAAATTCAAGAAAACATACATTATTATACAGAGCCATGATTGCGTTTAACTCCCTTACATCTTATATAGCGCAAGTGAACAGCAAACCTGGTTTCAATAGACAAATAAAGCAACACCTCACGGCACAACGCCTCCTCTCTGTGACCTGCTTGTTGTGTGTGCTAGGCTGACCTCATTTAGTCGACTGTTTTGTCGATATGCTGTTGGTCGACCAAGATTTCTTTAGTCAAGCAAGTGGCAATTAAATTCACGGTGTACCAAACACTTGTCTGATTGGCTCCTGTCTGAGTGGACTAATCCATTGTGTACAAGACACCTGTCTGATTGGCTCCTGTCTGAGTGGACTGATCCATTGTGTACAAGACACCTGTCTGATTGGCTCCTATCTGAGTGGACTGATCCATTGTGTACAATACACCTGTCTGATTGGCTCCTATCTGAGTGGACTGATCCATTGTGTACAAGACACCTGTCTGATTGGCTCCTATCTGAGTGGACTGATCCATTGTGGAGGTGGTGGGGATGGCACAGTCCATCAGTCTAAGACATGTGCTACTGAAATTGCATATGGTTATATTATGTAAGAACAATGGTGCAACACTAATAAAAATTATATTATTTTATAACAAATGTGCTTTCTCCCGAGTTGGATAGCGGTCGCTGTCCGTGGTTCTGAAACACATCAGTGCGCTGTTGAATTTGCGCCTTTTCCTAGACCATAATAGCAAAGTTAACCAGCATATTGGTGTTGAGAACAATGTGGCAGAAACAGCAGCAGAGTTAGGAGATGAGAAAACAGCCCTTGCATTAATTGTCTAAGAAAAGTGAGGAGAGAGGAAACCCCAACTTAATTAGGTCTATAATCAATAGCATAACTGTTAAATGTGCCTGGTTTTTATAAATCATCCATATACATCTACATTAATAAGACAGATCCTGCTTCTATTGCCTGTTTGAGTGTTTGTTTACTGATTCCGTGAGCACCAAGCCTCACGCAACGACATGTCAAGTAAACAATTTCACAAATACGGCTGTTTTTAGATCTTATTATTTATAATTTAGTTATTGTTGTTAACACTTCCAAATTGTCAGGAATTATATTTATAATAATAACCCTCCTTTTTCCTTGATATCCTTCTTATTACTATTATTATTATGATCTTTATAATAAGTAATGTCATTATCATTAGTAGGCTTAGTATAGCAGCCTTGTTTAACAGTAACTTACTTAGGCCTATATTTCAATACTTACAGTTCATTCAGAAAGTATTCAGACCCCTTGACTTTTTCCCCATTTTGTTACGTTACAGCCTTATTCTAAACTGGATTAAATGTTTTTTTTCCTCATCAATCTACAGACAATACCCCATAATTTTTTAAATTTTAGGTATTAAAAATTCAAACTGAAATATGACATGTACATAAGTATTCAGACCCTTTACTCAGTACTTTGTTGAAGCACCTTTGGCAGCGATTACAGACTTCTTGGGTAAGCTTAGCACACCTGTATTTGGGGAGCACACCTGTATTATTTCTTGTCTGCAGATCCTCAAGTTCTGTCAGGTTAAATGGGGAGCGTCACTGCACAGATATTTTCAGTTCGCTTACGGTCATTGTCCTGTTGGAATCTCAATCTCATGGCTTGGTTTTTGCTCTGACAGCACTGTCAACGATGGGACCTTTCATATAGACAGGTGTGTGCCTTTTGAAATCATGTCCAATCAATTGAATTTACCACAGGTAACATCTCAAGGATGATCAATGGAAACAGGATGCACTTTAGCTCAGTTTCGAGTCTCAAAGCAAAGGGTCTGGATACTTATGTAAATAAGGTATTTCTAAAAACCTGTTTTTGCTTTGTCATTATGAGGTATTGTGTGTAGATTGATGAGGGGAAAAAAAACCATTTTAGAATAAGGCTGTAACGTAACAAAATGTGGAAATAGTGAAGTGGTCTGAATACTTACCGAATGCATTGTAATTTTTCAGTCAGAAAGGGCTGTAATTATGTTGCAGCTTCAGCAACACGGACAGCGTGATAAACACTGTTGATGTTCTGTCGTGGTCGCTGCAGCAGGGAGGAGAGATAGACAACGGGTGCGTCACACAGTCACTCGCTGTCTTTTTTTAACACGGTGAGCCCGGCCCGGCATAAGCTCTAGTCATTTGTCTTTATTATTATATATATATATATATACAGTACCAGTCAAAAGTTTGGACACACCAACTCATTCCAGGGCATTTCTTCATTTTTACTATTTTCTACATTGTAGAATAATGAAGTGAAGACATCAAAACTATGAAATAACATATATGGAATCATGTAGTAACCAAAAAAGTGTCTAAATATATTTCAGATTCTTCAAAGTAGCCAGCCTTTCCTTGATGATTTCTTTGCACACGCTTGGCATTCTCTCAACCAGCTTCATGAGGTAGTCACCTGGAATGCATTTCAATTAACAGGTGTGCATTTGTGGAATTTATTTCCTTCTTAATGCATTTGAGCCAATCAGTTGTGTTGTGACAAGGTAGGGGTGGTATACAGAAGATAGCCCTATTTGGTAAAAGACCAAGTCCATATTATGGCAGGAACCACACAAATAAGCAAAGAGAAACAACAGTCCATCATTACATTAAGACATGAAGGTCAGTCAATCTGGGAAATGTCAAGAACTTTGCAAGATTCTTGAAGTGCAGTCGCAAAAAACATCAAGCGCTATGATGAAACTGGCTCTGATGAGGACCACCACAGGAAAGGAAGACCCAGAGTTCCCTCTGCTGCAGAGGATACATTTATTACCAGCCTCAGAAATTGCAGCCCAAGAAATGCTTCAGAGTTCAAGTAACAGACACATTTCAACATCAACTGTTCAGAGGAGACTGTGAATCAGGCCTTCATGGTCAAATTGCTGCAAGGAAACCACAACTAAAGGACACCAATAAGAAGAAGAGACTTGGGCCAAGAAACACAAGCAATGGACATTAGACCGGTGAAAATCTGTCATTTGGTCTGATGAGTCCAAATTTGAGATTTTTGGTTCCAACCGGCGCGTCTTTATGAGACGCGGAGTAGGTGAATGGATGATCTATGCATGTGTGGTTCCCACTGTGAAGCATGGAGAAGGAGGTGTGATGGTGTGGGGGTGCATTGCTGATGAGACTGTCCGTGATGTATTTAGAATTCAAGGCACACTTAACCAGCATGTCTACCACAGCATGCTCAGCATATGTGGGAACACCTTCAAGACTGTTGGAAAAGCATTCCATGTAAATCTGGTTGAGAGAGTGCCAAGGGTGTGCAAAGCTGTCAAGGCAAAGGGTTGCTACTTTGAAGGAAAAAACTCTTGGTCGACCAATATTTTTTTTTTGTCAAGGACAGCCCTTCACTATAGTTTTTATTATGTGTGCAAATTGTAAAGTGTTTTGTCTGTAATGTTTTTTTCGTTATTTGTCGGACCCCAGTAAGACTAGCTTATGCCATTGGTGTCGGCTAATGGGGATCCTAATACAATCAATCATTCACCAACGATGGCTAATGAATTTCCATTTATATTGTACATTACTGCAGCTATGATCCACAGGGACTGGATGTACACACATGGCTAATGCATTCTGGGGTATTTTGCATTCTGGGGTATTCATCATGTGTTACTTGTGTCTGCGCTCATCAAAGTATTCATCTGAATCCCTCCCCCTCTCTCTCTTCTCCCATCTCCTCCCCAACCCCTCTCCCTCCACTCTCCTCCCGTCTCCTCCCCAACCCCTCTCCCTCCTCTCTTTCTCTCTTCTCCCGTCACCTCCCCAACCCCTCTCCCTCCTCTCTCTCTCTCTCTCTTCTCCCGCCTCCTCCCCAACCCCTCTCCCTTCTCTCTTCTCCCGTCTCCTCCCCAACCCCTCTCTCTCTCTCTCCTCCCGTCTCCTCCCCAACCCCTCTCCCTCCTCTCTCTCTCTCCCTCCTCTCTCTCTCTCTCTTCTCCCGTCTCCTCCCCAACCCCTTTCCCCCCTTCTCTCTCTCTTCTCCCAGCCCTCGGCTGTCCCAGGCGACACGATGCCTCCAGACCTGAGCTTCAGCAGAGAGAACCTGAGCTTCGACTTCAAAGACACAGACATGAAGCGCCTCTCCATGGAGATCGAGAAGGAGAAGTGAGTGACTGACCACCTCGCTCCATCCTGCTACTGCATTAACAAGCAGATGTACACCACTATTACAAGTCCCTCTTTCTGTCTCTGTTCTATTCGTCCCTGTCTCTTTCTCTCTCTCTCTCTCTCTCTCTCTCGTCCCTGTCTCTTTCTCTCTCTCTCTCGTCCCTGTCTCTTTCTCTCTCTCTCTCGTCCCTGTCTCTTTCTCCCTCTCTCTCGTCCCTGTCTCTTTCTCTCGTCTCTTTCTCTCTCTCTCTCGTCCCTGTCTCTTTCTCCCTCTCTCTCGTCCCTGTCTCTTTCTCTCTCTCTCGTCCCTGTCTCTTTCTCTCTCTCTCGTCCCTGTCTCTTTCTCTCTCTCTCGTCCCTGTCTCTTTCTCTCTCTCTCGTCCCTGTCTCTTTCTCTCTCTCTCGTCCCTGTCTCTTTCTCTCTCTCTCTCGTCCCTGTCTCTTTTTCTCTCTCTCTCGTCCCTGTCTCTTTTTCTCTCTCTCTCGTCCCTGTCTCTTTTTCTCTCTCTCTCGTCCCTGTCTCTTTCTCTCTCTCTCTCGTCCCTGTCTCTTTCTCTCTCTCTCTCGTCCCTGTCTCTTTCTCTCTCTCTCTCGTCCCTGTCTCTTTTTCTCTCTCTCTCGTCCCTGTCTCTTTTTCTCTCTCTCTCGTCCCTGTCTCTTTTTCTCTCTCTCTCGTCCCTGTCTCTTTCTCTCTCTCTCTCGTCCCTGTCTCTTTCTCTCTCTCTCTCGTCCCTGTCTCTTTCTCTCTCTCTCTCGTCCCTGTCTCTCTCTCTCTCTCTCGTCCCTGTCTCTCTCTCTCTCTCTCGTCCCTGTCTCTCTCTCTCTCTCTCGTCCCTCTCTCTCTCTCTCTCTCTCTCTCTCTCTCTCTCTCTCTCTCTCTCGTCCCTGTCTCTCTCTCTCTCTCGTCCCTGTCTCTCTCTCTCTCGTCCCTGTCTCTTTCTCTCTCTCGTCCCTGTCTCTTTCTCTCTCTCTCTCGTCCCTGTCTCTTTCTCTCTCTCTCGTCCCTGTCTCTTTCTCTCTCTCTCTCGTCCCAGTCTCTTTCTCTCTCTCTCGTCCCAGTCTCTGTCTCTCTCTCTCTCGTCCCTGTCTCTGTCTCTCTCTCTCTCGTCCCTGTCTCACTCTCTCTCTCTCTTTCTCTCTATCTCTCGTCCCTGTCTCTCTCTCGTCTCTCTCTCTCTCTCTCTCTCGTCCCTGTCTCTCTCTCTCTCTCTTGTCCCTGTCTCTCTCTCGTCCCTGTCTCTTTCTCTCTCTCTCTCGTCCCTGTCTCTTTCTCTCTCTCTCGTCCCTGTCTCTCTCTCTCGTCCCTGTCTCTTTCTCTCTTTCTACCTGACTTCATCACTGGCTCGCTTTCTGCCTGACTTCATCCAATCAGATGTACTTACTCTAGTAACCTTCCCTTTATGTCCTGTATTCACCTGTCATTTTCCTCTCTTTCTCCATCTCTCTCTCTCTGTCTCTCTCCCTCTCACTCTCTCTCTCCCCCTCCTTCTTGGACTGGCTGTCTCTGTCTTTGTCAACCGCATCTCCTGCTCTTGCTCTGTCGCTGTCTCCTACTCCCTGTCTAATTCTGTCTCCTACTCCCTGTCTAATTCTGTCTCCTACTCCCTGTCTAATTCTGTCTCCTACTCCCTGTCTAATTCTGTCTCCTACTCCCTGTCTAATTCTGTCTCCTACTCCCTGTCTAATTCTGTCTCCTACTCCCTGTCTAATTCTGTCTCCTACTCCCTGTCTAATTCTGTCTCCTCCTACTCCCTGTCTAATTCTGTCTCCTCCTACTCCCTGTCTAATTCTGTCTCCTCCTACTCCCTGTCTAATTCTGTCTCCGCCTACTCCCTGTCTAATTCTGTCTCCGCCTACTCCCTGTCTAATTCTGTCTCCTCCTACTCCCTGTCTAATTCTGTCTCCTCCTACTCCCTGTCTAATTCTGTCTCCGCCTACTCCCTGTCTAATTCTGTCTCCGCCTACTCCCTGTCTAATTCTGTCTCCGCCTACTCCCTGTCTAATTCTGTCTCCGCCTACTCCCTGTCTAATTCTGTCTCCTACTCCCTGTCTAATTCTGTCTCCTACTCCCTGTTTAATTCTGTCTCCTACTCCCTGTCTAATTCTGTCTCCAACTCCCTGTTTAATTCTCTTAATCTCTTTTCTCCCATCTCTCAAGACGGAAAAGTGAGTCACTCACTGGCCACTTTCTCTGTCTTGCCGCCTGACTTCATCCAATTAGATACAGATTGATTGTACACACGTACAGTTCACCACAGAATGAGACATGTCCCGTGTGCTCTATCATGCGTTGACCACGGAAATGTCATGACATTGATTCCAGTCAGAAGTACCCATTTCATCATTAATGGATATTATAGTGTAAAGAAATGTCACAACACATTTGTTTGTAAAGATGTGGCACAAATAGTACTAGTTCATGATGTTCAGGTTCTGAACATAACGATGTAGACATGTTTTATCACTCGTCTTGTTTAAGTATCTATAACTTGAAATTGAAGCAGCTATTCAAGATTTTCTGAATCAAAATGACAGCTTGTCACTTGGGTAGATTAATTACTCAACCATTTTTATCTGTGGAGGTCTTGGTCAGGATTGAATTCATTAGAGCACACCGTAGCAGAACTATTTCAAAACATTGTGTAACAAAAAACGGATAATACTTTCCCTGTTTCGGCCTGTATGACCCAGGTGGAGGATTGTAATTCTTCTTTCTGTGGTCCTCTCAGGGTAGAGTACATGGAGAAGAGTAAGCACCTTCAGGAGCAGCTGAACGAGCTGAAGACCGAGATCGAGTCTCTGAAGCTGAAGGAACGAGAGACGCCTCTGGATATACTCCACAACGAGAACACTGAGAAAGGCACGAGCAAGCACAGCAACTTCAAAAAGGTAAGCCCTATAACTCGTCAGACACACACACATAGGATTACGGTTCCCACAATCGTCATAAACACCTTACGCTGAGAAAGGCACCAGCAATCACAGCAAAAAGGTACGCCTTACAGTGCGGCCTGTCGCTAACTTATCCGTTGTCGAAGACGCATACATTGGTCTACCTCACACAAACAACTTCTCACATCACTCCTTACACACTGCTCCCACACACCTCATAAAGCCTACCGCTCGCACACCACAGACTTGAATATCAAACATAACAGTTAGATAACCATCTAACGACTTTCACATAGAGAAGACTTATTCTACTATCATCAAGAGGAATTTACAAATCAAGCTCACAACCTGAACCGTTATCTACAACCCCCAGGTTCTTTGCTAAATCCTTAAAACCATCGAGGTGAAATATGGGATTTGGCACATCCATACAAAACGCCTCTCCTTCCCCCTGCCATCCCTTCTTCTGTCTCCGTGTGTAAAATAAACTTGTTAGAGTAGCACTAATTGATTTTAGCCCAGCGATCAGTCATTGGAATGGATCGGAGCACCTTGGGTGTTCTGAGCTTTAGCTGGGCTTAGTCACTGTGTTTGTTTAATTGAACCGGGGGCAGTGAGACTGCACTGTCATTGCAGTGTGGCTCTGTGGTACGTCTATGTTTGAGTGGTTGCCCTGAGAAAAATGGCATAGCTGCGCTGAACAAACACGCTGGTCAGAGGATAGGGGTAGGAGGCTGAAGCCGTGACGTTAGAGGAGAGAAGAAATGGGCCCATTTCCTCAAGGGAGGAAGAGAGAAGGAGTGCTGAAGGGGTGAGGGGAGAAGATAGGGGGACGAGGGGAGGGAAGGGTGCAGAGGGGTTGAGGAGAGTGTGGAGGAGGAGAGGGGGAAGGAAGCAGAGAGGGTAGTGGAGGAAAGGGAGGGAGGTTCGGAGACGACAGGGGCCGCTGGTTTAGGGCCCTATAAAATCAATTATACTTTTAGCCTGATGACGTTTAGTTTTAATTCTGTTTTTCTCAGTTTTGTTTTTCCAGGTTTCAGTTTCCCCTTGTTTTTTTTGTAGGGTTTTTTCCCTCTCAAAATCACACAACAATGCTTAAAACCACATCAGGAGACCACTGTTGAGGTCTGGGAACAATATTATAACATTTTATTTGTGGGTGTAGTTACCCTTTTAACGTGAGTGCAGCACCTAGCAAGAGGCTGTTGTTTTAGCAGTGTTTTTGTGACGGTAGAGTTTGCAAAACAAATACCCACTGGATAGATGCAAATAATCATGAGATTAGCATCATCGCTAACAGCTACACAAAGTACTACACAGACACAGGGAATTCTCGTTGCCTCTTCAGACAGTTGCAGGAAATACGTATCACTAATCACAAAAACAAATCCCGACAGCTGAGATGGAAACAATTTTTTATAAATGCTGACAGACAATTTGTTCGTTCGACACGGTGGGATCTTTTTGTTTCGGTAAAATTAATAATGCGATATTGATATAATAACCATCACATCGATGATATTGTGTGTGGTCCTCCCACTACGACTCGGGAAACCATACATTTTATTCAGCTACAGATTAAATAAGTTATAATGAACTTCATAGGTTGGGTTATGGACGAGTAAGCAGGAGGTAAAGATTATGTTGATTTCCTTAGGCTGGTACACAGCTATGGACTGTGTCGTGATTGAATAGATAGATCATCTTTATTGATTTGTTTATTGAATAACCTTTTAGAATATATTAACTGGCTCGACAAGGCTTTCTTACTCTTCACCTCTTAAAACAAAACAAAAATTAACATTATCTTTTTGTGAAATGGTTGGTTGTAAGTATCTGTATTAATATCAGCATGATGCCTAAACAGAGAGAAATTACAAATGGAAAAATGTTGACACACACACACGTTATGTTCTTCTATCCTTGTTGGGAACTAAAATGAATGTCCTTTCAAAATCACATTTTCCCTAACCCCTAGACCTAACCGTACCCTAACCCTAACCTGATGCCAAATAGATAGTGTCGGTCTTTCTTCGAGATTAAATTATTAATACGGAATATCCATATTAGCAATAGTCTCTGAGGGCGGTAGGTAGCCTAGCGGTTAGAGTGTTGGGCCAGTAACCAAACGGTCGCTGGTTCGAATACCCGAGCCGACAAGATGAAAAACCTGTCGACATGTCCTTGAGCAAGGCACTTAACCCTAATTTGCCCTGTCGGTAGGCCGTCATTGTAAATAAGAATTTGTTCTAAACTGACTTGGCTAGTTAAATAAAGGTACAAAAAAATATGAACTCCTCCGCATTTACTATATTTGTTGAACAGTGCAGGAGAGAACCTCCCCTCACAGTTTTTCTCTCTCGTGACCAAAATGTGAGGCATCCCGCTCAGGCATTTCTTTTACGCCTGCTACATTCGGTTAATGGGAGACAGGATAAAACATATATTTTCTGTTTTACCTGACTGAGTTAGGTTTTGTCAATCAAGAATCCTAACTTAAGATAAGTTGGCATAACAAAACTTTTCTGTGAATCATACATTTATGTCAATGGGATATTTGTTGAGTATGTGCAGAAATCTCAACTTTGGATTCATCCCGTAGTCCTTCTAACCGCCACTTGCTGCTCCCCCTCTGATATTTTTTAATTGTATTTTATTATGATGCCCGTTAGCCGACGCCAATCGCGACAGCTAGTCTTACTGGGGTCCGACATGATGAAAAATACATCACAGACAAAACACTTTACAGTCATACACACAAAAAGTAGGTTACATGGGGGAGAGGCATTGTGCCAGGTGGTACTCTCCCAAACTTCTGAGACAGTTTTAAAGTATATAGCAGAGGAAGACTAGAAAGACATGTCAGTCATCGTGACTCCCTCAGATCCCAGTCAGAGCTGTGTATTTGACAGGCCAAGGAAATCATGCCCGTTAATGTCTCCTGCAAGACGACAACGCTCTCTCTTCGCTTTGTTCTCCCCCGTAACGTCTTTTTAACTTTGAGACTTGTGTTCAACAAAAAGAACCAGGAGTAAACAAGTGTCTAGATAAGTCAGGGTTCTAGAAGTGTCAGATTTCCATCCGAATATTGTCAGGATTATATCAGAATAACAAACAAACAATGGCATCAACATCAACGTGTCCCAGTCAGAATGCTGAATGAAATGACTGTCAAGAGGGAGGGAGGTACATGTAAAAGCATTATCCTAGGTGGATTATGTCACCTCACAAACAGCCACATTGTCAGCTAACAAGTCACTTGTAGTATAGAAGAACCTGTCCAAGTCTATTTCTATCAGTGGCTATGGCACCTTACACAGTCTTTGCCACTTTAAAACTAACTCCAGCTGTTATTTAATGTGTGAACTCACTGGTGTAGTAGAACTGGTCCTGGTCAGATGTTGATGGTGTTTCGGAGATCTAATAAATGTATTTTTCTCTTACAGCTAACTCTACAGAGCACCAAGACCAGAGTGGCTTACTTTGAAGAACTATAGATGTCATCAGGGATGTGTTTGTAAGTGCGTACGTGCTTGACTGTGTGTGTGTGTGTGTCTGTGTGCTCGCGTGTGTCTGTGCATGTGTCTGTGTGCATGCGCGCGTGTGTGTGTGTGTGTGTGTGTGTGTGTGTCTGTGTGGACATGTCTATGGAGAAACCTTATCACTACAGCACATTCCCACTCTGTGAACCGTACTATGTGGCCTTTGGCTCCATTTGCTGGGAAATACTGACCACAACTGCGGTCAAACGATGGACCACTGCCTCGGTCAAAACTAATTTCAGGACTGATGTTTACATATTGTATAGGCCAAGAGAGACAAATCATGAGTTACACTAATTGACATTCCACTAGTACTACTTACCTGATATTTACCTTACAATACTTACAATAACTACAGTTTGTGTTATTTGTGAAACTTTGAAACAAGCACAATATTCACCATTCACTAGCAGGTAGGTCAAGTATGTTTAATTATGTACAAGTATCAGTATCCTTACCACTTAAATAATGAGTATTAGGTAAATACCACCGAAAATATTATCAAATCACGTCACCTCAACTCTCTGGCTGCCGTAAGTTAATTTCTGTAGGCGTTCTCTAGTACGAAGGTACAGTACCAAGTACACTATATTCTGTTCTACCCTTTAAAAGCTGAGTGGTATAGCCTTTGAACTCAGACTGGGTGGTGCTTTGAACTAGATGAAGGAATGGTAGAGTATTATCCGGGGTACATCTAGCCCAGTTTTCCTGAATTCTGATCCTGGGGACCCAAAGCGGTGCACATTTTTGTGTTGTTTAGCTCATCATTAGTTGAATCAGTTGTGTTAGTGCTAGGGCAAAAACTAAAATGTGTGGGCTGAACATTTGCGTCCCCAGGACCAGGATTGGGAAACATTGATCTAGCCTATCGTTGGTACTTTTGTTGAAAATGTCAGTTATGTTTATTTTTTTGCACTTTGGTCAAGCTTGAGTTTGCGTTCAATTCCATTGTATTGAGCTAATACAGTGCATTCGGAAAGTATTCAGACCCTTTACTTTTTTCCACATTTATTTTTACATTGCAGACTTATTCTAAAATGGTTTAAATACGTTTTTTGCCTCATCAATCTACACACAATACCCCATAATGACAAAGAAAAAACAGCATTGTATACATTTTTGCAAATGTATTAAAAATAAAAAACAGAAACACTTTATTTATATTCAGACCCTTTGCTATGAGACTTTAAATTGAGCTCAGGTGCATCCTGTTTCCATCATCCTTGAGATTATCATCCTTGAGATGTTTCTACAACTTGATTGGAGTCCACCTTTGGTAAATTCAATTGATTGGACATGATTTTGAAAGGCACACACCTGTCTGTATAAGGTCCCACAGTTGACAGTGCATGTCAGAGCAAAAATCAAGCCAAGAGGTCGAAGGAATTGTCCCTAGAGCTCCGAGACACGATTGTGGGGAAAAATGTCTGCAACTTTGAAGGTCCCCAAGAACACAGTGGCCTCCATCATTCTTAAATGGAATAAGTCTGGAACCACCAAGGCTCTTCTTAGAGCTGGCCACCAGGCCAAACTGAGCATTCAGGAGTGAAGGGCCTTGGTCAGGGAGGTGACCAAGAACCCAATGGTGACTCTGACAGAGCTCCAGAGTTCCTCTGTAGAGATGGTTAAACCTTCCAGAAGTACAACCATCTCTGCAGCACTCCACCAATCAGGCTTTTATGGTAGAGTGCTCCCCAAATACAAGTGTGTCAAGCTTGTAGCGTCATACCCAAGAAGACTCAAGTCTGTAATCGCTGCCAAAGGTGCTTCAACAAAGTACTGAGTAAAGGGTCTGAATACATTTTGTCATTATGGGGATTTGTGAGTAGATTGTTGAGGGGGAAAAAAGCTATTTGATCCATTTTAGAATAAGGCTGTAACATAACATGTGGAAAAAGTCAAGGGGTCTGAATACTTTCCAAATGCACTGTATGTGTATTATCTGTGAAAACCGTTTATTTTTGGGAATAATAATGCGTGAAAAAAAATAATCTGGCATTAAACGAGGACAGTGAAGTGTTTTTATTTTTGAAATACTACTATTTTACATGGGTTGAAATTGCCATTTTAAACACTATACTATTTTATAGAAAATGTTCTGTGTAAAAATAAAAAAAATGTAAGTCAACATTTTTTGCTGTCAATGACTAACAACCTTAGACTGCTAAAACTGTCTGCTTACCCTCTGCAGAGAAAAGGTTCTCCACTTCGCTCTGAAAATAACATTAAAGCGAAACCCGTATACTTTTGGGATTAATACAATTTTATGTAACAACCTCCCACACACCCAGTCTGATATGTAGTTAGTAGCAGTCAGATCAGATCACATACTGAGGACATGGTCTGAAGTGTGTGTGTTTGCACCAGTGGTGGAAAAAGTTGTTAAATTGTCATACCTTAGTAGAAATGGCTCAAGTAAAAGTGAAAGTCGCCCATTAAAATACTATTTGAGTAAAAGTATCAGGTTTTACTTAAGTACAGTGGTGGAAAAAGTACTCCGGTTGTCATACTTGAGTAAAAGAAACAAGTAAATGCTATACATCAAATGCCTTGTATTAAGCAAACCAGACCGCACACTTTTTTGCCAGGGGACACTTATGTAATTAATAAACACAGTGTTTGTGTTTAGTGAGTCCGCCAGATCATTGGCAGTAGGGATGACATCTTGTTATATTGATCAGTGTGTGAATTGGACCATATTGCTGTCCTGCCTGAGCATTCAAAATGTAGCCAGTGCTTTTGGATGTCAGGGAAAATGTATGAGAGTAAAAAGTATATATTTTCTTTAGAAATGTAGTGGAGTAAACGTTGTCAAAACTATAAATAGTAAAGTTCAGATACCCCAAAAAACGGCCTAAGTATTTTGCTTAGTTACTTTACACCACTGGTGTGAACGTGGATATGGTTTTTTGTGTGTGTGTCTCCACTCACTTGTGCAAAGTTGGGCCATCTGATGCAGAGTACAAGCACATCAGTGGAAGATCTGGGAGAGGGATCCGGTCGTCCCTCCTGCTGAAGCTGATAGTAACGGAGGTCTGTGAGTCCTTGCCAGCAACCTATCAAGCTTTTGCGTCCCAACAGCACGCATTCTGACCAGTGGACTGAGGGCCAAGAATACATCCTCCCCACCCTGAATGTCACTGCTGCTGCTGTGGGGGAGGGGCTGCTGTTGTCATTCAAGACCCCAGAATTTGAGGAGTTCAAGGCAGTTGGAAAGAAGGCGATGTGCAGAACATGTGTGCCGAGTTGTTTTATCGCTCTCTCTCTCTCGCACTCATATTCCCTCTTTCAAGATAAAATATAACCTTCACAATCAGCAGAGGAAAATCATACCTGTTCATAACGGGGAGCTGGGTTTGAAATCACACATATACACACAGACTGGCACAACACAAACACACATACATACACATTAGACACACACACTCATCCGCACACTGCTTCTACTCTTCTTTATTTTACTCTTATTATTATCTATTCTGATGCCTAGTCAGTGTACCCTACCTTCATGTTCATATCTTTTTCAAATACCTCGTACTTCTGCACATTGATCTCGTACTGGTACTCTTAGGGCTGTGGAGGTCATAAACTCTTGTCAGCCGGTGATTGTCAAGCAAATAACTTCCAGTCTCACGGTAATTGACCGTTAATTAACATAAACACATTTAGAATCTTCTGGGTTCCACACACCCTACAAGCAACTGATGCAGACCTTTTGGAACATCTACATTTTAAGAACTCCATTTAATACAACATACACCATCACAATAAATCCATTATTTATTTTAGACAGGTCTAAATTTCACCACACACACTCTAACACAATCCAGGTAGAAGCAGGAATTCCCCAGGGTAGCTGTTTAGGCCCCTTGCTTTTTCCAAGTAAAGCCAGTGTGTCTATGTATGTGGATGACTCAACACTATACATGTCAGCTACTACAGCAACTGAAATGACTACAACACTTAACAAAGAGCTTCAGTTAGTTTTGGAAATGGGTAGCAAGGAATGTTAGTCCTAAATATTTCCAAAACTAAAAGCATTGTATTTGGGACAAATCATTCACTAAACCCTAAACCTCAACTACATCTCGTAGTGAATAATGTGGCAATTGAGCACGTTGAGGTGACTAAACTGCTTGGAGTAACTCTGGATTGTAAACTGTAATGGTCAAAACATACCCATACAACAGCTAAGATGGGGAGAAGTCTGTCCATAATTAAACGCTGCTCTGCCTTCTTAACAACACTATCAACAAGGCAGGTCCTACAGGCCCTGGTTTTGTTGCACCTGGACTAAGTTTACATACCCCTTAGCCAAATTCATTTAAACTCAGTTTTTCACAATTCCTGACATTTAATCCTAGTAAAAATTCCCTGTTTTAGTTCAGTTAGGATCACCACTTTATTTTAAGAATGTGAAATGTCAGAATAATATTAGAGAGAATGATTTATTTCAGCTTTTATTTCTTTCATCACATTCCCAGTGAGTCAGACGTTTACATACACTCAATTAGTATTTGGTAGAATTACCTTTAAATTGTTCAACTTGGGTCAAATGTTTCAGGTAGCCTTCCACAAGCTTCCTGTCTTGAGATGTTGCTTCAATATAGCCACATCATTTTCCTTCCTCATGATTCCATCTATTTTGTAAAGTGCACCAGTCCCTCCTGAAAATTATGTGTATTAATTGAAGCAACATCTCAACATCAGTCAGGAAGTTAAAGCTTGGTCGCAAATGGGTCTTCCAAATGGACAATGACCCTAAGTATACTTCCAAAGTAGTGGCAAAATGGCTTAAGGACAACAAAGTCAAGGTATTAGAGTGGCCATCTCAAAGCCCTGACCTCATTCCTATAGAACATTTGTGGGCAGAACTGAAAAAGCTTGTGCGAGCAAGGAGGCCTACAGACTTGACCCAGTTACACCAGTTCTGTCAGGAGGAATGGGCTAAAATTCACCCAACTTATTGTTGGAAGCTTGTGGAAGGCAATGTGGAAGGCAATGCTACCAAATACTAATTGTATGTAAACTTCTGACCCACTGGGAATGTGATGAAAGAAATAAAAGCTGAAATAAATCATGCTCTCTACTATTATTCTGACATTTCACATTCTTAAAATAAAGTGGTGATCCTAACTGACCTAAGACAGGAAATAAGGTGTATATAAACTTCAGACTTCAACTGTACATATTACCTCAATTAGCCCAACTAACCAGTGCCCCTGCACATTGACTCTGTACCGGTACCAACTGTATATAGCCTAGCTACTGTTGTTTTTTGCTGTCATTGTACTGTTTTTTATTTCTAAATGTATCTATTGTTTACCTAATACTTATTTTTTTACTTAATTGCACTGTTGGTTAGGGCTTGTAAGTAAGCATTTCCCTGTAAGGTCTGTTTGCAGGGACAGAGGGCTGTTGCAGCTGTGCTGTGTAGTGAGCAAACTCATCATTATCATTCTCTGTCAACCACCATCCCCCTTTCCTTCTCCCTCTCTCTATCCCTCTCATCTTCTCTCCCCCAGCCCCATCAAATGTGCATCTGGTGCCAGAAAGCTGTTCATGGTTTTCCACTGTTTTAGAATGCTAATGAGTGCTCGACGTTGTGAGTCAGTAACGAGAAGCCAGTAGTAAATTGTTAACGAGGAGATTATTATTTGGAATATTTGGGACAGGGTGGGTGAGGGAGGGTGGACATAATGATGTCCTTATAATCCTATATCCCATCATAATAAATCATTATCTAGACAGATCTCTGGGCCTTGACCATGTAACACCCTTCCTGATGCGTTTCTTGATTGTTACCTGCGGATTACCTCCTTTACTTTGCATACCCTCCTCTCTCTCTGCAGTAATCCCCTCCAACTCAGTGTCGTGACAGACTGGCGTTGTCCCAGGGGCATTTCAGTCTGTTTTTAAACACAAATTATAGTAAGATCAAAAACAAGTACCTCAAAACGAACCAAACCGCATGTCTGGAGGGCATTAATTAGATGGCAAGACAAATATTTTTATTTACTGACCCAGTTTTAGGCTTACTAGTCTGTTGTGTTGAGGCGCAGTAGTGAGACTGTGAAGGGCCATGGAGGAGGAAGGAGATTCGCATAGTTTACCTGGGTAAAGTCAGTTGTCTTGATATTCTTTTTTGAGAGCAGAGGCTTCTTCCTTCCTGACATCCCATGTAGGCCAAGTTTTTGCAGTCTCTTTCTGACAGTGTACCCATGCAATTCGACATTGATTGCTTGGAAATTGATTTTGTAACCCCTCCCAGACTCATGGGCATCAATAATCTTTCTTCTGAGGGCCTCGGGTAGGTCTTTTGATCTTTGAATGATGTGTTACCACACACCCATATGGTTAAGACCAAACCAGACCAATTTTCTTATCTTTATGGAAGGCTGGGCCCTCCTTAGTTTCTCTCTGATGTTTTCTAATCATTTGCACTTGTTTTGGTACCTAATTCTAATTTGAGCCATTGTATGTGATGGTAAAGGTAGGGGTGTACTAACTTTTTCCCCATAAGGAAAAGGCATTTTTGTTTATTTTAATTGCATAACCTTTTCAAAAAGAAATGTTTGTGTGTGTGATTTGTTAAATTGGATAGCCATTATCTGTCAATAGTGTTGAAGTGAAAATTACATATCCATCTGTCCAAATATGTAAAAACAAAAAAGAGAACATTCCAGGGGGTGTTCTTACTTTTTCACATGACTGTAATTCACCTACTGCAGCTTGTGTTTACAGATCAGTGCAGATGAAGGAGAGGAGAGGAGGAGAGGGACACACTTTAGACTAGGTTTTAGGTTTTCATTGTTATTCATTCACACCAAAGTAAACAAGATAAAACAGTACAGATAAACAAACTGGTAAAAATGGTGTGCAAGTGAGGTTGGAAAATATACAAATATAAGTACAAAAAAAGTTTGTTAAATTAGTTAAACAGAGCATACTAACTATAAATGTATACTGAACAAAATATAAACGCAACATGTACGGTGTTGGTTCCATGTTTCATCAGCTGAAATAAATGATCCCAGAAATGTTCCATATGCTCAAAAAGCTAATTTCTCTAAAATATTGTGCACAATTTTTTTACAACCCAGTTAGTGAGCATTTCTCCTTTGCCAAGATAATCCAGCCACCTGCCAGGTTTGGCATATCAAAGAACTGATTAAAGATCATCATGATCATTACACAGGTGCACCTTGTGCTGGGGTACAATAAAAGGCCACTAAAATGTTTAGTTTTGCCACAGATGTGTCAAGTTTTGAGGGAGTTTGCAATTGACATGCTGACTGCAGGAATGTCCACCAGAGCTGTTTCCAGAGAATTGAATGTTCATAAGCCGCCTCCAACGTCGTTTTAGAGAAATTGACAGTATGCTCAACCAGCCTCACAACCGCAAACCACGCCAGCCCAGGACCTCCACATCCGGGTTCTTCACCAGCGGGATTGTCTGAGACCAGCCACCCGGACAGCTGATGAAACTGAGGAGTATTTCTGTCTGTAATAAAGCCCTTTTGTGGGTAAAAACTCATTCTGGGACTGGCTGGGACTTTTCCACCCTCGTGCTTCACGGTTGGGAAGGTGTTCTTCGGCTTGCAAGCCTCCCCCTTTTTCCTCCAAACATAATGATGGTCATTACGGCCAAACAGTTGTATTTTTGTTTCATCAGACCAGAGGACATTTCTCCAAAAAGTATGATCTTTGTCCCAATGTGCAGTTGCAAATCGTAGTCTGGCTACGAAATATCCTCTGAAAACCGTATATTCAAAGACGAGTGGACGGAACAGTATTTATTAATTCTCCCCACAACTAGCACAATTCCAATGTGCCTGATATGCAGTGAGTCCGTAGCTCTCGTGAAAAGTGCCAATGTTTAGCGCTGTTATGACACCAGGCATAGTACATTCGATCAGACATATCCCCTAAACACAGAGGTGAGAACAAACAAGATTAACCAACTCAAATCCCAATATGAGAGGTCCACCAAAGTCCTTGTCAATTCCCTGACGGACCAACAACGTGCAATGGAGTGTTCACTGAGGATAGCTTGGGTTTTGGGAAAACACAAAAAAAAAACATTTTCATACGCTGAGATGGTAAAAAAAGCATGTGTGAAATTGCTGACACCTTGCTTGAAGTTAAACAAAAAGATGAGATCAGCGAAGAAAATGTGGCTTTGAAGGAGATTGTGACCCTGTCACTTCCTGGGGAAAGGTGGTGCCTGCAGCTGTTCTCAAGAAACTGGCACTATACATCTTGGCCATGTTTGGCTCCACATACAGCTGTGAATCCATGGCCACAGTGACGTTCTTTGCATTCAGATTATTATTTTTGTTCAACTCTCCTTTGTTCTCCAGAAAACATGCACTTTATTTAATTTAAATATAATTTTTTTAATTCAAGGCCCATGTATAATGGTTCACAGTGCACTTTTTGCATAGACAATTATGCAACCACTTTTGTTCTTCAGCAATGTTGCAAGTGTCTACATTCAAATTCTTAGTCTCCTTTAATGTACATTCTATATAACCACGTTTCCTGAGTCGTTGACGACTATGTTTGTTACTACCCTGTACCACAGCGCTGATAAAGGACGATATCCATCCGGACCTTTGCCACCTAGGAAATTTGTGTCACTGGACCTTCTCAAATAGTAGTTGAGTACCCCTGGTCTAGATGAAGGCGAGGAGACAGTTTAAAGAAGGATTTTAAGCCTTGAGACAATTCCATTTTAATAATTTAGGAGAGAGACGCACTCAGTAGTGAGTGCAAACATTTTCCACATGGATTGTGGGTGAATGGGCAAGACAAAACATTTAAGTACCTTTGAACGGGTTATGGTAGTTTGTGCCAGGCACACCGGTTTGAGTGTGTCAATAACTGCAGCGCTGCTGGATGGAACAATGGTAACCATGGTATATTTTTACACATATCATAGACAGGATGGAACAATGGTAACCATGGTATATTTTTACACATATCATAGACAGGATGGAACAATGGTAACCATGGTATATTTTTACACATTATATCATAGACAGGATGGAACAATGGTAACCATGGTATATTTCTACAAATTATATCAGAGACAGGATGAAATACTCTGTGTCCATATGAAGAAATGTGCCAGGAGCCCCCTGAGACCACAGTGAGCAATTTGGGGATTGTCTAGCTTTCATATTGAGTAGTTTACGTGGTGTGCAGTAAGTTCTATGGGCAAAATTGGAATGTTTCATTTGATGGTTGGGGTTTCATGAAGCAATTGATATGTTGGACCAAACTCTCGTCCAATTGATCACAGTAGTACACATGGAGAGGTCTTTCTTCCATGAAGTATGAGAAGGGATTGGTTTGTGGGTGATCTTTAAGCAACAGAAGATGTCATTTAGAAACGAGTCCCTGTGTACTGCCATTCACAAACAATTATTTAATTGGATGTAGAGACCACTCCGGGCCCCTGGGGACTCTACAGGCACGCAAGGCAGAACCGAGTTCTAGCTAAAAGATAACTGAAAGTTAGTTCAATTGTTTCTCGAAGTCTTGGAATGCACAGAGGCAGTATCCTTCAGTAATGTCTGAGATCATCTAAATCTCTCTTTCAGACCATTGAGGAAAAGAGATGGGACATCCACCCAGGTGGAGAGCATGATTGTGAAATAAGGGAAGGTGAGGATGGTATTTGAGATGGATTTGGTAATGTTTTCCAACCAGGCACCATACTAAAATAAGTTTACAGTGTTTGAGTTTACAGTTTTTTACTTGTCCGGATACCTGTGCCATGCTATATTTGAAAATAGAAAATGTCACTACTCAGCAGGCTAGTTGGGCATATTTTCTACTACCCAGACTTAAAAGTACTAGCCACAGGCTTAACTTTTTATATACAACACAGCAGAACAGGGATGGTCTAATTAGAACAATACAGGGTAACTTTAACCAGATAGATGTGGCTATGGGGGAGTGTTCAGCTATTCATTCAGATTTAACAACAGAAGGAAGATCTGGCTGGTGACAGATTGGCCCATTTAATGATGCTGCGGTGATGTATAAATGTGCATCTCGCTTGAAATCTAATCTGCTGTTTTTCCATTCAGAAACTCTCTCTCTCTCTCTCTCTCTCTCTCTCTCTCTCTACACCTCCAGATATTATATAACACATTAATCTGAGTCTGTTAACCAACTAGATACTCTTCCAATTACCCCTGTTGCTATTCAGACTTCCCCCTTAAAGAGGCCACCAACAGAGCTGAAACAGAATTCTCCAGAAAGAGTACCCTCAAGCACCAATTAACTGCTACCCAGGAGTACTCAAGCATGCTTTTTGCCCACTTTAACACTATTAATATTTCTCTCTATAAACCTGCAGGTAATGTGACTAATTTCATACATTTTATTCAAAGGAATGTATTTGAAGCAATAAACAGAACGGTTATTGGTAGGTAATACGCCTAACTAATATTTAGCTTTTAAACACATTTTAATAACTATTTTAGAACAAAGCAATTCAATTCCTCCTAGTGTCGATTGACGCACTTGTGTGTCACACAGTGATGTCATTTGTGCCTATTCCATAACATGGAGCTTGTAAAAACAGCCTTTTTCTACACAGGATCCGGACAAGAAAATCGTCACATAATCATCTGTGAAACCCAAACCATGGGAGCTATGTCCCCAATATTGAAAGGGAAGACTCTCAGGAACATGGCGGTGTTGGTTATTTGGCTCTTCGACGTCCACAAGCTTTACTGTAGACGTCTGAACTCTCTGTTGTGGCTGTCCTTATTTCGGTCTTCTCACAAAACCGACTGTCTAGACAGAACCTTTGGAGCTACAAACTAATATGTTACCAATATCAAAAGGTACACAAGCTTCACCTGAGTAATCTGAAATTAACCCAGTAACTGTCTATAGAAATAGCAAAACGTACATGTGGGTAAAATGTGCCAAAAATAATGTGACCAAACGTGGGTAATTATTATAATCTCTCTCTCTCTCTCTCTATATATATATATATATATATACAGTATATATACACTACCGTTGAAAAGTTTGGGGTCACTTAGAAATGTCAATTTTTTGTCCATTTAAAATATCATAAATACAGTGTAGACATTGTTGTAAATGACTATTGTAGCTGGAAACAAAAAAAGTATGAACATGTATTGTATGCACTAATTAACTGTAAGTCGCTCTGGATAAGATTTCTGCTAAATTACTAAAATGTCAAATGAAACGGCTGATTTTTTTATTGAATATCTACATAGTCGTACAGAGGCCCATTATCAGCAACCATCACTCCTGTGTTCCAATGGCACGTTGTGTTAGCTAATCCAAGTTTATCATTTTAAAAGGCTATCATTTAAAAAAAAAAACTTTTGCAATTATGTTATGTTAGCACATCTGAAATCTGTTAAAACTGGCCTTCTTTAGACTAGTTGAGTATCTGGAGCATCAGCATTTGTGGGTTCGATTACAGGTTCAAAATGGCCAGAAACAAAGAGCTTTCTTCTGAAACTCGTATTCTTGTTCTGTGCAAGAAATTGCCAAGAAACTGAAGATCTCGTACAACGTTGACACCCAATCACCCAATCACCCTGAGTCAGAGACACCCACTCCTTGCAGATCAGGCAACCCACTGATCCCAAACACAGGATATTCAGTGTCGGCTGATGGAAGAAAATATGAACTCTGGAGCCATTTTGATATCCTATTAATCTTTTTTTGATAGCTTGTTTTCTTTGTATTCTGTAGATAACAATATCAGTTAGTACTATAAATATATTTAGTTACAGAGTTTATTATACAGTAGCCCACTCAGTGTACTAATTTGTGAATGAGTCACCATATATGCAAATATGGACACCCACGCCTCTTGTAGACACAATCCAAACAGTCGTTTTCAGATGCACAATTCAAACAGTCGCTGACAGAAAGTGGTACAGTGGGTGCACACAGACTTACTGGTTGGCAAACACACACACAAATGCACACATGTACAAACGTAAAAAATAGGTGTGTGTGTTTGTGTGCGTGTGTGTGTGTTTACGTGACTATGGGCAAAAACAAACAGGAAGTGAGTGCCGTTTCTGCGCCTGTCAATTAAAGCAAGAGTTCAGTGACAAGGCTGAGGTGTTGTTGTGAATCTTCAGGTGGAATTCTAAAATCATTATAATACCTGCTGTTATAATGAGGATTGAAATGAATAAACTGATGTGCATTTGGTGGTGCATATTCAAGGTTAATGAAGGTCTTTCATGTATGTTGTCTGTGTTCCATTCAGTTGCAAATTACCCCTACTCTATTTGAATTAAATTACCTCTACTCTATTTGAATTAAATTACCTCTACTCTATTTGAATTAAATTACCCCTACTCTATTTGAATTAAATTACCTCTACTCTATTTGAATTAAATTACCCCTACTCTATTTGAATTAAATTACCTCTACTCTATTTGAATTAAATTACCTCTACTCTATTTGAATTAAATTACCTCTACTCTATTTGAATTAAATTACCTCTACTCTATTTGAATTAAATTACCTCTACTCTATTTGAATTAAATTACCTCTACTCTATTTGAATTAAATTACCTCTACTCTATTTGAATTAAATTACCCCTACTCTATTTGAATTAAATTACCTCTACTCTATTTGAATTAAAAGCTGTCTTTCATGTAATCCATTTATACCCAGATTTAATTTTAATTTGGGTTTTCCCTTATCAAAGGGGCTGAAACTGAAGTTGAGCATTGGAGTGTGTGTGGGTGTGCGTGCGTGCGTGAATGCATATGCATATGTACGTGCGTTTGTGTGCGTGTGTCATACAGCTGAAAAAACAACAACATTAAAATGAGATCTATCATCTTGGTCTGCTCAGTTTAATCTCTAGGGGGTGAAATACTGTCATACCCTTATCACACCGATGGGAAATGTCAAATGTTGACACTGACAGTTCCGGCTGCATCTTGTGTAATAGTTTTAGCATCCTAGTACGTATAAATACATGATAATGAATTTCCTGACATTTTCTCGTTGACAGTGTTGATTTGTGAGCTTGTGTCACACGGTGTTGCAGGACAAACACATCCATAAGTAGACATTAGCAAATGACAGGTGAGGTTGTTTACCTGATGGAAAGGGCAATTAGTGGCAGACTGGGATGAATAAGATGTGTCAGCCATGGCAATGGATGGGAAGAGGGGTGTTGGGGATGACACCTGTTGAACTGTAAGACTCTCTAAGTGAGTTTCTGCTCTGACGGGGATGACACACACACACACACACACACACACACACACACACACACACACACACACACACACACACACACACACACACACACACACACACACACACACACACACACACATACACACACACTTTCTCTTTCAACTTCCATACTTTACTCTCTTCATCATCCCCACTTCAGAGACACCAGACATGGCTGGCTGTCTGCCTCAATAGCCAGCCCCCTTTCCCCCAACCATGTCTACTAGCCAGGATGTGACAGACGTTAGATTCCTACATCTGGCCCAGTGCAGGAACACGTGGAGCTACAGGCTGGTGTTGAAAATGCCACCTGCCCCTGCACCATGAGTCTAGGCTGGTCTGAGCTGGGCTGTGCTGGTTTGATAGTTTGATGGTCAAAGTAAGGCCTCAGGATACCAACACTATGAGAAAGTAGAGATAGAATATAATGAAAGCTAACCTGAGTGAAACTTTAATTAGCATAGTGGGCCGTCCACGCGTTGTAGTCGGTTAAACAATGTGTTCCAGCTGTGCATTATTCACAATAAATTGTATTTTTTATTTATTTATTTAACCTTTATTTAAAAAAAACAGTAATAGGCAGAACTTGGCGATAAAAAAAGCAAAAAACGATTCAAACTCTCATTAGCTAAATATACGTAGCTTGAAGCTTGTACGGTATTGTAATTACTGAAACAGTCTAGTTTACTACATGCAGTGTTGGAATAATACTTCAATCTATGGCAGAAGCTGACTCACTCCAAGTTCATTATCCTGCAACATCTGTCAGTGAGTGTCCAGGGCAAGCAGTGATTGTTGATTCTGGGGTGGTTCCACGACAACAGCTGTCAAATCATAATGGTGTGTGTGTGTGTGTGTGTGTGCGCGTGTGTGTGTGCGTGCGTGTTCGTGTATTTGAGTGTCCCACTCATTCGCCTCACTACACTCTGAAATGCTACTAGCTCTCACAGCCTCATGTCCGAATTAGACGTTCATCCATGTTTCTCAAACGTCACATTTTGAAGTTGTTTCAAACGTGTTTAAGGTTAAGTTTAGTCGTTAACTCAACATTTTTACGGTTAGGGTTGAGTTCAGTCACTAACTCCAAATTCTTAAGGTTTGGCATTAACTCCGAATGGTTAAGGTAAGGGTTAAGGTTTAGGATAGGCTTAATACAAAAATATCAAAAACCAATTTTTATCGCTGTATTCAAGCTTGCAACGTCTGGGATCAGAGGCAGATGCTTATGCCCATTCGCCATCCCCATCCACAATGACGTTGCAAAACTGAAACCCACTTGAAGGTAACAGCACTCACTGTTGCCCCTTGTGGCCGGTTTCCACATCATCCCCCGATGCATCATTTCCCGACGTCCTCAGACATGGATGGACGTCGAATACCGACTTGTATCACGGGTGACCTGGCTGCTGAAATGATACAGTATGGCCTAGATTCAATCAGATCAAGCGTTAACCGGTGATAGCAGACGCCCGCATAGCGGATGCTTTTGGAGGTGGAACTGCGTTGGAGTGGTCAAATCGTTGAGCTGCTCTTGCGATCATTGTCACAAAGCCACACCCCCTACTAGTATTATAACTTCAGAACAAAAAAGTGTAGGCTATATTGAAATAATTACTCTCAAACTGAAAAATCATTCAACTAAATAATGATTATTTCTGTCATCCTAATCGAGGTGTACTGTAGATTACATCTCACATTCCAGTGTTCGAGGCTGCATGGGTTGTCTGTTAATGCGAGAGCCAATGGCAATGTCCGCTTTAGGTATAAATCCCAGGAGCCACTTGTTAATTTGACATTGGCTAAAGTGGATCTGATTGAATGAGCTCTGGTTCTGAAATGTGATCAAACACCATGCTTCTTTTCTATTCTCATTTGTGAGTTCTTTGCCTTTCCCCATGGTGATGGATGACAAATTGATTTTTAGATGCATGTTACCTCATTTTTATACCCCAGTGAAACAGGAAGCAATGTCCATACAGATCCTTAAACTGTTCATGTTAATGCAGATAACATTTGGAGAGAGAGAGAGAGAGAGAGAGAAACAGAGCAAACTAGAATGCTATTTAGCCCTAAACAGAGAGTACACAGTGGCAAAATACCTGACCACTGTGACTGACCCAAACTTAAGGAAAGCTTTGACTATGTACAGACTCAGTGAGCATAGCCTTGCTATTGAGAAAGGCCACCGTAGGCAGACCTGGCTCTCAAGAGAAGACAGGCTATGTGCACACTGCCCACAAAATTAGGTGGTAACTGAGCTGCAGTTCCTAACCTCCTGCCAAATCTATGACCATATTAGAGACATATTTCCCTCAGATTACACAGATCCACAAACCCAATTTTTATAAACTCCCATATCTACTGGGTGAAATACCACAGTGTGCCATCACAGCAGCAAGATTTGTGACCTGTTGCCACAAGAAAAGGGCAACCAGTGAAGAACAAGCGCCATTGTAAATACAACCCATATTTATGTTTATTTATTTTCCCATTTGTACTTTAAGTATTTGCACATTGTTAAAACACTGTATATATACATAAAATGACATTTGAAATGTCTTTATTCTTTTGGAACTTCTGAGTGCAATGTTTATTGTAAAAAAAAAAAAGTTTACTATCTACTTCACTTGCTATGTTAACATATGTTTCCCATGCCAATAAAGCCCTTACATTGACATTTAAATTGAGAGAGAGAGAGAGGGAGAGGTTGGTTCAGTAGTTCCTGATGTAAAACTCATGGCGGTAGCACATGGTGTTACCTTGGCCCACGGGGAGGCTGTGGGGCCTTCGTAATCTCCCCTAAGAGTTGGAGAGGGGAACGGGGGAAGCCATTTCTACTGTGAGACACAGGCAGGGGGTGCAATTTCATTTTATTAATGAAGAGCCCTTCCTGTCATCCCACGAGGCAGCAGCGTGATATCCCCCTACAGGCAGAGATACTCTAGCCTCTGACTGTTCCTAAATGAGCATGGAAACAGAGCGCATACAACCACAGCAAGAAGTGAAGAGAAACATCTATCATGTTTTAACTGAACCTCATGAATAATTGAAAAGGTGAGAAGGGTAGACTTAATTTATTTTCATTTTATTTAAAAAAATGCAAATGACATGCACCGATATGATAATTTCTCACTAAATACAACATCTTATATACTGATATCAGTTGAGAGTGTGTTTTTTTGCCTGTTTGGTTCTAATAAAAACATATGATTGTTTTAGTAATGGTTGTGATGCAGTGGAGCCCTGTTCCTTTCAGCTATTCACCTATTCAGCTCACACTCAGGGCAGCCTGTTGTATGTGGCCCATTCCCTCTCCTTTCACTGTGACAGACGACAGAACTCTGACTCACACAGCATTGCACTCTATAGAGCCACAAGGGTAGAAACAACCTCTAACCCACACACTCTCTTACCGGTGTGGGGATACTGTGAATGAGAAATGATAAACAGCATGACTACAGTATTTTGGAGCTGAAGTATTTTCAGCTTGATGGACAATTTTGTCTACTGTATTTGTGGATTTGTTGCCATGTTGCGTGCTATGGTAAAATAACAGACATTTGTTCGCTGAGTCATTGCAGCTTCTTTGTATAGGGATAAAAATACAATGTGAAGTTATTCTCATACAATTGAAATTATACTAGACTAAATACTAGACCAAGGCTATTATTTTGAAATGCGCTCATTTCACATGCACATCCATCTCTCAGTTTTAAATATATCAGCCTAGCTTGGAGGTATAAGGAGTCTATTTTAAATTTCTTTCTAATCTCAGCCTGACTCTCAGACTGTCTTTGGGGCATGTTAGAACTGTCCATCGCCCTTTGACCATGCCCACACATGCCCACAACACTGTGTTAACAACCTGTTTTGGGAAGAAGGCTACAGAGAATGATTCAAGTGAGCAATAGTTAACATGTTACTTACTATACAGCACAGATTGAACAGCTGATTTACCAGGACTGGGAAGGAAACAGTTTTTGGTCCATCTGTGTAGATCCTTGGCTGTGAACACATTTAATCTGGC
>CM042401.1:4487308-4553595 GCA_023634145.1 Thymallus thymallus | reverse complement strand
GTTGTTAAATGAAATATAACAAAATACATCGACAGCAATGTTTTCCATCCCTGCAATTTCGAGAGGGGAAGGGATTGAAGTGAACATAATAAAAATAATCTTTTGATAAATACTGTCAGAAAGCTCAAATATTTTGATACCTAAATCCCACTCCATACATTTGGGAAGACAGGAGGGACTATGTTATGATGTGGTTAGCTTGAGGAATGTCACCAATTGTGCTTCTCCAGCAGCAACAAGAAAACAAAGTCTGAAATCACAACACAACAAGCTAACACTGTAAAGTATCTCCAATACCACTAAGGGTGCACCCCAAATGGCTCCCTATTCCCTATAGTGCACTACTTCTGACCAGAGCCCATAAGGCGCTGGTCAAAAGTAGTGCACTATGTAGGGAATAGGGTGTGATTTGAGACAACCACTAACACTCGGCAGCTCAGCCCTCAGTCACAGCTAGAGGCTAATGATAAAGTGTATCTGTTGAAGAAGCAACAAACTTGAAGCTTCCTTCCACTGACAAAGTGCATTTGAAGTATAGGCCCCTACGCTACAAAGGAGCATCCAACAGATTGATCCATACATCATCACATTTAAGGGGGTACAACATATACTGTATCTGTAATATCTTTTGTATAGCCCAATCATTGCGAAGTTTGGGGTCATTGAATTAAAGGATAAGAGCATCAATCTGTCATTGTCGCTGATCTCCTGGAAGTCCTGGAACAGTTTCAGTCAGCGAATTAATCAAAAGAACAGTTATTGCCAAATTACAGATGCCGGTTCAGAGATGGATTGCTTCTGGCTGACGGGAACTGACAGCTCTGAGAGTGATTAATTCTGCTCTACTCTAAAACTGAAGACCGAGTAAGCACCACCCACCGTGGCTTCGTCACTTATTTTCAGAATCCTGATTCTGCAGCACGCCAGAAAGGCTAGAGCACACATCCCACCCTCCTCCTGACACACACACAAACAGACCTGGGTTTCAAATAGTATTTATGTTATTTGAAATACTTCAGCTGCACTTGATTGAGATTGCCTGGTGTGATTGAGACACTGACAGTCACAACAGTGCAAAGTCAGTCAAATCTGCCATTCTCAGGCAGGCTCAATCAAACATTCAAAGTATTTGAATAGAGAATGAATACTATTTGAACCCAAATCTGCACACAACCCACAACTGTGAAGTGAGCAAACATGGTCTTGGCCACAAGGCTCAGAAAAAATTTGCAGGTCAATGGCAGAACACTTTCTCAAGGGCCTCAATTTGAGTGTTGACAGGATTGAGTTATGTGGTCACTGTCCTGTCAAATGCAATAACGGTAGCTAGGCAGAAAAAAAGCCCAAGGTTAAATTTTTTAAGGTAATATATCTATGCAATACCTGCCGTGAGGTCTGACACGGCCATGTTCTCATAACATGATAAGACATGTTTCCACACAACACACACACAGACATGAAGTTCACACAAACGGGATATACAGTGAGCACCATAATTCATTGGACAGCGACCACTTTTTTGTTATTTTGGCTCTGTACTCTAGCACTTTGAGTTTGAAAGGATACAATGTTGACAGGATTGAGTTATGTGCTCACTGTCCTGTCCAATGCAATAACGGTAGCCAGGCAGAAAAAAAGCCCAAGGTAAAAAAATAATTTGTTCCGCCCCGTAATATATATATTCAATACCTGCCGTGAGGTCTAACACGGCCATGTTCTCATAACATGATGAGACATGTCTCCACACAACAAGCACACAGACGGGATATACAGTGAGCACCATAATTAATTGGACAGTGACCACGTTTTTGTTATTTTGGTTCTTTGAGTTTGAAAGGATACAATGAGGTTGTAGTGCAGACTGTCAGCTTTAATTTGAGGGTATTTTCATACAAATCGGATGAACAGTTTAGAAATAACAGCACCTTTTGTCCATAGTCCCCCCATTTTAAGGTACTACAAGTATTTGGTACTACAAGAATTGGCTTCACAGATGTGTGTCGTTAGTCAAGTGTATTAATTTGTGTCGTTAGTGAATGCAGGAGAGCTGTTGGTGAATAAGATTCTAGACTTTGCTATTGTCTTTGGAGGTTGTTGTTTGGGTGTGACAACATGAGGAAGACAGCAGTGTCGATGCAAATGAAGCTGGCCATCATAAGGCTCAGAAAGGAACATTGCAAAAACCCTGGGCATGCCCAAGTCAACAGTTTGGTTCATCATTAACAAGAAAAAAACAACCCGTGAACTCAATTAGGTCAAATGACCCGGTAGACCGAGGAAGACCACTGTAGTGGATGACCAGAGAATACTCTCTTTGGTGAAGAAAACTCCCCTGACAACAGCCCGACAGATCAAAAACACTCTCCTGGATGCAGGTGTAGATGTGTCAAAGTCTACCATACGTAGAAGACTCCACCAGCAGGACTACAGAGGGTACACTACAAGATGCAAACCACTGATAAGCCTGAAGAACAGAAAGGCCAGATTACAGTTTGTTAAAAAGCACCTAAAAGTCTTGAGGACAGATGAGACAAAGATTAACATGTACCAGAGGGATGGAAAGAGGAAAGTGTGGACAAAAAAAATAAATGCCCATGATCCAAAGCATACCACCTCATCCGTGAAACATGGTGGAGGGGGTGTTATGGCTTGGGCCTGTATGGCTGCCAGTGGAACAGGCTCACTTGTCTTCATCGATGATGTGGCTGCAGACAGAAGTAGAACAATGAATTCTGAAGTCGACAAAAACATTTTATCTGCTCAGATAAAACCAAATGCCTCCAAACTCATTGGACGGCACTTCATCATGAAACAAGACAATGACCCTAAACATACTGCTCGAGCAACGAAGGGGTTTTTGATGGGCAATACTTTATTCTACATTATGTTATAAACTGTCCAATGTTTTTTGATGCCTGAAAATGGAGAGGGGACTATGTACACAAGGTTCTATCATTTCTAAACGGTTCATCCAATATGTATAAAAAATACCCTCATATTAAAGCTGACAGTCTGCACTTCAACCTCATTGTCATTGTATCCTTTCAAACTCAAAGTGCTAGAGTACAGAACCAAAATAATAAAACAATGGTCGCTGTCCAATGAATTATGGTGCTCACTGTATATTGAACAAATAAGGTATATGAGTTCTTCATAAATGTCATGGGCTGAAACCATGCATGTAATATGTGGTCAACAATCAACTCACAAGGTTTGAATTTAGAATCAAAGATGAAAAACTAAATCCAGGACATTAAAGCAAAAGTCACAATAGACTGCAATAATGCCACCTGTTCTCTTCCTCTCCTGTCAATAATCCCACCTTTTCTCTTCCTCTCCTGTCAATAATCCCACTTTTTCTCTTCCTCTCCTGTCAATAATCCCACTTTTTCTCTTCCTCTCCTATCACTTTGTTCTTCTACATTCTCATCCTCCCAGATCAGTAACAGAAGGAGGACCAATGAAATCTATTATCAGCCTTTTGTGTTTGTCATGCTGTAAAGTTGCATCAGAGCAGAGGCTGTGGTTGGCATGGAAACAAGTGGCTGTAGGAAAAGGTTACAGTGCTGTCTAACCAAATTTACCTGGGAGCACCACATGCACAGCTCATCAACTGGTATGTTTACCGAACACTTACTAGTAGGCTACCACCTGCTGACAAGCACCTTACAGACATTTTTGTGTCTGTGAGTGCATTCGTGCGTGCATACGTGTGTGCATACTGTATGTGCGTGTAAACAAACACCTGCACTTAATTTAATTAACTTTTTAAAAACTCACCTGCCACCAATGTTTCACTGACAAGACCATTTACACTGCGAGAGGAATGTGAGATTGTCTCACTTCCACTATAAATGAGTCATAATAAGTTGTGTGGCAACATTGGGATTCATCAGCCACCTGTCAGTCTACTACGGGAGACATACACTAAGTGTACAAAACATTAACACCTGCTCTTTCCATGACAAAGACTGACCAGGTGAATCCAGGTGAAAGCTATGATCCCTTATTAATGACACTTGTTAAATCCACTTCAATCAGTGTAGATGAAGGGGAGGAGACAGGTTAAAGAAGGATTTTAAAGCCTTGTTCCATTTCCCCAATGAATTGAGGTTGTTCTGGGATAAGCTGGAGGTGGGAGCATTGTAAGGAGGCATTTATGTATGCATCCCTTAGCCTGATTAGCCATCTTTGTTCATCTTCAAAGTACGTTTACCGAACTCATACTAGTAGACTACAGTGTAGACATTTTTCTGACTATGTGTGTCATTTGATAGATATTTATATTGACATTTTAATCAGTGTAGCCCAATTGAGACCAGGGTCTCATTTTCAATGGTGCCCTGCATGAGGACATACAATAAAATAGAAAAAACAAGTGCATTATATTAAACCATGTTTTATACTTTAACAAAGAAATTAGGTAAGTGAGAAGCTTGTATAGTAGAGCTTTGTAAACAAAAAAGGATGAATAAAGTGATTTATTTGCCTCCTGCTGTTCAGGGAGAGACATTATATATTTCTATAAAGAAACCTACTTTAAATCTCAGCTTCTTAACTAGCTTATCGGTATGTTTTTAAATATCAAATTATTATCAATCCAAAAGCCCAGATATTTGTAGGCAGGAACCTGCTTGATGAAAAGAACCTTCCAATGCATAAATGTGTAAGACGAGAAATAGAAAAAAAGCATACATTTTGTTTTTCCTGCATTAAGTACCAATCAACAAGGAGTTTCTGCAAGGAAACAAAATCAGATTGCAGCTCCAACATAGCCTGGTCAGCCGTAGGGGCAATAACAGTGTCATCTGCATACAGATTAATGTAAAAGGAATTTGCAGATAGACCAATATTATTTATATAAATAGTCAATAGGACAGGTCCCAAAATCGACCCCTGTGGGACACCTTTAGTATTATCGAGGTAACTTGACTTGACACCGTTTGTTTACAGTATACTAAAATGAACTAATAGTATGTAGTGTATATACTCATTGAGTATGTAGAAAACAGTATATTCAAACACAACTCATGTTTGTATGCATCTTTATTTAACTAAATTATATATATATATATATATATATATATATATATATATATATATACAGTGGGGAGAACAAGTATTTGATACACTGCGGATTTTGCAGGTTTTCCTACTTACAAAGCATGTAGAGGTCTGTAATTTTTATCATAGGTACACTTCAACTGTGAGAGACGGAATCTAAAACAAAATGATATAAGTATTTGATCACCTACCAACCAGTAAGAATTCCGGCTCTCACAGACCTGTTAGTTTTTCTTTAAGAAGCCCTCCTGTTCTCCACTCATTACCTGTATTAACTGCACCTGTTTGAACTCGTTACCTGTATAAAAGACACCTGTCCACACACTCAATCAAACAGACTCCAACCTCTCCACAATGGCCAAGACCAGAGAGCTGTGTAAGGACATCAGGGATAAAATTGTAGACCTGCACAAGCCTGGGATGGGCTACAGGACAATAGGCAAGCAGCTTGGTGAGAAGGCAACAACTGTTGGCGCAATTATTAGAAAATGGAAGAAGTTCAAGATGACGATCAATCTCCCTTGGTCTGGGGCACCATGTAAGATCTCACCTCGTGGGGCATCGATGATCATGAGGAAGGTGAGGGATCAGCCCAGAACTACACAGCAGGACCTGGTCAATGACCTGAAGAGAGCTGGGACAACAGTCTCAAAGAAAACCATTAGTAACACTCTACGCCGTCATGGATTAAAATTAAAATTAAAATCCTGCGCATGTCCAGGCCCGTCTGAAGTTTGCCAATAACCATCTGGATGATCCAGAGGAGGAATGGGAGAAGGTCATGTGGTCTGATGAGACAAAAATAGAGCTTTTTGGTCTAAACTCCACTCGCCGTGTTTGGAGGAAGAAGAAGGATGAGTACAACCCCAAGAACACCATCCCAACCGTGAAGCATGGAGGTGGAAACATCATTCTTTGGGGATGCTTTTCTGCAAAGGGGACAGGACAACTGCAATCACTAGCCTGCTATTCAGTGAAGTGGCTGTGTGGTCCCAAGTCTAGGATTAAGGATCTCCTTTCCAAGCTAAATATGATAAACATTCAACAAGAAGCATGATTTGTGCCGCACTCAAAACAACTGTTAACTTGGAACTGCAAAATTGGACTTTAGTGAGTTCAAGACAACTGGGAACTCTGGGGAAAAAACTAGCTACGACTGGGAAAATACGTTCTGAGTCATCCAACTCGGAAATGTAAATCCAGAACTCTGGCCTCTTTCTAGAGCTACGACCTAAAGATCACTGACCGTGTTTTTTTCTGAGTTCACAGTTGTCTTGAAAGCACCATAAATCCAGATAGATCTGTCTATTGAATTCTAAATAAATCACAGAGTGTGTCACCAGCAAAGCACCGCCACACCATAACACCTCCTCCTCCATGCTTTACGGTGAGATATAGACATACGGAGATCATCCATTGTCGTGGAAATTCATACTGAGAGAGACTTTGTAATTTCTTCAAACAATCATCTTTATTTAATATTGATTAATTATTGCTATAGTGAAACTGGTCAGCCCAACAGTCATGACTGTTGGACTGAGTCTAAACAATAATGAAAAAACAAACATCTTATATACAGTAGGATGACTAGAATGCTTAGTCATACAGATCAAGGGGCATCCTAAGCCATCCTGGCGTTATCTTAACCCCCAACCCTGGCCTAATTTCCCAGATGCCAGGATGTCTAAGAACCCCCTTGAGGCCTTTGTTATCTTTATTTATCTCTATCCCAGTTACAACCACCCCACATCCAGTCTATGGAATGCCAGCTGTAGGTTTTGTCACCAAGTAAACTGTCAGCTCAAGCCCCAGGCTCAACTTAACCCATAGACACAGACGAGAGAGTACTCATCAAACCTTATTTGATGTATAAACAGTATTAAAACATAATCTTGTAATTTTATTTTTCACACCATTCACCCACACCATGTATCACAAAGACACGTTGGTTGGAACCAAAAATCTTACATTTGGACTCCAGACCAAAGGACACATTTCAACTGGTCTAATGTCCATTGTGCTTGTTTCTTGGCTCAAGGAAGTCTCTTCTTCTTATTGGTGTCTTTTAGTAGTGGTTTCTTTGCAGCAATTCGACTATGAAGCCTGATTCAAAGAGTCTCCTCTGAACAGTTAATGTTGAGATGTTTCTGTTACTTGAACTCTGTGAAGCATTTATTTGGACTGCAATTTCTGAGGCTGGTAACTCTAATGAACTTATCCTCTGCAGCAGAGGTAACTCTGGGTCTTCCATTAATGTGGCGGTCCTCATGAGAGTCAGTTTCATCATAGCGCATGATAGTTTTTGCGACTGCACTTGAAGAAACTTTCAAAGTTCTTGAAAATGTCCGTATTGACTGACCTTCACATCTTAAAGTAATGATGGACTGTCCTTTCTCTTTGCTTATTTGAGCTGTTCTTGCCATAATATGGACTTGGTCTTTTACCAAATAGGGCTATCTTCTGTATTACACCCCCCCCCCCACACACTCCACACACACACACCTTGTCACAACACAACTGATTGGCTCAAACGCATTATGAAGGAAGGAATTCCACAAATAAATGTTTAAGAAGCCACACCTGTTAATTGAAATGTATTCCAGGTAACTGCCTCATGAAGCTGGTTGAGAGAATGCCAAGAGTGTACAAAGGTTCAAAGCTCATCAAATATAAAAATATATTTTGATTTATTTCATAGTTTTGATGTCTTCACTATTATTCTACAATGTAGAAAATAGTAAAAATAATGAGTAGGTGTTCTAAAACTTTTGACCAGTAGTGTAGTTACATTGACTACATCCGTCCTAGCTCGCTCATTAATGTCTTAATCAAAATTACAGATTTCCTCTTATCCGCTTGTTGTCCCCTTATGCCATAGTTTGTACATCTCAATTGTCAGTAGAAACCACATTTGCTTAAGCAAGTCAGCCATATCAGCTATGTTTTTTAAAAGGCAGCAAATGAAGCTGAATGGAATGTTTCACTGCCTGACAAGGCTCTGCTGATAGCCAGGTGTAGCAGTGGTAAGGTGTTGGGACTCTGCTGTTGGGACAGCTTTATGTAGGCCCTAACAGTTTGTTGGCACCGTTTGTCACCTTTATAGTGCAATTGTGTATTGTTTAGTGTGTTGTGTAGTGGCTTTGCTGGCATTCATCCCACTTTTTTATTTTTCTGCCCCACCAAGATTTACATGATAAAATCGCCACTGCCCATTTCAGACAACATTTGAATGAGTAGGGGATGGTCGACAGTATCAAAAGCCTTGGATATGTCTATAAATATGGCAGCACAGTGATTCCTATGATCTAAGCAATTTAATTTATCATTTAAGACAAGCGTAGCTGCTGAAATGGTGCCACGTCCAGGTCTAAAACTAGATTGGGACACATTAAAGGGAATGCTTCGGGATTTTTGTAAATGAGGCTCTTCATTTCCAGTCATTGACTAACGCTGGTTAGCATTGGCTCGCAAAACTACCTCTATCTACCTATGACAAAATCATGAAGTATCCCTTTAAGAATATAATGTGAACTTAAAAAAGTTATTAGCCGTGATTTTAATATTTTTGCAAGGCAAGATGGTTTAGAAATTGGGCGGTAGTTATCTAGGTCAGAAGGATCCCCCACCTTTGTAAAGGAGGAAGACATGCGCCACCTTCCAGTTCTTAGGTATAGCACCAGAAGTGATTATTTATTTTTTTACAAAGGTTCTATAATGAGGGGGGTAGAAATGGATCAAGCGAATCAGCTACTGTGGATTTCTTTACATAAATGTTTTGCAAGGCACTTACATCATCAACACAAAATAGTTCAAATGAAAAAAAAAAAAAAAGACTACGTGCCTGGAAGTGCATCATTTTCTGCTATTTTTTTTTTTTAGAGGTGAATAAAGGACTCCATCTAGTGGAACCATTCTTTCAAATAGAGGCAAAACGATTATTAAAAGCACCATCAACGTCATTTTGACTGTTATGGGACCAGAGGCTGTCATAGCCTGCTGGGGTAATGAGGGGATTGAGGGTTTCTTTTTAAAAAGATTTGACCACTTTCCCGGATTTAGCTAGATTTCCACCACAATTCAAGAAGTTAACTTTGCTTTTCTAATCAGAGTAAGACACATATTTCTAAAATGGAAGTCAATCTAGCCTTAGCCCAAGCTAAGTTTCTTTCATGAAATCTTTCAGACAATTCATGCGTAAACCATGGGTTAGATCTGTCCTTTACCCTTCATCTCTTATATGGGTCATACTTACAGTTGAAGTCGGAAGTTTACATACACTAAGGTTGAAGTCATTAAAACTCATTTTTCATCCACTCCACAGATTTCATGTTAACAAACTATAGTTTTGGCAAGTCGGTTAGGACTTTGTGCATGACACAAGTAATTCTTCCAACAATTGTTTACAGACATATTATTTCACTTAGAATTCACTATGTCACAATTCCAGTGGGTCAGAAGTTTACATACACTAAGTTGACTGTGCCTTTAAATAGCTTGGAAAATTCCAGAAGCTTTAGAAGCTTCTGATAGGCTAATTGACATAATATGAGTCAATTGGAGGTGTACCTGTGGATGTATTTCAAGGCCTACTTTCAAACTCAGTAACCTCTTTGCTCGACATCATGGGAAAATCCAAAGAAAAATTATTGTAGACCTCCACAACTCTGGTTCATCCTTGGGAGCAATTTCCAAACACCTGAAGGTACCACGTTCATCTGTACAAACAATAGTACGCAAGTATAAACACCATGGGACCACGCAGCCGTCATACTGCTCAGGAAGGAGACGCATTCTGTCTCCTAGAGATGAATGTACTTTGGTGCGAAAAGTGCAAATAAATCCCAGAACAACAGCAAAGGACCTTGTGAAGATGCTGGAGGAAACAGGTACAGAAGTATCTATATCCACAGTAAAGCGAGTCCTATAGACATAACCTGAAAGGCCGCTCAGCAAGGAAGAAGCCACTGCTCCAAAACTGCCATAAAAAAAGCCAGACTACAGTTTGCAACTGCAAATGGGGACAAAGATCATACTTTTTGGAGAAATGTCCTCTGGTCTGATGAAACAAAAATAGAACTGTTTGGCCATAATGACCATCGTTATGTTTGGAGGAAAAAGGGGGAGGCTTGCAAGCCGAAGAACACCATCCCAACCGTGAAGCACAGGGGTGGCAGCATCATGTTGTGGGGGTGCTTTGCTGCAGGAGGGACTGGTGCACTTCATGAGGAAGGGAAATTATGTGGATATATTGAAGCAACATCTCAGTCAGGAAGTTAAAGTTTGGTCACAAATGGGTCTTCCAAATGGACAATGACCCCAAGCATACTTCCAAAGTTGTGGCAAAATGGCTTAAGAACAACAAAGTCAAGGTATTGGAGTGGCCATCACAAAGCCCTGACCTCAATCCTATAGAACATTTGTGGGCAGAACTGAAAAAGCGTGTGCAAGAGAGTTAACTTAGTATCTCTAACACAGGCAATGGGACAATCATCACTGAGCTCGTTAGCAAAGATTCCATTGGCTGTATACTTATGAGATGTGTTTGTCAGAGTGATATCCAAAATAGTAGATTTTTCTGCGTGTTTTAAAATTAGGGCGGGATGGTTTAGATATCAGTTGAGTTCAATTTAGCTCAGTACAAATATATTTCAGTCTATGATACTGGCATCAACCAATCCAGGTTAAGATCACCCAATATTAATAATTCAGATTTAGCATAGTTAGACAGCAAGTCAGACAATTTTGTAAGAGTAATTGGGAGGGCCAAGGGAGGGCGATAAACTCTCACTAACGTTAGTTGGGCATTATACAATAAAAAAAAAAAAATTGTAGTATACCCAGTGAAGAACACAGCATTATGAAAAGAGAAGAGGTACAAAAGGCTACATCAGAGCCACTGATGTTTACCACACCACTACACCGACGTGTAGGGAATGGCTGGTGGTTATGTTTTTATTCAAGAAAAAAGACATCTCATCTCAGACTGGCCAATAAAAATAAAAGATTAAGATGGGCAAAAGAACACAGACACTGGACAGAGGAAGATATGGCTTTTTCTTTCAAACTCTGCCAAGAAGGCCAGCATCCGGGAGTCGTCTCTTCCCTGTTGACGTTGAGACTGGTGTTTTGCGGGTACTATTTAATGAAGCTGCCAGTTTAGGATTTGTGAGGCGTCTGTTTCTCAAACTAGACACTAATGTACTTGTCCTCTTGCTCAGTTGTGCACCGGGGCCTCCCACTCCTCTTTCTATTCTGTGAAGGGAGTAGTACACAATGTTGTACGAGATCTTCAGTTTCTTGGGAATTTCTAACATGGAATAGCCTTCATTTCTCAGAACAAGAATAGACTGACGAGTTTCAGAAGAAAGTTCTTTGTTTCTGGCCATTTTAAGCCTGTAATCGAACCCACAAATGCTGATGCTCCAGATACTCAACTAGTCTAAAGAAGGCCAGTTGTATGGCTTCTTTAAAATCAGCACAACAGTTTTCATCTGTGCTAACATAATTGCAAAAGGGTTTTCTAATGATCAATTAGCCTTTTAAAATGATAAACTTGGATTAGCTAACACAACGTGCCATTGGAACACAGGGGTGATGGTTGCTGATAATGGGCCTCTGTACACCTATGTAGATATTCTATTACAAATCAGCTGTTTCCAGCTACAATAGTAATTTACAAAATTAACAATGTCTGATCAAGTTTGTTATTTTAATGGACAAAAAATTTGCTAAGTGACCCCAAACCTTTGAACGGTAGTGTACATTATCAAGCATTTCACATGTTATCCAGATACTGTTAGAACATAGTGGTCTATAGCAGCTTCCCACAATAATGGCCTTTAGGTGAGGCAGATGAACCTGTAGCCATATTACTTCAACAGTTTTTAACAAGAGATCCTCTCTAAGCATTTCAGAAATGTGGTTCTGAATATAAAACAGCAACACCTACACCATTTTTGTATTTTCTGTAAATGTTATTACCTTGTATTGCTACCACTGTATCATCAAAAGGTATTATCTAAGTGAGTTTCAGAGAATTAATATGAATGTCATCTGTTAACAAATTATTATTTCATGAACCTTGTTTAAGCTGCATATGTTAACGTGGGCTATTTTGAGCACATCTTCTGGGATTGTTTTTATTCAGTTGAACATGAGTTGTATCTAAATGCGTTTGGCTCAGATTCAGATCGCCTATCATATCACTGGTATGTCAATGTTTACAAGCTTCCCCTGCCAAGCTTCCCATGTCACTTTTTTGGCCTAACACTGTGTTGGGGTCCAGGGCCTCATGGCTAGAGCCGGGATGGGTGGAATAACAAAGAGGGTATACATGCACTCAGAGGTAGTGACATATTCATGAGAAGAACAACAGAAAGTCATATGATAATAGGTTAGAGGCAGCACGAAACCTTTAACAGTGGCAGATTATGGGTGCGTTCATAAATTAAATCAGGAGCGCCAGAGTGTGCTCAGAGTGCCCTCTGGGGGTTCGTAAAGTTAGAGCGTTGTCAGATTGTCCGTTCATAATTTCAGAGCGTTTCACGCACATTGGCCGATGGGAGGGTTGATCCGAGCGTTCTGGCAGTCAAGCATCCAAGCTAACTAGCTAGCTACTTCCAGACATAAATGAGAGAACACCTCACTCTGACCGTTTTACTCGCCCTAGCAGAGCTGGTTAGGCTGTTTTCATATTATCCAGAGCGTTTGTGACTAACGTTGAATTTACGAACACGCCCTATGTAAGGGATAAACACCAACGTTCTGTACATTACCTTAGAAATAGCCATGGACAACGCAGCGGGATGAGGTTGAGCCGGGTCCCTTCAATTATACCACAGTTCCCAAATAAAACAATACTAAAGCACAGAGAGACGTGACCCAGTTGTTCATTCTTTCTGTTTTCTAGTGACATTCATTTGGATTCATCTAGAACAATGAGCTGATGATGCACAATTTTGCCGGACATAGAAAGGTTTGCCTTCTTGTCAGAACACTATTCATTACGAGATCACATTGTATATCAAACCCTAGGCTAGAAGCTAGCTTAATAGTTTGTAGCTAACAAAAGCCTCATACCCATCTATCTAATATGAAAACACACATGAAATAAATTAAAAAAAAAACACACAAACGTGCTGTGTAGCTAAGGTAACAGATGTCCCAGAGACTGATGAAGAGAGACTATTACCTGACAATTAGACTAGTGGCCAAATGTTTTTCCCCTTTCCACTTTAAGTCCAGGTGCCAATAAAGCAGCAGGAAAAAAAAGGGATATTTTTGTTTCCATCTCCTTTCCTACTCACTGCCACTAGCTAAACCTACCTTTTCTAATCTAAAGCCACATGCACCTTGTTCATCCAAGTCAATTTCGCTTCCTCCCCTTCCTTCCTTTCCTTCCAAATTAAATTTCAAAGAGTCATTGGAGACAGCAGTGGCCTGAGAGTTGGTCGATCACATTTTCTCATTCATTTAGAAGCACCATAGATGCCTTCTGATTACAAGATGAATAATAAACAGGCCTGTAAGTCTCCCTCTAGTGGGTTAATCCCTACTGTTTAATTCACAGTCTATCCAACAGTATTAGGGAAACTGTTTCTCCACTGTGGCAACTGGAACATGACATTGTTGTTCCAGGCTTAATAAAACAACCAGACAAGTCCTGTAACTGTAGGGAAGGATGTTCTCAGAGAATCAGTCAAGGCCCCTAAGAATAGTCCTGTGGCGTTTTACATACTGTTTCCGTTTGACATGTTTCCTAATAGCGGTTTCAGATTGTATGTTGAATGTCATTACATTCACAAATTAATTGGTCGCTATATATCTTTATGGTTCTGGTTCTAATAGTTGATTGAGTGCCATTTTTAAACTAGTCCATTTTCCATTTAGTCAGACAAATCACATAACAAGATCTGTATTCACGTTGAGTTCCATAAAAGCATGAATAAAGAAAAGGGAATAAATGTATGCTTGATTTTCCACACTTCAATCCACTGCAGATGAAAAACAAAATAAATCAACAAATATAAAACAAGTATCTGGGAGTGGTCCCTAAGCGACGGCGTGACTAGCACAACTTGCAATTCTTCATGAACTAACAATTACACAGAGATCGGAGTGCTTCTTAACATGCAGCTAATCTTTATGTCTGATTAACATAATATTAAATGGAACATAAATAATGCACAATCCTCTTTATAATTCTGTGAAGGGCATCCTTTTGGTTCAGGCAGAGAAAAAGGTATGTGCTGCTATTCTTCCTCCAGAATTTTCAAGGAAGTATGTCTCCCGCTACAGGTTACAGGGGGTATATTCTCAACTCACATCACCCAGTGTGACTGAACAACGGGCCGTAATATCAAATGTTGTACTGATGAGCAAGATAATCATATGTCAACTGTGACTGTGCAGCATTTAAAATCACTGACAATTGCATGTCTGTTTGTCACAGTAAATTATGCATTTGATTTAAAGAGATTCTCCAGTCCTTTGCTATACTTTTTAGCCTGTAGTTCTGAAAGTAGCACTCACGATCCAAAAGTGGTCCCCGAAAATGTGCACCACATCATTGCGCCCGCTCTTGCCCTCTCTGCTGTGTCCACTGAGCCGTTGGGCCCGCCCTGTAACCTCACTGGACAGCGCTGGGCAGGCCTCTTGCTAGCTGTCACTCAAATGCGTGGGGCTGAAGCTCATTGGCTAGAATTCTAATTGCTAGGGGGCTGGCCCACGTGGGGAGAAATGTAGGGAAAAATGAGCGGCACAACTTTAAGAAAACAGTTGCTTCCCAAAGCGGGAGGTTCAAGAATACTTTCTTAGTCATCAGTACCGGAACATGTATTTTACTACACCAGCTTAACCCTCCAATGTTGTTACAGTATTCTTTGCGGACACATCTATTGCGCAGGAGATAGTGGAGTTAAAAGCTTTTCAATATAGTATACTATATATATATATATATATATATTTTTTTTTTTTTTAAATACTCCATAATTTACTTTCGAATTGACCCATCACACAAAAACTATGGCAATGTGTAACCTATTAATATTTATAAGTATACATGAAACTTTAACAAATACTGTACATAATAAATCAATACTAAATTGTATTATTAAAGACAGCCTAAACAACTTTAAAAAGCCCCAGGAAGCATCAAAAGAAAGGCAACACAGTTTACATTAGCTCCAAAAGGTTTTTCCTTCACCTTGTCTTAAATGTTCGCAAAGTATTTCATTTGGGCGAGAAGTGCTTTGGCTGCTTGAAGCTTTCCTGTTGAAAAGAAAAATACCGTATGTGGAGTAAAAGCAAGTTGTACCATGTGACTCGCACATCTGAACGCATCTGAATAAATACCAGAAGACTGAACAGTGAGTAGGAGACAGAGTAACATACCACTTTAGTATCTGAGGGCAACATACCTTTGTGCAGCGATGCATCTATTTGTTCAGTCAAGCTATTTCTCTGCAAGTAAAAAAAAGGGGATTTTTTATTTTATTTTTTTATACATTTTGCATTGAAGTGCAATATATAGTACAATTTCCAAAAATCACATCCGTGACCATATCAAAACTATTACTGGAAAAATAAACAATACACTGTTAAATTTTCTTGAACTCACTTCCTGCAGATTCAAAATCAACATATTCATGAAGATAAGTAGGCGGAGTAAAATTACTTTTACAACCCACACCTTTCATAGAGGCACCTATCTTGTCCGTTTCTTCTTTGCTCTGTGCCTCGTCCAGTGCTTCGTTAATCTCCATCAACTCCATAAGAAACATAGGATTGGCCCCAGTATCCGTCCCCTCCTCTATGTGCATGCCCTTCAGCTCCAGCTGAAATAGAAGCAGGAAGTCACTTAGAAAGACTGATTCAACCTTTTCCATTTTCTGACATGGAAGGAAACACAACATTCCACCAACTGTCTGGGATGCAACAAAAACAACCAATTAAAAAGTCTAAACGGACTGATGGGGGCTTTGTGTTGCTGAGTGCTAGTTTGGGAGGGGGAGGGGGGGTCAAGGATAGGTAAATTGGAAAATACTTTGACAGATATTGTTGTTAAAATGCTACATAAATACTAAATTGATTTATGAATTGGTTTTAGAAAAAGGACTTAAGTGAAATGGTACATTAATATTAATTAAACATTGGTATATGTTTGGACTCTCCAACCCTGTTCCTGGAGAGCTACCGTCCTGCAGGTTTTTGGTCCAACCCCAGTTGTAACTAACCCGACTCAACTCATTATTTGAATCAGGTGCGCTATATTAGGGGGGTTGGAGGGAAAACCTACAGGACGGTAGCTCTCCAGGAACAGGGTTGGAGAGCCCAGGGGCCTCATTGATCGACCGTGCGTAGGCACAAATGTGTGCTTAAACCATGCGTGGGATCATTTCCATGCAAAGTGCGCATATGAACGTTTGCTTTAGAGTATGTGTAAATTTATGCACAACCATTAGTATGCGTAAGCACAGTGCCAAGTGGTGGAAGAATCTGAAATAGCTGAATTCACTAATTTGAAGGGGTGTCCACACACACACACACACACACACGAGAACTGTATCACAATCCAGCCGTGATTGGGAGTCCAATAGGGGACGCACAATTGGCCCAGCGTTGGCCGGCGTAGGCCGTCATTGTAAATAAGAAATGTTTCTTAACTGACTTGCAGAGTAAAAACAAAATTATAATAATAACAACAACTCGTGTGCGTATGACAGTTGTAGCATGGTTTGATAAATCCAATCTTATCTATGTGTACAACCATTCTAAATAATGTTCGTAAGTAGTATTTTCGAATACTTTCTACACAATATTGATAAAAGATGCTCCTGATCTATATGACACCACAGTTAAATAATAAAATGCATTTTAAAAAGGACATCAAACTTACCATGTAAAGACCACGACTCAAAGGCTGGAGCAGAGTCCTGTAGGTGATGTTCACTAGGGCTGACTGATATTCAGAATACTCTTGTTCCTTCTGTTAAAATAAATGAGACCATTATAACTTACAAGTAAAGGTCCGGTACATTAGTAAATTGATCACTGTAGTTAGTCTATATAGCCAGATTGACGTCACATAATGGTTATATACAGTCTCCTCCAAAATTATTGGCACACTTTATAAAGATGAGCAAAAAAACTGTATAAAATAAATACAAATGCTGAGCTATCGTATGGTTACATTTGTGTTTTTACACTAATACAATTTGCTCAGAGAAAGATCTCAAAACGATTATTGGCACTCCTAAAGATTTGTATAAATAAAATGGAACATTTTATCTGCATTAAAATTAAACTTATTTTTTTATAATCTCAATTTACAGATCTGTATTCATTGCTTCCTGTTTCACTGGGGTATAAAAATTAGTTAACAGTGTTACTGTAACGCACATGTCAAACCTTTAACGTGTCATCCATCACCACAGGGAAAGGCAAAGAACTCACAAATGAAAAGAGACAAACTGTTGTTAACCTTCATAATTATAACAATATGTACAACAAAATAGCTACCAAAATAAATATATCTCTTACCACTATCAGGGCAATAATTAACCAGTTTAAGACCACTGGAACTGTGGTAAACTTGCTAGAAAAAGACGCTTGTGTATCTTGTTCCCACACACAGATGGTTCAGGAAGCAATGAAAAATCAAAAAAAGGACCACATATTGGAGTCACCAAGTATCCAAGAGTTGCCAGAAAAAAATAATTTAAAAAAAAAACCGCCTGAAGTTAAATGGCAAATTGGTCAGATGAGACGCAAACCAGCGGTGGGTTTTGGGTCGAAAGATGGTTTAACATCCCTCCCAATGTTTTCTCCAATTTCATAAAACATTATAGAAAAAAATGCTAGCAAGGCGAGGGCGCACAAAGTATTGAAAACAAGAATTTTCAAACCTATCTTTTTGAGAAGAAATACAATATAGCTCGATGTTATTTTATACAGTCTTTCTAGCTCATCTTTATCAAGGGTGCCGCAAAATTACCTGTCAAAATGTTACAAATACAGGAAAGAACATGTCACCAAAGCAGGAAAGAACATGTCACCAAAGCAGGAAAGAACATGTCACCAAAGCAGGAAAGAACATGTCACAAAAGCAGGAAAGAACATGTCACCAAAGCAGGAAAGAACATGTCACCAAAGCAGGAAAGAACATGTCACAAAAGCAGGAAAGAACATGTCACCAAAGCAGGAAAGAACATGTCACCAAAGCAGGAAAGAACATGTCACCAAAGCAGGAAAGAACATGTCACCAAAGCAGGAAAGAACATGTCACCAAAGCAGGAAAGAACATGTCACCAAAGCAGGAAAGAACATGTCACCAAAGCAGGAAAGAACATGTCACCAAAGCAGGAAAGAACATGTCACCAAAGCAGGAAAGAACATGTCACCAAAGGAATTACATTACAAGATATTTCACACATTTCCACCAATCTACACTGACTGTACAAAACATTAAGAACACCTTCCTAATATCGAATTGCCCTCAGAACAGCCTCAATTCGGGCGGGGCAAGGACTCTAAAAGACGTCGAAAGCGTTCCATAGAGATGCTGGCCAATGTTGACTCTTCCCACAGTTGAGTCAAGTTGGCTTGACGTCCTTTGGGTGATGGATCATTCTTGATACACACAAGGGAAACTGTTGAGCGTGGAAAAACCCAGCAGCGTTGCAGATCTTGACACAAACAGGTGGCACCTACTCCCATACCCTGTTCAAATGGACTTAAAATGTTTTGTCTTACCCCTTCACCCTCTGAATGGCATACATTGTCTCAAGGCTTTAAAATCCTTCTTTAACCTGTCTCCTACCCTTCATCTACACTGTTTGAAGTGAATTTAACAAGTGACATCAATAAGGGATCATAGCTTTCTCCTGATTCACCTGGTCAGTCTGTGTCATAATGTTTTGAACACTCAGTGCATATTCTTTAAAATCAGATCAAATTTTATTCGTCACATTCTTCATTAACAACAGGTGTAGAATACAGTGAAATGCTTACAACAATGCAGAGAGAAAATTGAGAAATTTGAAAGGTAAAAGTTATTATAAATGCACAATACGTAATGATAACTTGGCTAATATAGTATAAACAGGATACCAGTACTGAGCCTTTGTGCAGGGGTACGAGGTAATTGAGGTAGATCTACATATAACTAGAAAGTGACTATGCAACAGGATAGATAATACACAGTAGCAGCAGCGTATGTGAAGAGTCAAAAAGTGCAAAAAGGGTCAACGTAGATAGTCCAGGTGGCTATTCTGTTAACTATTTAGCAGTCCTATGGCTAGGGGATAGAAGCCATTCAGGGTTCTGTTGGTTCAAGACTTGAGGATTTGAGGGCCAAATCTTTTCAGCCTCCTGAGGGGGATGAGGCATTATCGTGCCCTCTTCACGACTCGACCCGCTCCACTACAGTACCGTCGGTGTGAATGGGGACTTGCTCGGCCCTCCGTTTTCTGTAGTCCACGATTAGCTCCTCTCCTGAGGGAGAAGTTGCCAGGTCTGTGAACTTCTCTCTATAGGCTGTCTCATTGTCATCCGTGATCAGGCCAACCACCGTCATGTCGTCAGCAAACTTAATGATGGTGTTGGAGTCGTACACGGCCACTCAGTCGTGGGTTAACAGGGAGAACAGGAGGGGACTAAGCACGCACACCTGAGGGGCCCCTGACTTGAGGATCATCGTAGTGGAGGTGTTGTTATTCTATAATCTCATCCAAACTGCGTAGCCAGGCGCTAAAATAACGAGGGGAAATGCACCTTAAAGTTAGCTAAATGACAAATTTCTATAATTTTTGAAAATGTTTTTTGCTAAATGTCCATGAATGTTTGGGCCTGTCCCCAAATTAATATAGTTGGTTCACAGTTGGGTTTTGGCATTTTAACCTGCGTGTCATGAAACGCATCTAGTGTGAAGTTTTTCTGAGGCAAGTTTTCTTCACAATACGACAAACATAGGCTAATTCTGTTCAGGACAACCCAGGGTACGACGCCATGTCATCCTTGTAACTGTACATCAAAACATAGTGATCATAAACGTTGGTACTGTAAATTAAATTAGCTTTATCATACAGAAATGTAAAGTGCATTTTTGGACTCACAGGTGTGTGGTTTTCTTGTAAAGCGGTATTTATTATAATCCTCAACGTCTCATGTTTCTTGATTTACAGCATCTCCCTCACATTCGCAAAAAGTAGCCCAATTAGCAGGAGGGTGGTCCTTACGTGTGGGTCGTTCCATTTTAATTAGATCACTTTATGACCAAACACCTTTTGATATGAATGAAAGGTATACATATTTGCCCATGGTAGAAGTGATCATAAAGTTACTTTTTGGACTTTAATGCCCCCCCCCAAAAAAAATCAGGAGATAGATGTGCTCAAAGTTGCAGACCCCACCATACCATGAGACACGTCTTCATCACTGGAAAAGATTAAAGGTTGAGTTTGATATACATTTGAACCTGGTAACACTATGCTTCAAAGTGGAACATGAAAGGGGTGTGGTTAAAATCAAGGGAGCGAGCCTGTTGCAGTTGTATTAGATGGGAAATCTGTAATAAAACCACATTGAACATATTTTATTTATTAATTTCACCTTTATTTAACCAGGTAATTGGTTGCCAGTTGACTTCTCATTTACGACCTGGCGAAGAGGCATAACATTGGAACAGTGTACAGGACAACACACAATACCACTAAACATAAATAAAAAAAACACACTACATACAGAGGAAAGGTACAAATTCATTAAATACACAACAATGAGAAATATTTACAGTGGGTTAGAGCAGATGAGTCCAAGGCAACACAGCAGACTTCATGAGCAGCAGATACATTGATCAGATAGCAACTCAGTTAATATGTTTTAGAAAGAGTGTGGTGGGATGAACGTGTAAGGTTTGAGGGTCTTCCAGTGATTGATGGCCAAAAGGAAGTGCAGCCCTTTGGGAATGACCAGTGTAATACAGCTACCAGAGGTTGATAATGGTAGCAGAGATGTTAAGGAGTGAGCTGAGGTAGAGGTGGGACTTGCCGATGAGGGACTTGTAAATAAATTAGTGCCAGTGGTCTGGTGTCGTGTATGTAACAAGGGCCCGTTGACAAGAGTATAAAAGGTCACAGTGATGAGTGTTGAAGGGGGCACTGGTAACGAAGCGGATGCACAGCAAATTCTCCAGCGTTAAATGTCCTACTGACAGTGTTAAATGTAAACCAAATCAAAAGTGGTGGGGATGATTGAAAAGTGCTGGGGCAAATGGTAGCTCGCCACACATTTGCTGGCGACCCTACTCTGCTGATCATTGCAACGTGGATAGATGGAAATTTCCACACAATTCTACAAATGAAGAAATATACACTACTGTTCAAAAGTTTGGGGTCACTTAGAAATGTCCTTGTTTTTGAAACAAAAGCAATTTTTTTGTCCATTAAAATAACATCAAATTGACCATGGCTTTTGCTTTGCAACTCTGCCTAGAAAGCCAGCATCCTGGAGTCGCCTCTTCACTGTTGACGTTGAGACTGGTGTTTTGCGGGGTACTATTTAATGAAGCTGCCAGTTAAGGACTTGTGAGTCGTCGGTTTCTCAAACTAGACACTAATGTACTTGTCCTCTTGCTCAGTTGTGCACCGGGACCTCCCACTCCTCTTTCTATTCTGGTTAGAGCCAGTTTGCGCTGTTCTGTGAAGGGAGTAGTACACAGCGTTGTACGAGTCTTCAGTTTCTTGGCAATTTCTTGCATGGAATAGCCTTCATTTCTCAGAACAAGAATAAACTGACGAGTTTCAGAAGAAAGTTATTTGTTTCTGGCTGTTTTGAGCCTGTAATCTAACCCACAAATGCTGATGCTCCAGATACTCAACTAGTCTAAAGAAGGACAGTTTTATTGTTTGTTTAATCAGCACAACAGTTTTCAGCTGTGCTAACATAATTGCAAAAGGGTTTTCTAATGGTCAATTGGCCTTGATAAACTTGGATTAGCTAACACAAAGTGCCACTGGAACACAGGGGTGATGGTTGCTGATAACGGGCCTCTGTACGCCTATGTAGATATTCCATAAAAAATCTGCCGTTTCCTGTTTCATTCGCGTTATATGCCCACTCACCCTCCTTTCGTTTGCACTTTAAGTAACCTTCTGTTTTATGTAACTATACCAAACATAACGTATCATACCAATTTGACTTACCCGGATTTACATGTATTAAGTTACGTCTAGACTATGAGACCAGGCTGGAATAGGTTGTGTGCGTGTGTGTGCACAAACATAGTTTATGCATTAGACATGCGATATGATCACTCACCATCCATAATCTGGAAGAAGGATGCGCCCTCATCTGGAGGCTGTATAAAGTTACAATATAAACAGAAGTAGGCTGGAGTTTGTTCAACAGACTGTCCACAGTTCCAACAGTTCAGCTTGACGGAGGCTGTGCAGAAAGTCATTTTCAGTGAATTGACATGTTTCAGCTTACTTTCATTCAGTGATCTAAAATCTATGCAGTTGTTGTGCCTCGTGCCTTCCCTGCCATTGAAGGTGATAGACTTGTTGCATAGCGTTGAATAAAAATAGGAAGCCTTAGATACGCATTGTCTGTTCGCCAATATTAATTCGGGTGAATGCTGAAGAGCCTGTGATGTGCAAATAATCCGCAAATTATTCAGTGACAGCATTGTTGGCAGCTAAAAACATGGATTAGATCGCTGGATATGACCATCTCAAAACAGTCATAGAGCATTTCTTGAAGAAGCAGATTGTTCTTCTTTTCATACTGTGCGACAAGCGACAAAAAGCGTACTGGTGCCACCTATCGGACGCTGCCGTAGGCGCAGGCTGCAGTTGCTCCGTTAAAGACAACAGATGAACAGAAGACAAACTAGCCTCACATCAAAATGTATTTCTACTAGCCTGTGGGGGAGCCAAACTGAGTAAGTTGTCTAGTAACTACACTCTAGTTAGCTAAAAGGACAGTCAACACATGCCTTCATTATCTGGAGGTGTGTGTGTACTTATGCCGGTCGATGTAACGTTAGCGTGCTGGCTAGGCTAGCTAGCTAACATGCTAACAAATGTCAGCTAGAAAGCTATGTTAGCCAACTAACCATGTTAGCTGTAGCAGCAGTAAACTAATGTGATGCACACTATCCCTGATATGATAAAGTCAAGCACTGCCTAATTACCAGTCAGAGTATAGCTAGCTAGCATTTGAACTTCACAGTCGTCTGCGCACCGTCCATAGACCGGTTTTATCTGGCACGACTTGGCCAGCTAGCATGGTTGTTCGCTAAGCTAGCTTTGCCTAATGTAATGTCAAGACAAAGGCTAGTTATCTATTCACCGTAGAAATTGCATTTGTCTTTAGAATTGTATTAGACTGTAACGTTACTTGTATCACTTTTGTTTCCGATTGTGCAAACTTCTCACATCATCAGACTGCTGTCTCGAATAAACTACTGTTACCTATGTCATGTAACGTTAGTATGTCACCATTCAAGTGACTAAAAACTATTCTTAAGGAATGGGATGTTAGATTGATGTAAGCTGAATCTGTTCGTGTTATACACAAGTATAATTATTGTAAGTCTGTTTGCTAGTGAGTCTGATAGGTATTAACTTACATACAGTTGCTACCACCAGTGCTACAAGACCAGACATGAAAGAGTTGCTTGCTAGTCCTAATTATTCTTCATTTATCTTTTCCTTTTGTTTTCAGATCAGCCACCCACCCATTCCTATGGAGATGAAAGAGACCTGGGCTCATGAGGATTGCTGGGCATACACCGAGTGGGAAATCCCCCAAGCACTGGAGTACAGATAACACTGCACTACCACCACTGTGGTAAGAGCATGAGATGTCTTGATGCCTGCACAGTTCACCATAAATCAGGCTAATCTCCCAGAGATGTCGTCTAGACATAGGCATATTTATTTACTTACTCTGTGTTCTATTCTCTGTACAGTACTCTTATCAGAATGCTTGTGTAGTTTGTATTACACAAGAATACGAAGTTTAGTCATACATTTGGCTACAGTTCCTTTACTGAGCGATGATGAATTGCGGTTCTAATGGCCCCGTAGAAAAAAAATTCTTATCACTCAGCGCTTTTTATCAGCATTCTAATGGGATGTCTGGTCTCATAATAGGGTGATTTGGGCTGAATTGTGGTGAAATGATGTGTGGGAGTAGACTTTTATATGTGACCGACCGCCTTGATTAGGTCTTACACTACCGTTCAAAAGTTTGGGGTCACTTAGAAATGTACTTGTTTTTGAAAGAAAAGCAATTTTTTTGGTCCATTTAAAATAACATCAAATTGATTAGAAATACAGTGTAGACATGGTTAATGTTGTAAATGACTATTCTAGCTAGAAACGGCTGATTTTTTTTATGGAATATCTACATAGGCATACAGAAGCCCATTATCAGTAACCATCACTTCTGTGCTTCAATGGCACGTTGTGTCAATTAGTTAAAAGGCTAATTGATCATTAGAAAAGCCCTTTTGCAATTATGGTGTTTTGCGGGTACTATTTAATGAAGCTGCCAGCTGACTTCTGAGGTATCTGTTTCTCAAACTAGACACTAATGTACTCCATTTGCTCAGTTGTGCACTGTGGCCTCCCACTCCTCTTTCTATTCTGGTTAGAGCCAGTTTGCGCTGTTCTGTGAAGGGAATAGTACACAGCGTTGTACGAGTCTTCAGTTTCTTGGCAATTTCTTGCATGGAATAACCTTCATTTCTCAGAACAAGAATAAACTGACGAGTTTCAGAAGAAAGATATTTGTTTATGGCTGTTTTGAGCCTGTAATCTAACCCACAAATGCTGATGCTCCAGATACTCAACTAGTCTAAAGAAGGCCAGTTTTATTGTTTGTTTAATCAGCACAACAGTTTTCAGCTGTGCTAACATAATTGCAAAAGGGTTTTATGATGATCAATTAGCCTTTTTAAAATGATAAACTTGGATTAGCTAACACAACCCGCCATTGGAACACAGGAGTGATGGTTTCTGTTAATGGGCCTCTGTATGCCTATGTAGATATTCCATTAAAAATCAGCTGTTTCCAGCTACAATAGTCATTTACAACATTAACAATATCTACACTGTATTTCTGATCATTTTCATGTTATTTTAATGGACAAAACTAGCTTTTCCTTCAAAAACAAGGAACTTTCTAATTGGCCTCAAACTTTTGAACATTAGTGTATGCAGCAATATTTGAAATCGTGTTTTTTACATTGGATAAAAGCAGAGACACAAAACTACAAAATGGTGTATCATACACTGCATTTGAGGAACCAGGGGAAAGTAATTCTCCTTTGAAAGTTGATAAACTTGTAACCTCTCACTTTTGAGAAAATGGCCTTTGAATGTTTTGCTACCTACTGGAAAGCTCTTCTTTGTCTACACCCATTCAGCATCGTTCACAGCCTCTTAAGCTTTAGCCCCACCCATCTCTTTAAGGGTTGATCTGAGCTTTCTGTACTAACAGCAGTCAAGCACCCAGGCTAACGTTGGCTAGCTTGCTAGCTACTTCCAGACACAGCTCACTGACTATTACTCGCCCTAGCAGAGCTGGTTAGGCTGTTTCTGTGTTATCCAGAGCGTTGTTGACTGCAACTGTGCTGCTGGCAACAATTTACTACTCTGCATGAATCTCAGGTAGCTAACCAATCAGGTTCAATGTTAGCTAGCTAACATTAGGCTGTAACTACCAAAGCAAATGGCTCTGTGATACGAATAATAAGATCACACATGTTACGTTAGCTAGCTAGCGAGCCAGCCAGCTAACGTTACCTAGCTAGCTAAACAATTAACCATAATCCCAACACATGACATTACTACCCTGCATGAATCTTCAGGTAGCTAACCAACCAGGTTCAATGTTAGCTAGCTAACATAAGTCTATAACTAACAAAGCAAATGGCTCTGAGATACAAATAATAATATCATACACGTAATGTTCACTAGCGAGCCAGCCAGCTAACGTTACAGTACACTTTAACTTGAAATGAAACCACTTTCTGTCAAAATTAGAAACATGTCATATCTGAAAATGTAGCTAGCTAGACTTTCTTACACGTATACATCATGCATGGATGGACGCGTCTCCCTGTCACGGATGCCACCATAGTTTGAAGATGTAATCCGGAGACGGGTGTTTTCTCCATCTCCTTAGCTATACTCTAATTCCACTGATTACAAAACTCAGTCCTCCAGAAAGTGGAAAGCAACACTTATGCAGCTCTACTACACAATAAAAAAAAAAACCCTGCGTTAGACAGTATTACCTACACATACCAGCTCAAATAGACAGAAGCATGCTATATGGCAGACCAATGAGAACTTGTCTCTCGGCATGTCCATCCCACTCATCTCAGTCAATCACGGCTAGTGGGGAAGGTTACTTTCTTTTTCTTTAGCTAAACCAACTAGGCTCATAATTTAACAATTTTATTTGTATTTACAGATGGCATACACGTTTGTTATTAAGGCACATGAAAGTTCACATGTTCCAGAAGGCATTTATGACAAAAAAGGCATTTTGATAAGAAAAAAGAAAAAAGTTTATGTTCAAATGGCTCTCTTGTGAAGTAGTGACCCGTGACATACGCTTAGTTTCCTGAAACAAGTCACATATGGGAGGTCTGACTAGGCTGGGCTAGCCTGTGGTGGGGCCAGGCAGGCCACAGACTTTCATCTTCATAGGAAGTCTGGTCTGTCTGGCTTCCTCACTGAACAGATGAGTGCCAGGTGATGAGGGGCAGGGATGGTACCCTACATTCTCAGGAATTTGTTCTTTAGATATGTTCCAAAAACTTTGCAAATTACAGAGTTGTCAATAAAAAATGCACATGTGAATTCTTCAATCCTACAGCGTTGTATGTACTTTTCTTTATTGGCAATGTTGCAGCAGTGTTTTTGAAACATGTTCTAAAAAACTAAATAACATGTTCCTGAAAATGCAGCCTACCCCAATGACCATCCCGAGAGGAGAAGGGGTAGAGCCAGTGTTCCTACCAGCAGAGATACAGCCAAGGGTAGGAGACACAGGGTACAGTGTTAGGCCTACTGTGAGACAGGGGCTGGAGACAGCCAGCGCTGCCTCCTCCTCTAAGGTAAACAGGATCTCCTCCTGAAGGTCGCTGGGGCGCTCCTCAAGGCCACTGGAGACAATACCCTGGGTATTATTATCGGAAACAACTAAGAATAGAGAGCAAGGTGGTTATCATGCTTTTGGTTTGTGTTTGGACCAGACGAGCCAAAACGGAAGATTACTCTATAGAAGTGTCACGGTTGTGAAGATAATGCTCTGTCAGTGAGTGGCACGCTAGTTGCAAGGAAGGTGGGGGGGGGGGCACATGATAAAATGTCTGATGTTTTTCAGCCTGTCTGTTATGGAACTTTTCAAGATTGAGTTGTAGGCCCAGCCCTAAATAGAGAAGGCATGTTTTGTAAGCTTTTCACAAATGGAGACTTAAATGTTCTACTGTATTTTATTTCAGATTTTGTGAGTCTTATTTCTTTTAAAATATGGAATACTGGATAGACTAGCTAGACTACAAAATAAATGTACTCCTACATGTTATTCGATCATTTCAACCAAACTGCTCGCACGCTTCAACAGGCGTCTCCATAGCCAGGCGCTAAAATAGAACTTGGTTCTATTTGAGATGCTTGACGTGCTGCATGTCCCGCCTCTCCCATCTCCTCATTGGTTTTCACGAGCGTACTAACCCACCAGGGTGATTGAAATATGAACAAGGAGAGACTAATCAAAGAATACAAACTAAAAACTAACTAGGTTTCCCCTTTTTATCTGTGGATTAATTGTCGGAGTAGAGAACACACGATTTTGTGACTCGAATAGGGTCAGAATTCTACAAAGATCCAGCGGGGGGAAAAAAGGACCATATGCCTTTCATCTAAAATAGCAACCCAATGTTTATCTCCCAGGACAAATTAGCTAGTAACAGCAAGATAGCTAAATGTCCATGAATATTGTATGTGTTTCGACCTCTCCCCAAATGTAATATAGTTGGTTCACAGTTTGTTTTGGTATTTTAACCTCCGTGTCATGAATGCGTCTGGTGGAGATGGACGAAATCAACGTGCGCACGAGGGGCCAGTTTGGACAAGGGTGTTTTTCTTTCTCCATAATTGAAGTGATTTACAAGGTGGACCACACACTTAAATTACTAATCTAACCTCTAAATTAGATTACTGCTAAACTGACTTTGGTCTTCTGAGACGTAGTGTGTGTGTGTGTGTGTGTGTTTGCCAGGGTAATAAAAATGCTGTCCAATACCTGCCTTTGGGAGCTAGATTAATTGGACCTGTTTAACAATGGTGAAATCAATAGCAAAGCAAACCCCAGGTGTCAGAACATGCAGTCTTTTTTTTTTTTTTTTCATTGCCAATCCTTTCAAATGAACCATTTGGTATTTTCTGATGGATGACCTATCATGGTGCCATTGATTTATGTTGCTGCCAGTACAGGCTATGTAGTACACATCACATTCATTCAACATAGAATGCTTATCTTTTTATTATTTTTCTTCTTATAATGCCAGAGGCAAGCTATGGTAGACTTCATTGATTTGAGTGTTAAATGGCTAAAATAATGTAGCCTGTTAATAATTGCAGAAGCTAATCTATATGTTCCAAATGCCTTTTTTTTATTATTGCATAATAGGGGCCATATTTTAGATAGGTACTTTATTGATCCCCCGGGGGGGAAATTTCATTGTCAAGCAGCTACAACAAAACACAGGGCAGGTGCAAAATGCCACAACGAAAGTACACAAAAGACCGATACACGGTACATGATACATAGAGCGGCAGAATGAAAAAGTATAGAAATACAAGATATCTGGAGTGCAAAAAAATAAAAGCTATAAAAAAAGACATTGCATAGTATGGGTGGTTGGCTGAATATGTACACTATACATTGGTGGATGTTGGATGGTTACCTATACTATACAGGTCGATGGCAGAGAAATACTTCAGTAGCTAAAAATGTGTATGATATGAGCGAGGGTAATAATAGTTTACTTAATAGACAGACTGGCTAAATGAACAGGTAAGTGAAAATTTTGCATGGTTAAATTAGCTGTACAGGTAAGTACACAGTTATATTTACAGATAAGTGAATACTTGCATGGTTCCACAAACTGTACAGGTAAATGAACAGTTTGTGGAACTGTTTGTGGACCAGAGTTACTCACGGATGGATGCATAATTGTTCAACTAGGTCCTAGCACCCCAACAGTTCCAGATCTATGTTGCCGACGGCACGGCACCCCGGTGAGGCATTATATAGTCTAATAGCCGCCGGCAGGAAGGACCTCCTGTAGCGCTCTCTGACACACCGTGTTGGGATCAGTCTGTGACTGAAAGTGCTCCTCTGCGTCATAACCATAGCGTGCAGAGGGTGGGTGACGTTGTCCATGATAGCCAGCAGTTTGGCCAGGATCCGTCTCTCCGCCACCTCCTCTAGAGTGTCAAGGCTCATCCCCAGGACAGAGCTAGCCTTCCTGATCAGCTTATTTACCCGAGAAGCATCACCAGCTTTGATGTTTGCTCCCCAGCACACCACTGCAAAAAAGATGGCACTGGCCACCACAGACTGGTAGAAGGTATGCAGTAGTTTACTGCACACGTTGAAGGACCTGAGCCTCCTCAGAAAGTAGAGTCGGCTCTGGCCCTTTTTGTACAGGGCCCCGGTGTTACCAGCCCATTCCAGCCTGTTGTCCATATGGACTCCCAGGAACTTGTATGACCCAACCATTTCCACATCCATCCCCTGTATAGGGACTGCAGTCAGTTGTGCCTTGGTTCTCCTGAAGTCCACCACCATCTCCTTTGTTTTGCTGATGTTGAGCTGAAGGTGGTTCTGCTCACACCACAACACAAAGTCACTGATTGTGCTCCTGTACTCCTCCTCCTGCCCACCCCTGATGCACCCTACAATAGCAGAGTTTTGTTATTGTATTGCAAATTGGAGTTGGAGCCCACAATTATAATGGCAAGTATTTCAGAAAGTTTCTTGCTATTCTGTAGTTTGATCATAAGAGAACTTTTAACTTGAACAGATCATGAAGCTGGCTGTGTTTTCAAAATTCATACTTGTGTTTTATCTATTGCGAGTATGGATTTTTAAAGTGCGATTCCAAACTTAAGTACGCGAAAAGGCAAGTATGTCCTAAGTTTACCGGAAGTTCCATAAGCTTACTTGGGAGGTCTTGAAAACAAAGCACGCATGGGAGCATACCTTTTCGTTCCCTTCACCGGGGAGGCTATCCCATAGCACCTTGCGATGCTGAGAAACGTTTAGATCAATGGCGGACTAAAGTCCCTCTTTGGAGATCAATTTCCAGAGGATTAACTTTTGTAAAATGTAAGTATTACATTTTTATTATATCGGTGACAACTTGATCAAGCCTATGAATATGCAAAACTGTTTACAAAACCATTGCCCTTAGGAAACGTAAATGTGTTTCTCAGCAAGTTGTACCAGGGATGTGATCATGAGTCCAAAATTAACAAAAATGTATATTGGACAAATTCAGATAGGTTCCGCAATGTTTTGTTACGTTAGCTTCAGTTTAAGAAATGTTTTGTAACCGACTCGGCAGAATGAATACACCCCAGCACGAAATTTGAGCAGTGAGGTTAATTTCTCCACCCTTATGTTTCTGCTCAGTTTGAAGCACATCCCACCCTAACACCCAGACACATGTAAAGAACCTGGAAACCTGCCGTCCACCAGGAAAATCTATCCCAGGAGTTTAGTCATTAGATCAAAGTAGATTCACACATTGTTCTATTTCATGTAACTTCTGAAGCTCATTCTAAAATACAGTGAGTTCTGTAGCAGGGGTAATTAACTGCACGTTTTTATTCCTGCCCTACACAAACACCTTGTTCAACTATTCATGGTCTACAATTTAGACCATCATTATTTGAATGAGGTGTTGGTGAAGGACTTGAACAAAGACATGTAAACTCCTGTCCTGTGTAAAAAAAAAAAAGTGCCCTCATGTACTGAACAAGCTTTTAAATGTTGGAGATTCATTTCCTTGATATCCCTCACTTGGGGATTACTTCTTTTGTACAATGGATTGTGTTCTAAGGATTCATGCACCGCTACGGGAAAAACTAATAAAAGTAATCATATGTATTACAAATGACAGGTGTTGATGTCTCGCCACGGTTCTGGTTTTGAGGCTTGGGCATCTGGGGGCTGCAGTTAATCTGTCAAATTCCCTGCAGGGAGAGAGAAAGGCATTCATGATATTACAATGGTGTAATTATTTAATGTAATTCCTGTTTGATATGCATGCATATAATTAAATTGGACATGTTCTCCTTTATAATGTTTGTTGTGTATCCAATGCATTTACACGTAGCTTACATTAGGATGAAGTAGCCTAGGCCTTCTCATTTATTTATATTGCATCATATCGCCAATCAATATTAGTTATCAATGCATAAGGTTAATATAAAACCAAGCTATCTTGAACATCATATGCATGGGTGTTAGCACTGTAAGCCTGCTCATTAGAGACAAAATACCAGCAACACTAATGCAATGTTAGATTCACAGTGAAACACCAATATTCTGGCTATTTATCGTTCTTAAACCGTAAACAAAATAGCTTATTTGGCTATTTTCCACAACGATGTAGCAGCAGACCAAGCAATGTGCGAGAGGAGGACCCCACATAAAATAATTATTCTGGTCAGTGCCAGCTTAATTCACTAACAAGTACTGAGGAGAATGATTCTGTTTAAACAAATGTAGTTAGCTGGCTGTTTGATGATGCAGTTTCCTGTTTAGGTTAGTCACATCGAAATACGTTTAACATTTAACTGATTTTAAGCACTGTGCGTTCTCCATACTAGACAGTATTGTCTCTCAGGTGTTCTTGGAAGTTCACCCTTTTGAAGTGCACATTTTGAAACACGGCCATACTGTATGTCATACTACTCTCCTCTTCCCAGGTAAACCATGATCCCCATCACTGAGCTGCGTTACTTTGTAGACTGTCAGCCTGCCTACCGCATCCTGAAGCCATGGTGGGACGTCTTCACCGACTACATCTCCATAGTCATGCTCATGATTGCTGTGTTCGGGGGCACGCTGCAGGTCAGTGAGCAGACATTCACTTTTTTTCTATGTACTTGGTCTTCTTTTTGTCCAGCTCCTGTTAAATTTAAAATGTAAATGCTTACTTTACTATATTCGATGGATCTAAAATGCTCTCGTTTCAATCTGCAGGTCACCCAGGACAAGATGATCTGCCTGCCCTGCAAGTGGGTGGTCAACCAGACCTGCAGGAGGTATTTCAATGCCACCCTGTCGGCCCAACTGATGTTGGAGCCCAAAGGGATCCAATACAACCTGGATCGCCACCAGTACAACTATGTAGACGCTGTCTGCTACGAGAACCGCCTGCACTGGTTCGCCAAGTACTTCCCCTACCTGGTGCTACTGCACACACTCATCTTCCTGGCTTGCAGTAACTTCTGGTTCAAGTTCCCACGGACTAGCTCCAAACTGGAGCACTTTGTGTCGATTCTCCTGAAGTGTTTTGACTCTCCCTGGACCACCAGGGCTCTTTCTGAGACGGTGGTGGAGGAGAGTGACCCCAAGCCGATGAAAATGAACGGCTCAATGGATAAGAAGGCGTCGTGTGTCAGCGAGGATGTAGAGGCTAGCGTCCCCATGCTTCAGAGGACAAAGTCTCGCATGGAGCAGGGGATTGTGGGTCGTACTGAGACGGGCGTTCTGGATAAGAAAGAAGGTGAACAGGCTAAAGCTCTGTTCGAAAAGGTGAAGAAGTTCCGCATACACGTGGAAGAGGGAGACATTGTGTACAGGCTCTACATCCGACAGACTATTATCAAAGTCATCAAGTTCATTTTTATTATCTGCTATACAGGGTATTATGTGCACAATATTCAGTTCAGCGTGGACTGTACTGTGGATATAGAGAGCCTCACGGGGTACAGAATGTATCGTTGTGCTCACCCTCTGGCCACGCTGTTTAAGATCCTAGCCTGCGTCTACATCAGCTTAGTGGGTGTTTACGGCTTAATTTGCATGTATACCCTGTGTTGGATACTGCGGCGCTCGCTGGAGAAATACTCCTTTGAGTCAATACGAGAGGAGAGCAGTTACAGCGACATACCGGACGTGAAGAACGACTTTGCTTTTATGCTGCACATGATCGACCAGTACGACCCTCTGTACTCCAAGCGCTTTGCCGTCTTCCTGTCCGAAGTGAGCGAGAACAAGCTGCGGCAGCTCAACCTGAACAACGAGTGGACTCTGGACAAACTGAGGCAGAGGATCACCAAGAACTCCCAGGAAAAGCTGGAGCTGCACCTGTTCATGCTGAGTGGCATCCCAGACACAGTCTTTGATCTGATAGAGCTGGAGGTAGTTTGTGTAGAATTACCTGTGTTCCTTGTTGTCTGTGACTGTTTTTTAATGCCCACACGGTAGCAACTTTGTGATTTGTTGTACAATTTTAAGAAAAACACTCGTACATCTTAGTTGGCTTGCTGCAGGTGTGTGGGAGTAATTAGATGTATTATTATTTTAGGTGCTGAAGCTGGAGCTCATCCCAGACATCACCATCCCTCCCATCATCGCCCAGCTGGTAAACCTGAAGGAGATGTGGCTGTACCACACCCCAGCTAAGATCGAGGCTCCGGCCCTGGCCTTCCTCAGGGAGAACCTCAAGTCCCTCCACATCAAGTTCACGGACATCAAGGAGATCCCTCTGTGGATCTATAGTTTGAAGAACCTGAGCGAGCTGCACCTGACGGGGAACCTGAGCGCAGAGAACAACCGATATATTGTTATTGATGGGCTACGGGAGCTGAAGAGGCTAAAGGTAAAATTCACTTTACCGCACACTCGTCGATAGTCCTTATCTGTTAGGCCTTCTTTTGCACCTACTATTGTTATTTTAACTGCCTTGTATTTTTTTCACCCTACGTAGAGCTTTGAGTCTTCTCTAATGCTATAAAAATGCCAAATAAATTAAATGCGTTCATTATTAAGGTCCTCCGGCTGAAGAGCAACTTGACAAAGCTACCTCAGGTGGTGACGGACGTGGGGGTGCACCTCCAGAAGCTGTCGGTTAACAACGAGGGCACCAAGCTGATGGTTCTCAACAGCCTGAAGAAGATGGTGAACCTGACTGAACTGGAGCTGATACGCTGTGATCTGGAACGCATCCCACACTCCATCTTCAGCCTGCACAACTTACAGGAGATCGACCTCAAGGTAAGTTTTGTCAGAACTGTATAAAGTGTACTTTTATATGTTCTCACAAATGTTATGTGATTTTCTTGTTTTTATTCATCTCACTGATTGTATTATGTAAAGGGACACATATTAAGTCTAGTCAAGAACTAAGCTTCATCTGTGTCTGGAAAACTGGCCCTGGGTGTTTTGAAAAAGTAAAATGTATTATTACTGTCGTCATTGAAGGACAACAACCTGAAGACCATCGAGGAGATCATCAGCTTCCAGCACCTGCACCGTCTGGTCTGCCTTAAACTCTGGTACAACCAGATTGCCTACATTCCAATCCAGATCGGCACCCTCAACAACATGGAGAGGCTCTATCTGAACAGGAATAAGATCGATAATATTCCCAGTCAGCTTTTCTACTGTCGTAAACTACGCTTCCTGGACCTGAGCCACAACAACCTTACATACATCCCAGCAGACGTGGGGTACCTGCAGAACCTCCAGTACCTGGCAGTCACAGCCAACAGAGTGAGTGCTTTCATTTTCAGATTTGGTTTGCTGTACTAAACATTTCTGAGGGTTTTAAATGCAATTTATTCTGGATAAATGATTTATGATGATTGTGTTGTCTGTACTGTACTTACCTTTATTTAACTAGGCAATGACGGCCTACCTACAGGGTCAGCCCCGGGAGCAAATTAGGGTTAAGTGTCTTGCTAAAGGACCTTGTCGGCTCGGGTATTTGGGCCAGTCACCGAAAGGTCGCTGGTTCAACGCTCTAACCGCTAGGCTACCTGCCACCCTAATTAATTTATTTGATTGGGTTTTCTTAGTCTGTTATGACTAGGTTTAACACCTGATGTTTTGCCATGATAATTCCAGTTTTACACATTGCAGTGTTTGTGTCACATATCCACCTGACTCTATCCAACTTCTCCCTTTTTCTACCTCATTTAGATCGAGACCCTGCCCAACGAGCTGTTCCAGTGTAAGAAGCTTCGTACTCTGAACCTGGGGAACAACTGCCTGATGTCTCTGCCATCGCGCTTCGGGGAGCTGACGGGACTGACCCAGCTGGAGCTGAGGGGGAACAGGCTGGAGTGTCTGCCTGTAGAGCTGGGGGAGTGCAGGCAGCTGAAGAGGACGGGCCTGGTGGTGGAGGAGGACCTCTTCAACACCCTGCCCACCGAGGTGAAGGAGCAGCTGTGGAAGGTGGACAAGGAGACGGCCTGAACAGATAAGGGTTGGAGATGGATGTTAACTCAGTTGAAACAGACACATGCAGGACCCCTGGAGGACCAGAGAGGACTACACAGACCCAGACAGCTCGCTAACCAAGCAGGCCCTGCTCACTTAGACTGTACTCTACTGCAGGGCTGCTTTTCAAGGGAAACTATGCTAATGTCCCACCGCCATGCTACTTTTTGAAATGCAGTTTTTGTTAAGTTTTACAAGATGTGTGTGCATTGAATGAGATGTCATTTTGCCAGTGTTGCAAATGAAGTTGCAAAATGCAATATTCCTGTAAGAGAAAGGACTTCAATAGTTAGCCAGCAGATGCGTTTTCTGGTGGGCCGTGCTATTGTCATTGAAAGGGTATATTATCCTGTTTATATCGTATCGTAACCCACTTATATAACAATACAATAGACCACCCTTGATCTCTAGGGTGATAAGGGACGGTTAGAGATTTACGGAGTGGCTACATGGAGAAAAATGGGAGAGGGCCTCAGGTCCATGCTTTTTAGATTTCAGTCACGGGGAGGTTTATTTTTTATTTTTTTTATCCTGTAATTTCTAATCGATTAAATGATATTTTCTCTGTTTTAGAATTAGTTACTTATTATACAGTATAACAATGGTTCCCCAATGCCACCCCGCAGCCCTTATTCTCCTCTGGGCACGCAATTTCAAGTGACCTATAGTATTTTTTTTGGTGTGGTCTCAATCAAATGATCCATAGCTTATAGGCCGAGGCTATACGAAGTGCATGCTTGGAGAAGCACAGGGCAAAGTTATATTTGTAAGAAAATTAACTTCCTGAGTGTTTAGTGCTCCTCTGATGGTGTTAATAAAACTAGGCTACACTGCATTACACACTTCAATGGGTATTCGAATCAAGACTGCCCTGCTCTTGCTAATCAAAACCTTTTTGTGCTGACTAACCAATGGCCGTGCTGTGTAAGTTGGCAGTTCAGGAGGCGAGTCAAAGGCTTCTTCTGAAAATGATTTCTGGTGCACGCAGACTACTGCTGTCCCGTTCAGTTTGAGAGGGAGAGCTTGAAGATTAGGAGGTCCGGAGGTCAACTTTGATAGCTTGCTACTGCTTTCATTTTATTTAAAACTATTTTTCGTTGCCCCTGATGACGCTATTATCTGCGTTATTGACCTCGCAATAAGCCAGATTCGAGGTGCTGATCAGTTTCGTGGCCGCGGCACAATCAATCAGAGATGGACAGTGCATGGTGCTGAAAGTAGGCCTAATTCAGGCTAATTTGAGTAGGCCTTATTCATTTCAACAGTCTTCATTTTAATTTGGTGGACAAGGAGACGGCCTGAACAGATAAGGGTTGGAGATGGATGTTAACTCAGTTGAAACAGACACATGCAGGACCCCTGGAGGACCAGAGAGGACTACACAGACCCAGACAGCTCGCTAACCAAGCAGGCCCTGCTCACTTTGACTGTACTCTACTGCAGGGCTGCTTTTCAAGGGAAACTATGCTAATGTCCCACCGCCATGCTACTTTTTGAAATGCAGTTTTTGTTAAGTTTTAAAAGATGTGTGTGCATTGAATGAGATGTCATTTTGCCAGTGTTGCAAATGAAGTTGCAAAATGCAATATTCCTGTAAGAGAAAGGACTTCAATAGTTAGCCAGCAGATGCGTTTTCTGGTGGGCCGTGCTATTGTCATTGAAAGGGTATATTATCCTGTTTATATCGTATCGTAATCCACTTATATAACAATACAATAGACCACCCTTGATCTCTAGGGTGATAAGGGACGGTTAGAGATTTACGGAGTGGCGACAAAAATGGGAGAGGGCCTCAGGTCCATGCTTTTTAGATTTCAGTCACCTATATATATATATAAAGCAATCTATAATGACACTTTAGTCCGTGATGCTTTATACTATAAACAAGCTGTAAAATACACAGGAAAAATACACAGGTGACTGATGCATATGGGGATATATTTGGTTTGTCTCTGACATTGAGGCTGAGCTACAACCTGATATAGCCGAGGAGACAAACTTTGCTTGTGGAATAATCTAATATGTGTGATTCTGTCGCTATCCATTGAGCTATTCACATTCTGTAAAATATGTTTAAACTCAAAACAGCTTTTAGGAAAGTATGCAAGTTCAGTATGCAAGGTCTCTGACACAGCAAAACACCACGTGCATAAGAGGAGCCTGCTTGTCGTCAGAAATGGGGAGTATAACACAGCTGCAATGAACGTTATGGATGAAGACGAGACTAACGAAATATGCACATGTCTAAAGTATAACAAATACATCATAGGAATGATTGCTGACTATCGCTAATGTAAACCTGGCATTGCTTGTCACTCACTAACTGCTATAGTGTGCAATACTACCTTTGCTCTTGTGGCAGTGAATTGGACATTTTCACATTTCAGTAAATAGGAGGAGAGATGTGAACACGAAGTCAAGATGCACTAGATGGATGAAATCATCTACAGTAAGAGGATAGCATTGAGTTACACAGTCGGACAAATACACAAATAACACTGTAGGCTATTTATGTTATTGGAGGTTATTATGAAATGCAAATGTCCTCAGCAATGCTGGCGTAGACAATCAAAAGAAATGTCATGGTGTCTTTTCAGAGACCTTATACATGTTTTAATGGAATGATGTACATATTAATGAGCATTATTAAAGTGAGACAAGACTATAACAGTAAGGTCCAGATGAAGCCAAGTCCAGGACTAAAATGATGCAGTCTCAATTGAAATTCTCATTTGAAAGAGGTTTCTATTCCAGGACGAGGCTGAAAACCGTCCCCTTATGTCCTGTGCAATGCCGTTTGAAAACTGCATTCGGTGCGCGGGGTGTTTGTGAATCAATGTGTCATCCCATAGAAACCCATGTCAATATATATATTATTTTGTTTTGTTTGTATCTACTCTCTAACCTATCTCACTAAATCAATCTTATTGAAGCCACTATTATTTTTTGTGTATTTTCAATTGCTTGAAAACAATTCAGAGGACGCCTACATTAAATTAATTTGATTATGTATTCTGTGTTGGATAGTGTAATCGAGTGGTAAATGCAATGCAAGCAATAATTTATTATATTCATTTGAAAAATTGTCGCATTTAGACATTCAATTTTTCTTCAGTGTTGACAGCTATTAGTACAGTACACCAAAACCTTCTCAGGAAATTGCCATTCAATTTTATCCTTACATTTATTTTGTTGCCATTACTTTTTTATTCCGCTCAGTATTTTTATGTTAATTTAAACCGATGTTAAACTACACATTTTTATATTTCTACTTTTTGAAACATTTTTTTAAAATAGTTTTTATTAGCATTTAATATAATAAGAATTGCCGGTTCGAAATTATGTCGAACTTTTAAATAAAAATCAATCTGAAAATCATACATCACACGTGGCAATTCATTTCCATGTCTTTTGTTTGTTCAATCGTTATTGTTTCAGAATTTAACTTTGTTAAAGGTTTATTTTGTTTCTCACTTGAATTAATTATGAGTATGGAAGAAGTGTATGTTTCATTTCGTTCTCTTTGTAATCTGAATTGTCATCCTCCCCAACATGTCATTTTGACACTATTGCTTTTAAATCACATAACTTTATTGAAGACTGACTACCCCAGACAGTGACTAGCAGTCAGTAGTGTAGCAGCAGTATTACATGTATTATAAATAAATAATACAGCACTTTAGGAAAGTAACTTGGCTATTTTGTTTAAATTACATGAATGTTGTGAACTGTGTGTAATCCTAATTATGCCCTGAAGCATTGTCACCATTCTCGTCCTTTGCTCCTTAACTCCTGTTGTGAAATTATATTATAATAAATGTAATTATGCACATATACTGGTCTCATTTTACCATTTGTTTCCTGAATCAATTTGTTTTGATAAATTAAGTGAGCACTTTACGCTGCCTAACCATGACAAACACAAAAGTCAAGAGGCTTAATATGGTTATGAAATTACTTTTTTGAAGAAGAGATTTCAGATTTTCTAGTAGACATTTGAACATTTTGTACTTTGTGTACAAAGAGAACCAAAGGTCTTGGCACATTTTAAGGAACTTGACAAAAACATTATTTTCATGGTGTTTCATTACTTTAACAAAATATTTCCTTTTATCTTCATTACATTTTTAGTAATGTTCTTGGAATATTGGAAAAGTGGTTTGACATGTTTTCATATAGTTTGAGAGCATTGAGAAACAACGTTCTTCTGTGGGAATTTCAGTACTTCAGCATAACCGTACGCTCCCACAACTTCCAAGGAACCAAATATGCTAGCTGGGTAAAGCTTAAAGGTAGAACTTATCTGTGAATTAGTTTGAGTTGCAGCAGTAGTAAGGTATTGATTAAAACTGTTTATTTTGAAGATGTTTAGTAAATGCAGCAATGGTTCTCAGCGATATTTAGATTTTTGATCACCTGTAAAAAGAAGAGATAACATGACAGTTTGTGGTCTCGCGCCTATTCAGACACTCTGGTAGGATTGCCAAATGTTTGGCCGCTGACAGTACTTGGCACCTCTGAACAGTGTTGGCAGTCAATCTCTTTGGTGTTCACACAGCAAAGACCCAATTTGACCTTTATTTAATTAGGCAAGTCAGTTAAGAACAAATGATAAGCCCTATGGGACTACCGATCACTGCTGGTGTTACAGTCCGGGATTGAACCAGGGTCTGCAGTGACACCTCTAGCACTGAGATGCAGTGCCTTAGACTGCGGCGCCACTCAGGAGCCCAATGATGTATACATACCACTCGGGAGCCCATTGATGTATATAAACCCTTGATTGCTGAAACTATGTATTGGCCATTGGGAGGCTTTGAAGACACCGGTCGGCCATATTGGTACTACCCAGTAGGAGCAGTCATCCATAGGAATCAAGGGTTTGAACCGGTTCAGGGAACAGAACTGAAAATGGGAAAACAACTAAATTATTTGAGGAACAGAACCCACACCGAAAACGAAAGTGATCTATACTGTTCTGGAACAGAACCGTTATTTTAAAAGCATGGGAACCTGTTAATAATGTTATTTTACATTCCAGAATTGTTTTCCAGTCCCACAAAAATGGCAACAAAGGACCTATGCAGAGCCCTCACTCTGTCGCTGAAACTTATTCCAGCATCTGCCTGCCAGCTAGAAATCTTTGCCTGTGGGTGTGCATGTGTGTAGGCTAACTTCCCCTCCCCTCTAAAGTATAGGTTACTGTAGCCTACTAGAGAGAGATGTTTAATTAGAGAAGAAAGGATTAACTTTTTCAATGCTAGTTAAGGATACTATAGTTATCAACTTTCACATTGGATTTATTAACTACAAAAAGGTAAGACGTGTTTTTAATTCTAGTGCTGTTCTGCACACACAAGCTTTCTTAACTTATTTAAGCCCTTAGCTCTTCTAAGGAGCATAGGCCATTGACGAATGTCCTCCATCTCACGCGGTTGGGGGCAAGTTTTTCGAGGTCTCCCCAGTTGTGTCCGCTCCCAGACATCTCTGCCTGGACGTCCCTTCAAGCTTGTTTGCTATCTTGCTAATGTTTGCTCTGGTCCAACGTTAAACCAACTCGGAGGTTGAAATATTCTGCAATCTAGAAAGGTTTTTGCTACCGGGTCAGTACCAATGATTTATATATACACTAGGTCTCTGATAGGGGGTGTTGTGTTGAAGCCTTGGTGCCTCCATCTTGGCACTCTCTCACCATTGTAAAAAATATTTTGGAAGCTATGCACCTGCTGATTTGGCCTTGTTTTTTTTAGCTTGCTCCTCAAGAAATGCTGGTGGCCATGACAGAAGCCAAACATGAGTGGGCTTGGGGTGTGGTTTTTGATGTGGGTGTGCCACCGCCAAGACACACCCATCAGTCAGAACTTTCCCAGCAGCTGTTTCCCCCCACTCAATCACAACAAACAAACCTCCTGCAGGTTGAGTTCAATAACATGTATGGTGACATGCCGGAGGAAGCTTTTTGTTATTTATTTATTCAGGGAAAACCCATTGAGACCAGTGTCAGATCAAATGTGTATTTTATTGGTCACATACACATGTTTAGCAGATGTTAATGCGGGTGTAGTGAAATGCTTGTGTTGTCTCATTCACAAGGGTGCCCTGGTCACAGCACAATCAAACACAATATGAAACAAAACAGCAATTTCATTTGTGGTGGCAGGTAGCCTAGTGGTTAGAGTGTTTCTGGATCAAATCCCTGACCTGACAAGGTAGAAATCTGTTGTTCTCCCCCTGAACAAGGCAGTTAACCCACTGTTCTCCAGTAGGCTGTCATTGTAAACAAGAATTTGTTCTTAACTGACTTGCCTGGTTAAATAAAAAATGACAGCAAATTACCTTTGAATAATTTATTTATAAAGCCCTTTTTACATTAGCACAAAGGGCTTATAGTGAAACCCCTAAAACCCCAAACAGCAAGCAATGCAGAAGCACAGAGTAATATGAGAAGAATGCAATTGCTGAATTTATGTAGATATTCTAAACTAAGTGTTTTGAAAACTTTTAAATGTAGTAACAGGTCCATGTATAATAAACAACCCTTTGCATAATACCATAGAAGCAGCGTTCTGCTAATATAACAATGTTTACCTTTCATCTTTCCTTGTCATTCCCAGCCAATACAGATACTGTGCCTATCAGCATTTTGTCTGCTGGTAATCTGGCTACCTTTGCAAACATATAAGAGTGGTCATACCTTCCTGTGTGGTGTCCAGTATACAACAGGAGTTTCCTGATCCTGGAATTATATTGACTCCCCATATTGACTGATATCGTTCAATTGAAAAATAAAAAAGACAATACAAGTAAAGGTTGTGTCTTGTAAAATGTTAATGCCGAGTGCCAGGTCTCTCTCCAGTCAGAGACATCGGTATCAAGCCCATCACATCATCTTGCAAGTGATTGATATATTATTTTGTGTTTTACATTGTGTACCAAATAAAGTGTTTGCGTGTTTTCATTTTTACATGATATACTTGACTCACCTTCGTTTGTGAAATTCATAAAGAAAACTACATTTTGACATTTCTGGTCTCATTTTGATGACGTCAGAATATTGCGTAATAACGTGGGACGGAGTTGCTGAGCGCTGCCACGATTGAACTTGACCGATTTCACAGATTTAAACCGGATTGTAGTCATTTAAAAGCAGTTATGGCTTCAGAGGAAGGATTTAAGGTGAGTCCGATATATTTGTGTATTCTCATGTTAGAGTAGATTAGCTGCCTGTCGTCATATCTGTCTGCTAAAATCTGTTGTAAACTCGCAGCAAGCAGTAGATCCAGATGGTAGCTTCACTGGACGTTAATGTTTTTTGTTTACATACATTTTTATCTCTTTAGGTATCATCTTTGAAAGGCAAAGTGACTCTGATCACAGGTGCCAGCTCGGGCATCGGGGCAGGGACAAGCATCATGTTCGCTAAACTTGGTGCCTTGCTCGCATTGAACGGGCGCGACGTGGAAAACCTCACCCAAATAGCCAGACAATGCACGGACCTGGGTGCTGCCGAGGTACAGTCCAGTGTGCGATTCATGTCATTGTCATGCTGATACAATGTAACAGATCGTTTTACGCTGACATGGTGTAGTACTTGTTACAAAGTAGCTAGCTATAACATTCAGTCCTGCTGCGCAGGTGGGTGGGTTGTCACTATAATGGCATGGCCTACATTAAAATGTGCAAAATCCGCCCACTAGTGCCCGTGGCGAGCTATATCGAACGCTTCTAATTGCATGACCTGTATTATTATGCAGTGGTTTAAAGTACTTCAGTAAAAATACTTTACAGTGCTACTTAAGTAGTTTTTTGGGGTATCTGTACTTTACTTTACTATTTATATTTGTGCCTACTTTTACTTCACTACATTCCTGAAGAAAATAAAGTACTTTTTACTCCATACATTTTCCCCGACACCCAAAAGTACTCGTTACATTTTTACAGGAAAATGGTCAAATTCACACACTTATCAAGAGAACATCCCTGGTCATCCCTACTGCGTCTGATCTGCCGGACTCACTAAACACAAATGCTTTGTTTGTAAAAATAAAAATATAACATTGTGCCATCTGGTTTGCTTAATATAAGGCATTTTAAATGGTTTATACTTTTACTTTTGATACTTAATTACATTTTAGAAATTATATTTACTTTTGATACTTAAGTATATAAAACAAAAATACTTTAAAACTTTTACTCAAGTAGTATTTTACTGGGTGACTTTTACTTGAGTCATTTTCTATTAAGGTATCTTTACTTTTACTCAAGTATGATAATCAAGTACTTGTTCCATCACTGGTATTATGACACCACCACTGTAACAAAAGTGATGAATGAGTAACATGCTCCGTCCATTGCTGCCCGCCAGCCCTTGCTTGTACCAGGGGACCTTACTAACGAGGACACCGTAAAGAAGACAGTAGAACTGACCATCGCCCACTTTGGCCGGCTGGATGTGCTGATCAACAGCGCTGGCATCCTAGCCATGGGCAGCATTGAGACAGGTGACCTGGCTCAGTATGACAAGGTCATGAACGTCAACGTCAGGTAGGATTAGCAGACATATAATGCCCTGAAGAATAGACTTCATGATAGACTGAAGATTATATGTAATGGTGGGCCTTGAATGACATGTCTAGGGCACCACAAACTACAAAGCTTTCTTTGGATGAAGCCTTAAATCCACGTTCTGTATTTATTAATTGTAGTGCATTGTTATGTAAAATCATGTACTAGAAGATCATGTCAGTATTTTTCAGACCCTAACATCTCTACTTGGACTGTTTCCCCCCTGTTTTCTTTCTGAACGTTTGTCATTCCAAAGATCAGTGTACCATCTGACTCAGCTGTGTGTGCCCCACCTCATCAAGACTAAGGGTTCTATTGTCAATGTGTCCAGCGTCAACGGGCAAAGATCGGTAAGTATTACCAGACCGTCGGGTGTGTGTTTCTTTATCATTCTGTTGTAGCGGAGGTGAGTCGGACTCATGCTCTCTTGATGAGGTAGTCCTGCCTTTGACAAAAAAATTAAGAATCAGTGTCACCTTCTGCCCAAGGTGGAAATGTACTCTTAGCCTAATGGTTAAGACGTTGGTTTCCCAAGCAGGAGACTGAGCTTCAGATCCCACCTGTGACACTCTATTCCAGTATGATTTCTGATGCACACAATTGTTATTTTTTTCTAGTTCCCAGGTGTCCTTGCCTATTGTATGTCCAAGTCCGCTATTGACCAATTCACACGATGCATAGCACTTGGTAAGAATGACTTTCATTCTACTTTCTGTGATATGTATTATTATAGTGGGTGAAAATACAGGAGGTACTCATATGGCTCATATATTTCTTCCAGAGCTAGCGTCGAAGCAAGTGCGAGTCAACTCTGTCTGGTATGTCAAGACTATGTTTTGCTACTTAATTATTACTTGTTATGTAGTTATTACGACCATATCGATATTACTTGTTATGTAGTTATTACGACCATATCGATATTACTTGTTATGTAGTTATTACGACCATATCGATATTACTTGTTATGTAGTTATTACGACCATATCGATATTACTTGTTATGTAGTTATTACGACCATATCGATATGACTTGTTATGTAGTTATTACGACCATATCGATATGACTTGTTATGTAGTTATTACGACCATATCGATATGACTTGTTATGTAGTTATTACGACCATATCGATATGACTTGTTATGTAGTTATTACGACCATATCGATATGACTTGTTATGTAGTTATTACGACCATATCGATATGACTTGTTATGTAGTTATTACGACCATATCGATATGACTTGTTATGTAGTTATTACGACCATATCGATATTACTTGTTATGTAGTTATTACGACCATATCGATATTACTTGTTATGTAGTTATTACGACCATATCGATATTACTTGTTATGTAGTTATTACGACCATATCGATATTACTTGTTATGTAGTTATTACGACCATATCGATATTACTTGTTATGTAGTTATTACGACCATATCGATCTCTCTCTCTGTTGTCTTTTCCCTCCCAGTCCTGGTGTGATCATAACAGATGTCCACAGGAGAGCAGGGCTGGATGGGGAGCAGTATGCTCAGGTAACCTTCTATGTTATACAGGGACCTCACACATCATGTTTTACAAGGTTGTGTTCACTGGCTGGGGTTCCAAAGTGTGTTTATACTGTAGAATTTCAATGTTTAGAGAGCTCATGGCTATATGACAGAGAATGTTGTCAGTCACCTGGCTATAATGCAATCTTTTTCTATTTCTCTGTCTCACTGAACTCACTTACTCTCTCCTTCTACCCCATCTCTCTCTCCTCCCCCCCTTCAGTTCCTTGAGAAGTGTAAGCAGACCCATGCCCTGGGGAGACCAGGTGAGGTGGAGGAGGTGGCCCATGCCATAGCCTTCCTGGCGTCAGACGCTGCCACCTTCATTACCGGGGTCAACCTACCCGTGGACGGGGGACGCCACGCCATGTGCCCAAGATAAAATCCTGTGAAATGATCAGTGACTGGCAGCCAATACAAACCTGAACTGTCTCACTTGGTTTCTGTCATTTAAAAAACAATCTATCAAGTTTAGACAGACAGAATATGATGTCAGCTACTGCGTGCTTAGATGGGAGATTGGGTTTCAAAATGAGACATGAGTGCCCTCATGTGGTGAATATGTGAAGTGCAAGACAACACTTTTCAATGTAACCTTTATTTAACTAGGCAAGTCAGTTAAGAACAAATTCTTATTTACAATGACGGACTACACCGGCCAAACTCGGACGACGCTGGGCCAATTGTGCGCTGCCCAATCAAGGCCGGTTGTGATACAGTCTGGATTTGAACCAGGTTGTCTGTAGCACTCTAGCACTGAGACCCAGTGTCTTATACCACTGCGCCAATTGGGAGCCCCACAAAAGGGAAAACTTTTCATATTTCAGTTGCAGTAGTACATTAGCTATTTTACAATGACAACAAAAAAAGCATCAGTGTATGCACTATGATAATAAAGAATTCGATATTTGTAGTTAGGTGTAGCTTAACAATTTAAAGTTTTATTGGATTGACGATTACCTTTATGAGAGAGTGACTCGATTGAAACACAATGATCTTCTTGGGTTTCAAATATTTATTGAACACCTGAATGTTTAAGAAAATGAAAGTGAAATCTAGAAGCTGCAATATTATGAAGCTGACAGACAGAGGACTTGCAAAGATGAATGAATGACCATTATAACCACTAACAACTATCCCTTCCCCTAAACAAAAACCTGCTGTTTCACTCAGTAGATGTGTTTATAGTAATGAATGAAATGCAATTGGAGGGCTCTTTGATTGTGTGATATGAGAGGTATTCTGAGTTTATGGTTGGTTGGCATGTAGAGTATCACAAACATGGTCAACAATAAGATGTAAAACAGTAAGGTGTAAAAGCATTGAAAATGGTCCAAATACAGTACAGTTTTGATAAAAAAACAAATATAAAACAAAATCCATGAAGCCCCAAATGTATACAAAATAAAAAATGCTCTGCTGATGATGGGAAGTGTAATAGATGAAATTTGCAAAACCCATTGACATTAAATAACATAAATTAGCATGTTGGGATCCACTGTATACAACAAAGCTTAGCATAATTATACACATTTATACATTTTCAACAAGTCATAAAAATAAGACCTAAATCTTAAATAAGAGCGTCAGACTCGTACAAATGGGATAAAATAATGATGCAGGGGGAAAATGCTGTTTTGCTAGCTTGAAAAGTGAATTTGATAATTGTTTTCTTCTTTGCATTCATAATGTATAAAAAAATATTCCCTTTTGAAGTATAAAAGGCATGTAGATATATTCTGTCAGGATTAAACAAGACCCACCGCAGGAGTCAGTGAATTATTTACGCACAAGGTATCAGGTATCACCATCTCTGTTTCTCTCTCAGTTGAAAGCACCGTAGCTAGTTGATAGATGGGAGGTAGACAGACTACCTGACACTCTTCTGGATCCACTCTTACCACAAGCTTCAATGCACTTGACTAGGGAAACCACATCAGAAATCTTTGTGTGCGAACACGATATTGGTGGTTATTTCTTCTGCAACTAGTCACAAGTACAAGTAGATTCATACCTCATCTGCAGACTAGGCAGTAGAAGATGGCTGGGAAGGAACTATGCCTACACCTGAATGTTATGATAATATTATATCCAATGTTTTGAGATTACTGTAAACCTGAATTGCTTTGAAAACAATGCAGAACGAGAGGTGTCTATTGCACTTTTATATTAAAATATACATATAACATGTATAAATAATAAAAAAGATATGATGTACTGCATAATATGCTAATACATGTATAATCATTCCCTAGTTCTTTACACATCTTTCATTACACATCTTTGGACCCCTGGAAGAGTAGCTGCTGCTTTTGCAACAGCTAATGGGGATCCTAATAAAATACCCCCAAAAATACCAAATGTTGAGTTCAGACCATGAAAAGGAATAAGTTAAAAACATTGTCCAAGTGTGATGATGTCAGAAGAGAGATTTTAATATTATTTTCTCTCACTCTGGCATTCAGGGCTCGCGCCGTGCTACAGTAAAACAAGTCCCTGAAAGAAACCAAAGCTTAATATCTTCTCCTCAGGCAGGCGGTAGGAACTACAGCACGAGACGCCCCAGTATCTCTGCAGTTTCTCCTGGTCCGTCCCTCAATGGTGCCCCCTTTCTGTTTCTGCAGTCCGAGCATATGCTGGAGGGTAAGGGACCTGACCTGCCCTGCCCTGCATCTCCTGATGGGCCCCAGTATATGGGGACAGGGAGCCCCTCCTAACCTCCGCCATCTTCCTTAAGTCACTCCTATGAGGAGGCTGTGTATGTAATGTATTTTGGGCTTCTATAACAACAGGCCTCTATAACAACAGGCCTCTATAACAACAGGCCTCTATAAGAAGCACACAGGGCCCACCTCTAGGTGGTAGTGCGAGCCAGGCTCTGTGGCTGGTAGGTTATACACGTCCAGGATGGGGAGTAAGTTGGGGTCCTGGGTCTGGAAGATGAAATGGGTCCGGTGCCAGCGGCCATCATTGATCTGAAAGACAAGGAAGTTCTGGTTAGAACATCTTTGTGAGATGTTGCGATAAGATAACATATTAAGCTATGGCTTCTTTCAGGGACTTGTTTTACTGTAGCACTGCACGAGCCCTGAATGCCAAAGTGAGAGAAAACCATCACACTTGGACAACGGTTTTACCTTATTCCTTTTCATGGTCTGAACTCAACATTCCCTAATATTGGAACGGCGTATATAACATAAAATGCAGAGACTGAACAGTATTTGGTCTTATATTTGGTATTTGCACTATTTGCAGATTGATATCATATACAGTACCTTCAGAAATTAAATTGTTACAGCCTGCATTTAAAATAGATTTAATTCAAAGTGGAATTATGTTTTTTGAAATTTTTACAAATTAATAAAAAATGAAAAGCTGAAATGTCTTGAGTCAATTAGTATTACTCTTTTATGGCAAGTTTAAATAAGTTCAGGAGTAAAAATGTGCTTAACAAGTCACATAATAAGTTGCACAGACTCACTCTGTGTGCGATAATAGTGTTTAACGTGATTTTTGAATGACTCCCTCATCTCTGTACCTCACACACAATTATCTCTAAGGTCCCTCATTCGAGCAGTGCATTTCAAACACGTTCAACCACAAAGACGAGGGAGGTTTTCAATGCCTCAGAAAAAAGGGCACCTATTGGTAGATGGGTAAAAAAAAAAAACAGACATTGAATATTCCTTTGAGCGTGGTGAAGCTATTAGTTACATTTTGGATGATGTATCAATATATCCAGTCACAGAAATGATACATGCGTCCTTCCTAACTCAGTTGCCAGAGAGGAAGGAAACTACTCATGGATTTCACCATGAGACCAATGGTCACTTTAAAACAGTTTAAACAGTTACAGAGTTTAATGGCTGTGATGGGAGATAACTGAGGATGGATCAATAACATTGTAGTTACGCCAGAATACTAATGTAATTGACAGATTGAAAAGAAGGAAGCCTGACAGAATACAAATATTCCAAAACATGCATTCTGTTTGCACCAAGGCACTAAAGTAATACTGTAAAAAATATGGCAAAGCAATAAACTTTTTGTTCTGAATACAAAGTGTTATGTTTTGGGCAAATCCAATACAACACATTACTGAGTACCACTCTATTTTCAAGCATAGTGATGGCTGTATCATGTTATGGGTATGCTTGTAATCGTTAAGGACTGTGGAGTTTTTCAGGATACAAAATAAATGAAATAGAGCTAAGCACAGGCAAAAACCTAGAGGAAAACCTGATTCAGTTTGCTTTCCACCAGAAACTGGGAGATTAATTCCCCTTTCAGCAGGACAATAACCTAAAACACAAGGCCAAATCTACACTGGAGTTACTTACCAAGAAGACAGTGAATGGCCGAGTTACATTTTTGACAAAAATCTACTTGAAAATCTATGGCAAGACCTGAAAATGGGTGTCTAACAATGATCAACAACACATTGGACAGAGCTTAAAGAATTTTGAAAATAATAATGAGCAAATGTTGCACAATCCAGGTGTGGAAAGCTCTTAAAGACTTACCCAGAAATACTTACAGCTGTAATCACAGCCAAAGCTGCTTCCACAAAGTATTGACTCGGGAATATGAAATCTTATGTAAATTAGATATTTTCAATACATTTGCAAAAATGTAAAAAAACAAAACATGATTTCACTTAGTCATTATGGGGTATTGTGTGTAGATGGGTGAGGTTTTTTATTATTATTTTGAATTCAGGCTGTAACACAACAGAATGTGGAATAAGTCAAAGGGTATGAATAATTTCTGAAGGCACTGTACAACTGGGTAATTACATTTTGGTTAGATAAGTAATAGAGTATCCTTATTACATGGTATATTGGCGCATCACTGGAAAGTGTTGCAGAACCATCTGTAACTGGTCAACATACCCAGCAGTCATCCCTCACTATGTGGGACTCTAAGAGTCCTCCAGCCTGGATAATGTCTCCGCTCCAGGCCTTGAAGCGCACAGCGGTGGGGGAGGGCTCCAGGGAGGAGCTGTTGGCCCACACAGGGACGTTCAGGCAGTGGATGGTGATGTGTTGCACCGCCTCAGAGCTCAGGAGCTGGAGGAAGTTAATTTGGATGCGACCTACACCAATCTCCAACTGCAGACAGAGACAAACATCAACCACCGTTACAATTCCATCCCTAGTCTCTTGTGACAGATGAAACACCAGCAGGCATGCACGATTTGGTTCTAGGTGCCGAGATTACTAAATCCTATTTGAAGTTAAAGGTTAGGGCTTGTCAAAAAGACACAAAAGACAGGAAATTCAAAAGAGCCCGATAATGAGCGCAATAGATGCTGACCTTGGATACTGTGATGGGTTTCAGACAGGTCTGGCCGCCACTGCTGAAGTTACACGTCACTTCGATTGTGTCAGCCGAGCAGCCGAGGTTTGGGTCGATCCAGTAAGTCCCTTTAGTGGGGGAAAATAAACTGAGTGAAAAGGGAGTTTGGATACAGGAGTCGTGTCATTTCACCAGAGAGGACACATATTGACAACTGAGTGCTGAGGGGCTATGGCAAGGATGTAGTACTTTTGGAAAAGGTGTAACTAGCTTCGTCAGGTGTATAGACGTATTGTTTAGGGCGTAGTAATAGCACATACGAACCCATACAAAAAAACGAACCCATACAAAAAAATTGGCCCTAGGAACTAGCAACTGAATAAATTCAACTTATTTATTTTTCTGTGGAAATAGTGTCACAAGTTTTCCTGTCTTTCAGACGACATTAGTTCCAACTTCCTTACCATCGTTCATCCTCTGTTCACAGTCCTTGAGGTCTCGGCAGACGCGTGCTGGGTTGTCGTGGGTGCCTAGCGGGTTCTTCAGGCTCTGGATCAGTGTGCTGAGGTAGTGGAGGGTCTTGAAGATCTCTGTACCCTGATGGTCCGACATGGGCAGGTCCATGTCATGGTAACTCTAGAACGGAACGAGGACAACAGTCACACTGACCACCAATAGGAGATAAACTGCCACTGTATAAGGCAGACACTAAAATGTATGAAGACAAAGTAAACCTACAGTAGCCCATAATTATTGATTTTTACTTCCGTTTTGTACATCTAAGTTCATATAACGGGTACCATGTTTGAGGTGCACCACATTTTACACACTAACACAAACACACAATTATCCTCTGGCCACATTGATACATTTCCAAGGGATCATCTCACAGAGAACTCACCTCTGACCTCAGTGCAGCATGGGAATCAATAATGACTTGGAAAGCGGCTCCAATAGCCTCCTTTCTCTGGAAGAGAAGACACAATGACACAGTAAGACCACCGTGTAACACTTACATCCTTCCTGACACAGTCAAGTTTTAACACAAGGGTAAAGCAGACTTACAAATGTCAGAGAACCAGGGAGACCCTAGAAACCAGAGGAAAGGAGGGTTTAATGTATGGTACAGTCATAGTACACTATACAAAATAATGAATATTCAAATTAGGATAACACAAAGGACTTACTGGGGGTCCAGGCGGTCCACGAGGACCAGGAGGGCCCCTTGGTCCTTGCACCCCCTGTTTGTGAAAAGAAATAACAGAAACACGATTGGATGAATAAACCCTCAATACTCTAGACAATAATATTTCAACTGGGGACTGGTCTTGACTTATCAATATCATGGATTTCGTCATTTAAACTCCTTTACCAGGAGAAGGACAAGCAGCAGCCCAGCAGTAGTCATCCCTCACTCTGTCTGAAATTATTCCACAACAGAGGAGCACTAAGGGAATTGAAAAGGGCTTTGGGCATCGAAGCTAAATGCACTCTAAGTAGTGTGCCCTCCATACTAAGCACCCTATCCTTCCTGTGGTCAATTCTAAGCATGAGTTATGTCCAAAATGGAGGACACTATAAGGGAATAGAGTGCCATTTCCCTGTCTATAGGGGATAGGATTCATCAAAGACAGACACGCACCGTCTCCCCTCGACTCCCTTTGTCACCTTGGGGTCCCTGATGGAGAGAGAGAAAAGAAAGAGGGAAAATCACTCCATCATTGCCAAATAAGAGAGAGGGTTACCATGTTTTGCATATCTGAGGGTATGAAATATGATGATGTACATACTGGACTACCACTGGGGCCGATGATACCAACTGGGCCTATGGCACCAACATTGCCCTGGAGAGAGAGAGGAAAAACATGATGATAAAGTAGAAGTATAGGTAGATATAGGTAGATATCTGATCAGGCAGTTTGACAAGGCAGTGACAATAGGCAGAGAATACCTTTTCACCTGCCCTAACCAGGGAGATAAAAATGGCTTTATAGTTACAGCTACTGCCCAGAGTTTTCCCTGGTCAGGTAAAAACTCTGGGTCTGATCATAATGTCCACATTTTTTCTAAGCTCTTCTTACCATCAATCCATGTGGGCCTTTTGGTCCTTGTATCCCAGCTGGGCCCAGATCTCCTGGAGGTCCCTATGGAGATACAACAGCCAGGTCACTCGTTATACAAGTCAGTATTCAACGTCCATCCATGTCTGAGGATGTCGGGAGATAATGTGGAAAACAGCCACTAGAGGCAGCAGTGAGCGCTGTTACCTTCAAGCAGGTTTCGATTTTGCTAGGTTGTTGTGGACGAAATTTATCCCAAACCTTAAACCTTACCTTAACCATTCGGAGTTAACGCCTACACTTAACCTTAAACACTTCGGAATGTGACGTTTGGAACAACTTTGAAATTTGATGTTTGAGAAACATTGATGAACGTCTAATTCTGACGTGAGACAGTGAGAACTTGTTGGATACAAATACGTGTTGATAATGCATGACGATATGGGCCAGATGAGTGGAAGGTTGCACCATATGGACATACCATCTGCTTAGCATCCTCTGTGTTGTGTGAATGTGCGTACACTGTATATCAAAATTAAACAATGGCAGTCATTACTCCCTAAAAGTTCAGTAAAGCCTGCTAACGTCTCTGTTTTCTCAGCTGGCCAGCACCTGCAGAGCAACATCACTACAGAGTAGCAGAGTAACAAAAGTTATGGTGTGTTAAGTGACATTACGCGTGGGTGCGTTAAACTTGATCGTTCTTCTGTCCCAGTTCAGCAGTCTTTAATTCTGATTTATCCCTTTCAGAGCAAAAACAATAAATGCTACCAAACCGTTTGAGGCTTCAAATTCCTCTCAAACTCTCTAATAATCTCCAGCCAATTACGGATTTACCACTGAAAATGGGTTATGCTTTTTTGGCGTTGTTTTATCAGAACCATATTTTAGTCTAACTGACAAGGATAGGGACCTTCACTAGAGACATTTAACTATTTTAAATGTTTATGCAAGTATTTATTCAAGAGCAAGATGTGTTTGTTTTGTTTCATTCATTCACCATTGCAGGATTTTTTCTGGATCAAAAAAGGGCTGAGGCCCTTATAAGCAATTTAGTCCTAAAATATGGATTTCACATGACTGGGAATACTGCACATTTTAATGATCAAGCTGTTTAATCAGCTTCTTGATATGCCACACCTGTCAGGTGGAAGAAGTATCTTGGCAAATGAGAAATGTTTACTAACAGGAATGTAAATACATTTGCGCTAAAAAAGAGAAATAAGCTTTTTGTGCATATGGAACATTGGAACCAACAGTTTACATGTTAAGTTTATATTTTTGTTCAGTATATATATTCAGCTTTCCATACCTGGATTGTGCCACATTTGCCCATTATTCTTTTCAAAATTCTACAAGCTCTGTCAAACTGGTTGTTGGTCATTGCTAAACAACCATTTTCAGGTCTTGACCATTTAGTCACGGTAATTAGGCTTCTCCAAGCTCGGATGCTGCTGAAGTAGCCTACCAAACTTGCTAACTGCCTGGTACTCAGCACTCTATTGTTCCTCTAATCACTCTGACATCAATACAAACATGTCGAAAATCTAATCAAACACTTCATGAGTGCCCATGAGCTCATGTTGTGCAACATTTTAATAAGCTGTGCAATTGTGTGAGAAAACACAGTGATGGCCTTTACTAAAAAGAGGAGGATCCCATCAGCTTTCTATAGACTAGACCTACTATATTTATTTCTCAATATTAATAATATTAAGCACATAGCTTATCTTTACAACAGGAGTATAGCCTACCTGACTGGCATGAACATTAACCATGTGAAAAGTGCATAGATGAGACAGGTGCTTGATAATGGTCCATTCTAAATCAAATAAAATTTTACACATATATTATTTAGTATTATTTAATGACAAGATTAAATCAAGAATAGTCTAATGGGTGACAATATTAGCCAATCACTTGTGAATGATGGCCAGTGTAAGGCAAGAAACAATGCCCTTTTTTTGGTGACTTTTTCACATCATAGTCGCACACCGCAATCCTCTTTACAAGGGGTGTAGACCCTAACTGGCATATAGAAGCAGCGTGTGAGTTTCAAGTTTGGGGAAGATTATTTTTAAAATTTTCATCATACCATGCATAATCAGATTTGCGTCACTTTTGATAATGGTCTTTTCCCGCTAATGGAATATTTGCGCTTATAGCCTACTGCCGTGTACACATTGCTGACCTTATAATGTGAGGAAATAGCCTAATAGTTTATCAACATTTTAAGCTAAACGTTTTGATCTGTTGTGTCAGGCACATTTTTTTATGCTAGTGGTTGTATTAATTTGGGATCTATCGCATCCCACAACTGTCCCAGACTAAGTTTGGAAAATGTATTTCTCGCACAGAATAGGTGAACGTTTGTACTATGGAGGATAATAGATTGACATAGGCTAGTGCTTTTGCTGTTCGATAGGCCTAATCATCTTGTTGGTTGACAAAAAGTAAATGTGGACAGTTCTTCCAATATCTTCAATATGCACCTCGGAAATGGATAATGTGTCCCTGATGTGTCTGTCTTCACTTGTAGCCTGTGAGAAAGACCCGATCACGCGATGGAGAGCCATTTGAGTGAGAGACTGATGAATTGTGTACAGCCTGCGCAAAAAACAAAGCAGAGCTCATGCCTTTCAAGGGACTTTGAGTCGCATCATGCAGCCTTACAATGTATTAAAAATCTAAACATATAGCCCAACGTTTGTAGAACAACTAAAGTTACATTAATAACTCTAAATTAAGCATTACATGATCGAGCTCCTGAATATATAAAGGACATGTTAATCCCATATCAGTCTCAACGTCATCTACGTTCTTCTCAGAACATGCTTTTAACCGTCCCACGATCTCGCTTGAGGCGTAGTGGAGATCGCGCCTTTTCTGTTGCGGCCCCTGCACTTTGGAATGAGTTGCCGCTATCTTTGAAATCCTTGCCAAGCATAGATACTTTTAAAAAGGACTTGAAGACTTACTTATTCCATCAAGCTTATGACGTTTGAATGGGTCTGAGAACTGTGAGTGATTATATGTTTGATTTAATGGTGTCATGTGTTGATGTTTTTTTTAGTGTGTATTCTAGAGTTATTGTAATTTCTGTGTAACTTTGGAGTTATTTAATACTCATGGACAGCACTTTGGTCCATTTTAATGGTTTTGAAAGTGCTTTATAAATAAAGTTGACTTGACTTGACTTGACATATAAGAGCACCTATTTCTTCGTTAACCATTCAACACAGAATAGCTGCATGTTAACACTCCCTCAAATCATTTGGAGAAAATATCCTTTCTATTTTATTCAGCTTTGTTCAATTGCATTCTTCATACTATTAAATAATGCCACATAATTCTAAGCAAATCTTGTCTGCTAAATGAACTAGTGTAGCCCACATCCATTTGGCATAGCTAGATCAGGACCTAACATAAGGACAACTCAGAGTATGCTATTCTGTTCTTCTGAAATAGACTACATTTTCTTCATATCATGTTTCTGGAACTAGGCCACTCAGGAACATCCAATGTCATCTTGGTAAGCAACTCCAGTGTAGATTTGGCCTTGTGTTTTAGGTTATTGAATGGTGAATAAATTTCCCAGTGTCTGGTGGAAAGCAGACTGAACCAGGTTTCCTCTAGGATTTTGCTTGTGCTTAGCTCCATTACGTTTTCTTTTTATCCTGAAAAACTCCCCAGTCCGTAACGATTACAAGCATACCCATAACATGATGCAATCACCACTATGTTTGAAAATATGGAGAGTGTTACTCAGTAATATGTTGTATTGGATTTGCCCAAAACATAACACTTTGTATTCAGGACAAAAATGTAATTGCTTGACCATATTTTTTAGCAGTATTACTTCAGTCCCTAGTTGCAAACATGATGCATATTTTGGAATATTTGTATTCTGCACAGGCATCCTTCTTTTTACTCTGTCAATTGGGTTAGTATTGTAGAGTAACTACAATGTTCTCCTATCATAGCCATTAAACTATGTAACTGTTTTAAAGTCACCATTGGCCTCATAGTGAAATCCCTGAGCGATTCCCTTCCTCTCCGGCAACTGAGTTTATAGTGACTGGGTTTATTGATACTCCATCCAAAGAGTAATTAATAACTTCCCCATGCTCAAAGGGATATTCAACCTCTGCTTTATTTTATTTTTTTACCCATCTACCAATAGGTGTCCTTTGCAAAGCATTAGAAAACCTCCCTGGACTTTGTGGTTGACTCTGTGTTTGAAATTCACTGCTCGACTGAGGGAACTTAGACATAATTGTATGTGTGGGGTACAGACATGAGGTAGTCATTCAAAAATAATCTTAAATGCAACTTATTATGTGACTTGTTTACTCCTGAAAGTATTTAGGTTTGCCATAACAAAGGGATGGAATACTTATTGACTCAAGGCATTTCAGCTTTTCATTTGAAATTAATTTGTAAAAATTTCGAAGATCATTATTCCACTTTGACATTATGGGGTATTGTATGTAGGCCAGTGACAGCAAATCTAAATGTAATCCATTTTCAATTCAGGCTGTAACACAACAAAATGTGGAAAAAGTTGAGAGATGTGAGTACTTCTTTTGAAGGCACTGTAATTAGTTATTTTCTCAAGCCACAGCATAAGACAGGTGTGTTCAGAATGTTCTAGTGTGTTGTTTTAGCACCTGATAATAAGCTGTTTTATCTTACTCCTTGTCCTAGTGTACGTTTTAAGCCGTTAAGTGCACAAGTTGTTGGCCGGCCCTTGTCACACCCACGTTTACGGCTTAGAAGGTCATTCTTGTGGGGGAAACTTCATTGATGATTAGTTAATTGTTTCATTCAATCACGTGACTCAGATGTGAGATGAAAACTGGGGGGAAGTGTAGCCTACCTTTGGTCCGAACATTCCGAGAACCCCTGGGTACCCTGATTCACCTGTGTCACCCTGAGGAGAGGAGAGAGATGGAAACATCTTCATCGTCATCTTCATCCTCATCACCAACATCATCACATATTCTAGTCATTACCATAAGTCTATGGTCATTACTCATTACCAACCAAATAGCCTTTGAGTTACAGATGCAAACAATGACAAAACGCTTTGGTGACCAATCATTTTCTACGTAGACGTCAAGTGAGAGTGAGTAGGGCTAGATAATGAGTAACATCTTCTCTGACTCCGCACTATATTACTCACAGGCTGTCCTTTGGGCCCCTGGTTGCCCTGTATCCCTGGCAAACCCATTCCACCAATGTGGCCTCTTTTCCCTGAAGGTCCAGTTTGGCCTGGGAGACCCCTCTCACCCTGTGACACACACACACACACATGGACATAAACCAGTTTTAATTGAATAACAAGCAAAGTGCATATTCCTTTTTCTTAACACCTTAAACAATGTCTAACATGATAAACACGATGGGTCTCTATAGTTCATTGGAGCATGTTCTCTCTTCTCTCTCACCTTCCATCCGAAGGAGCCCTGATCGCCTGGAAGTCCTGGCACGCCCGTTTTACCGTGATTTCCAGCTTTGCCGATAATACCAAACTCTCCGTCGTCCCCTTGCTCCCCCTGAGGAGTGAACACACAGAACTTTTTAAGAGTGTTTCCCAAACAAGCACGTAGAGAGAACGTTCGCTATAAGTGTTTCGTTAGACCATGCTTCAAATATTGATAGGATCGAAAGAAAAGGAGTGCTGCTCTCGGATCAGCTTTCTCCATTGAAATCTTACCATAACATTAGAATTATTCCACAATACTGATGATGAATCAGCTCCTAGAGAGATATTACCACCAATGGCTGCAAACAGGCTATTGAAGCAGCTTATTATGCTTACCCGATAACAGTGCACTAAATCACAGATTGACGCCCAGGATCCTTCAATTAAGTCCCATTAACCAGCTCTTTGAATTGAAGGATTCTGGGCGTCGGAGGAGATCTCATCTACTCAAGCCCAGGTACTGGTTCATTGTAGCCTATGTATCTATTAATGCAGTCATCTCGGTTTCCATTTGAAGCATAATTGTATCCTTCACTTCTTTGTAACAACTGCAAATACTTTGGCAACTTTGTATTTGTATTTATCTGCAGTCACAGTCAGACAGCTGATAGCTTAAATATCTGGATTCTATGTTCAGCGGAGATGTTCTGTGAATAAAGGGACAAGGAAGGGCAAAAAAGCATCTAACGATACACTGTGGCTGCATTATGAGTGTTCAGGATCACTTGTAGATGTGCAACGGTTTTTAAGAGCCACGCTACTAACGAAGGCTCTGGGAAACACCTTGGCTACTAAAGATACTTTTTTATTTAACCTTTATTTGACTAGGCAAGTCTGTTAAGAACAAATTCTTATTTACAATGATGGCCTACCTACAGGGTCAGCCATTGTAGTACGTTGACCCTGGAGCAAATTAGGGTTAAGTGCCCAAGGACACATTGACAGGTTTTTCACCTTGTTGGCTCAGGTATTCGAACCAGTGACCTTTCGGTGACTGGCCCAATGCTCTAACCGCTAGGCTACCTGCCGCCCTAAATCCTATATACATCCTAAGAAGTTTCTAACAATGATCTAAACGCTACGAAGGCTCTGGGAAATGAGGCCCTGGTCATTTCAGTCAGTGAGGAGAGCACACAGTTATGGTCTGTTCTTACCTTCACTCCTTTGTCTCCATCTTTCCCAGGAGGGCCGTCCATTCCAGGCTGGCCCTCAAGGCCCTCTCTGCCCACAACTCCCTTTGGGCCAGGAGGACCCTCTGGACCCTAGGAAATATATACACATAAATAAACATATATACTGTATCATAACCTGCATTCTAGTACATTCAATCAATTAATCAATCAATTAAATCACGTACATGTTGCATTAAGTGGTGTCCGACTTACCGGTGGTCCTTTGGTCCCGGATTCACCTTGCCTCCCTCGTTTGCCTTTCTGACCCTGGAGTAGATCAGAGTAAACATCAGTCAACAACCAACTGTGACATGATGTCATCAACCTTAGGTGTCATAGTGGTATAACGGTGGTTCAACCAGGTGTTGTGATGTAAAATGACACTAGCTAGTGATGCTGTCACTTGGCAAGGTCTGTTGTTCTTACCTGATGTCCTTTGGATCCTGTCGGACCCTGTATTCCCCTTGGTCCAGGATGTCCCTACAATAGGAATGCATACATGATGAATAGCTGGATACTGTATTTATAATCACATATTAGCAAGTCATAAACATAACCATTGGCTCACAGGTAGTCCAGTTGTTCCAGCCTTGCCTCTTTCTCCGTCCACTCCTGGCTGGCCCTGAGAAGTAGACGTGTGTTAACATTTCCACGTAGAAAGCAAAAAGTGACTTTTGTACTAGTAATTACTCCTGTTTTATACAGTATATCCTGGCCAATGAAAAAATCACGTCAAACGACGTCCCACTCACTAAGTATCCGGGGTCACCTGGTTCTCCTCGGTCTCCCCTGTCTCCAGTAGGACCCTGGTTTCAGATGAGAAGCATACACAATGAAGCAGGTAGATCCCTAGCACACTAAACCAAACACTGCTGTAGGCAGAGGGACACATGATGTGAGGAACTCACTCTGTCACCTTGTGGACCAGGAGGGCCTTCCACCTTACTGTCTTCCCCCTGTTCACCCTGGAAATAATTATACAGGAAAACAAACGCTGTTTTGTTTTTATGCATTTTATGTATGATCATTGCTGCAAAACCAATTTGCCTCCAGGACAATACATTTAAACTTGAAACTTGAACTTGAGACTGTGTGAGGTGAAATGATGTGCAATTTCATTGCATTCCAAAACAATGGAGTATTGAGGGCTTTTGTTGACGGCAATAGGTCGCTTCCAATTAAATGGAATAAAGATTGCATTAAACGTTCCAGTGACTTTACAGGGACAGATGAATGATGTGGGATGCTTGTAGTATTTCATAGTGCATGTGCTGTGTATGTGCTTGGTGAAATAGAAGAGGAGACGATTTATGAGCAGTGGCACAATTTGGGTCTCAATAGAAATTAAGCAATGTTGCCAAATGTCATTATGAGTTTACCATTATCTGTAAACAGGAAACTGCTTAATATCGAAGTGCTATTTATCACCACTGAACTATGATTGATCTCCTGAATAATGACGACAAGGAGTATTCAAAAACAGTTGAAAGCAGTTTGTGGCCGATGATCTAAGTTTGATAGGATTTCCCCTAAGTTAATGAGATGTGCCTTGGTGCATGCCATCAATCAATTATATTTGATCCATTCTTGCAGGATTATCAAACTAGAAGAGCAACACAGGCAGTGAGATTGAGTCGCTCAGTGTATCAAACACAGCTATTACCAATGGGTAGGGCTGGAAGTTTTCTTGACCACCTGACCTGACCAGGAGAAACTCTGGGCCCTAAAGTTTTGTACTTACGTTGTCAGGAAAGACTATCCATAACAATTTGTTATAACAGGATATGTGCGACATAATGTGGATTGACCATAGGACAGACAGACGAAAGAACGGACAGTGTTGGGTCAGTCACCGCTAGACCTAAACCTTCACAGGCCATAAGTCCAGACCCACTTAGATAGTAACATTTGAGAGAGCTATTAGAAACAGACAGGACTGTGGGAAGTGTACCTTTTCACCTTTTGGTCCAGGAGGTCCCAGAGTACCCTGTCGTCCCGTGTGACCCTAAAACAACAGAAGACAATAGAGACTTTGACTTAGTTTGGACAAATTATTGTGCAAAATATCACAGATGGCAATGCTCTCCTTTTATCAATCATCTTTAGTTTTTTCTAGATTCTACAAAAATCTAAGTAATATTGAGTCAAAGACACCGAATTCAATACTATAAGGGTCATTCTTACCTCATATCCTGTCATGCCTGGTTTGCCTTGCTGGCCCATTCTACCCGGGGCGCCCTGTGAACATCAGATGATCAGTCTTAGTGACCTATAGCTCTAAGAAACCTCCACATCATAGTCAGATCTCTACAAGAGCCTTACCACTGGTCCAATGGTTCCTCTCGATCCTTTCGGACCAACGAATCCTGCCTCTCCTTGTTCACCGATTGGCCCCGTCTCTCCCAGGTGACCCATATGACCCTTGCTGCCCTGGAGAAGGGTTGCCATAGAGCAGGCGTACAAAATGAGCAAGGTCACCATTCAGTCACTGAGAAGTGGTGTGTTGATAGTTTCAACTGCACATTGACTGAGCAACTTAATCGTGGCTAGAAAGACCCTTATTTCTGTTGACCACAATTGCAAGCGGTCATCAAACTTTTTTTTACAAACCAAGACAGCTATGGTAAAACGACTAACAGGTTTCAGTGAATTAAATGAATGACAGTGACAGATGGAGGCCTATTCATTAACTGCAGGAACTGAGCTGACATACAGTACATACCTTCTCCCCTGGTTTTCCTCTTTCACCAAACTTGCCAGGTTTACCCTCCTGACCCTGGAAGACACGAGTCAACAAAGCATTACTTGAACTGTAATAAACTTATAATAACATATGACAAAGACAAGGTAACGGTCAGAACATTGTCATGAGCAGTTTGCTTTCTACTCAAAAAAAATAAAACAGTAGTTTGTTGGAGAGACAAAGAAGTGTTATGAATCCTACAGTATTTGGCACATTATTCATCCAACAACCAGTAAAGTTAATTAAGTCATCAGTATGACTTACGTGAACCTGGGAGTCAAGTACAGGTAATGTAAGGTTACATTTTGGAACGTAGTAATCCTACGTTCGGACACTTACCCTCAAGCCCACTAAGCCAGGAGGTCCGGGAGACCCTTCCTTTCCTTTCAGTCCGACCTCACCCCTCTCTCCTTTACCCCCCTCAGGTCCCATGTCACCCTTCTCACCCTGAGCACAGAACCATAGGGAAGATGCACTCAGACGTGACCAGATACAATACTTCACTGGTGTAGATCTTGAGGGTAGTAACAGATATTCAAATGATAACTTTGAAGACCGACGTGGAGAAGTGTTCCATGTGAACAGCAGTTGAATATGGGACAGACTTGCATCTGTGAGTTTTAAGGCATTAAAATCCACTGCAATCATAGTAGAGTTGTCCTGAAGAGAGGATGACAATGTGTGTGCGTGCGTGCGAGCGCTTGTGTATGTGTGTGCGTGTGTTCATGCACAGCACAACACTACAACGCAGCAGCTTGGCTCCGATGGATATAAAAGCTCCTTGTGCTTCTCTGAATCACTACTGTATTTCTATCACAACTCCTGCCAGACGGAAGAGCTCAAAATAGGCTAGCTGCCTATTTGTTTTCACTCAGTGTCAACAGCATACAGTGCATACAGAGTACTTGAGTTTGACTGAAAATAACTGTCATTCCAGCTAAGTGTACAGTACAGTTAATTAGCTTCATATGAATATAGCTTTGATGATCTGATAAAGGTTAGAATTGCCTTCTCTTGTGAATGTATGATTGAAATAGTGAAAGTTATCATAAAAACAACCTCCTCTGATTTAGAAATCAGTGGCTATCACACGGCTGAATCCTACCTGGAGATACAAGGGTGTAACTGGAACCGAAATTGTCCACTGATGTCAAAGTTTAAACGGCAGCCCAATTCAGAGCTTTTGCCAATTATTTGCATATCTGATACCTATTTGATATTTTCCGGTTATATCACCTCCATATGTGAAAATGAATCCTGATACAAACCCAATCCTCCATATGCGACCTCTGTCTGGACACTCAGATTAGATTTTTTTTTGCACATGCCTTGCTGTTGACAATGACAACTACCACAAAATTTAAAGGAACGGTGACAGGAAATGAGCATTGCATCTGTGTGCCATTTCGGAGGCTACATCATGTGAACACAGCCAAAGAGAAAATGACTGTCAACTCTTGGCCAAGACTTTCAACTCAAGTCAGAATCCATCGGAATTACTATTACCATAGCGTTATCTCTTACCTTGGGTCCATCCGGTCCACTCTGTCCAGCCTCCCCATCGATCCCAATCTCACCCTGAAGGAGAGGAGGGTTTAAGTACAAGTTAATAAAGCCAAAGTTACTACTAGAAGAATCACCAACATGGGTACAAGTGAACTTTGGTGTACCCACCCTCTGTCCGATGAGGCCCTGCTCTCCGAGGTTTCCTGCTGGTCCAAGGGCACCCTGTCACACAGATCAATAACACACTAAGCACATGGACACTTAACACAGGTCAATACTACACTAAACACATGGATTGTGTGGCCTATGGTCATGCATACAGTAGATTGATAGGCAGACTATTACTGGTTCTGTAAGTTATGTCATTGGAAGTGAGATGTTGAGTGACCATTTATAGAAGTGTTGTTGAATACATCAACTATTTTGCTGAGCAGTTAAGAGTATTATCTTACTTTCTCTCCTGGTTCTCCTGGCAATCCCCACTCCCCAACCTTTCCCGGGGGACCCTGTCATAAAAAAATCCCCATTGACAATCAAATTAGACATATAGGCATTGGTCACTGGAGCCTGAACACTGTGAATGGTACACTACACAAGCAATTACAAAAACCTTTAGAAGCCACAAACTTACCTTGAGGCCCATCTCTCCCAGTGGACCCATTGTTCCTGGTGGCCCAGTTGGTCCCTAGGATGATAAGACGGAGGCAGTGTAGTGATGACTGAACACAAAAATACATAGGCCTATGCAGCCTTTATATCATAGTAACTACGCTTGAATAAATAAGTACATTGCAGATAATAGGCAAATGTAAGGGAAAACAGTGAGGATAGAAATGTGAAAGAGGCAACAAGGATAAAAAATTTAAAAAGACGTTGAGGATAAAACATGGAGTGGTTGAGATAAGTTAATCTAGGCTTGAGATCCAGATAACTTAGAACACAGAGCCAAAACGTCTGTAGAGCTGCCTCTCTTCCTCTGCAGGAAGCTCAGAGTAAATCTCTCTCTCTCTCTCTCTCTCTCTCTCTCTCTCTCTCCCTCTCTCTCTCTCTCTCTCTCTGTCTCTCTCTCTATATATATAATGCAGGATTAGGCTTCACTGGGCTACTCAACCAGCAGATGCTGCACTATAAGAAGTTTACAACACATGGAGATGCAGATATTTTAGGACATTCCCCCTAGTCACTTTCTCTCTAAGATGTTGGTTGGGTCCAATAACCCCTGATTTCAAGCTTCTCAGACCCTCGCTTTAGGCAGGAGGAGAACAGAGCAGTAGTAGACAGAAACCCAAAGAAGGGTATTTGTATGGAGACAATACGGTAAACAAAATTAGGGGAAGTAATTAAATCAAAGACAGCTTCCTGGCTTGAAGGTGTAATATAATGCAAACCTGATGTGGCATTAAGTGTTGAGCTCTATAGGGATTTAAACACAGGATATAACTCCCATATCCCTGCTGGACCGGAGACACTTAGGACTGACAAATATTTGGGAGATAAAGCCTCAAAATACTTACCAGCTCTCCTGCTATTCCTTTGACACCTGGAGGTCCTGAGAGTCCGTGGCGACCCTGAAATAATATAAACCAGTTTTTATGAATGCAGATAGTTAAAGGCTAAGGGCACAGGAAGACAGTCCATTTCCACTATACACACCCCACCCGTAGGCTAGTTGGACTCGTGTAACACCCAGACATTATGGCCACTCTCAAATTCATATAAAGCTTGAATGTACTAAGTGCTACTCACAAGCCTCTCTTTTCCCATAGCTAATGGTTGTCCCCAAACCCATAACGACCCTTAAGTTCATATTTTTTCAAATATCTTTTCCCCCATATTTTACCAGGTAAGTTGACTGAGAACACATTCTCATTTACAGCAACGACCTGGGGAATAGTTATACATCTGCATGCCCTACGTGCTACACACAAGCCTCTCTTTTTCCATTGCTAATGGAACTAATAGAGCACTCTGTTAGCCCCAATCACTTACTGGAAATCCTTTAGGCCCAGCTTCCCCAGGCTCCCCAATCTTTCCCTGAAGCAAAATAACATGGAGAGAAATAAGGGTTGAAATGAATACCAAGCACATAATATTGTCATTAAGTGGAAACATTATGGTTGTTTAGCAGACACATTCATTCAAAGTGACGCACGGTTTACGTTCAATTAATGTATTTAGTAATGTGTGAATTTGCCATGCAAGAATTAAAGCCACACCCTTAGCGTTAACTTTAACTTTCAAGCCACACCCTAAATGAGCCATTGGGCCATTGGAACATATAATGAAAACGTGT